>JAYESA010000011.1:43193948-43793948 GCA_036927795.1 Iris macrosiphon | reverse complement strand
GGCTACTGGCAGGACAACTAGGTACACACAGTGGAACTCACCATCCTTAACTAATTTTGATACCCAAATCCTACCTCTCACTGATACTAAAAACCCACACTGCACACTAATTTACACTAGCTACTGCTACATTAAGAACTGCATAACTCAACCCTGTTCTACCATGTCTGCACAGGAAAACCCAACACAGGGACACACACAACATTGAATACAATCCTAACTCACTGAATTCCACACTCTCACAACTGCTACAACCATCACAGGAACTCACATACTGATACACAGTCCTATTTCTAGCTAAGACCCAGGAATTCACTCACACACACAGAATTACTTCCCAGGTATTCACACACAGGACACACACAAGGCTATACACTGATACCTACTGATACCCACAGGTTCTATGGTACACATGCACAGCACAGGCACACTGGTATACTGCTCCCTCTCTAACTCTCTCACAGAATTTACACACAGGTAATTCACTCCCCACTGAACTCACACACACCCACACATAGCTCACTGAACACCTACACACAGACCTACTCTCACTGACGCACACAGACTACTCACACAACTACACAGGTACTCGACTGTACACAAGTACACACTGGCACCTAGACCCACAAATACATGTATTCACTGATACACATAATTCTACTCTACACTGAACTATATTGAACTGAAATGAACCTGGGACACACACACATATGCATCTATCCTTACTGCACACACAGACTTATCTAACCAACACACAGGTTCTGAAATCTGAAGGAACCTAGGATACACACACTGAATTTCAATCACACCAATTTACACAGGTAAACACCTACACACACTGATAAACTCAACTCAAGATACACTCTGCTAATACCCAAACACTATGCACAGAACCTTCTCCAAAACCGACTGCACAGTGAACCCACAAAGCAATACTAGTAATTATACTATGTATATAGATCAATATACCATAATATGCATAAATTTGAATACATTAGGTAGATAAGTCCTTAATAAACATTCCATCGAACACAAGGAGTGCAGAAAAATGGATTCACATAAAAACCCATGAATCCTCAATCAAAACCTAGGAATCGAGATCTAAACTCATGTGTTGGAGGTAAAATTGTGTCTACACAAAATCCCTAGGTTTAGGGTTCCAGAAATTTGGGGAAAACACCCATAGGTCATCAAAAACACAAATCTCTCCTAGGTCTACATGTAGGATCCCTATAAACCGAGATCTACACAGCAAGGGGTTCCTAATGGGCAAAAACAACAAAAAAAAGAATTAAAATGGGAAAAATCTGGAATTTACCTATAGGGAGATGGTTTCCCTATGAAAGTTCTTCTTCCCCAAGGTTCCTTGACCCAAGCTCCTTGCTTCCCTTTGCTTTGGAGGAGAAAGATGGAATCCTGTCCATCAGCTCGGACTGTATCTGCAATCCCCACATCTGAATCTCCGTACCGGGAACTAACACCTCAATCTCCAAGCTTTCCAGATCAGCCAACAAATGTCTATCAGTCGTCAAGTACATAGCCATCGGATACCTGCTCAAGGCATCGGCGACTACGTTGGCCTTCCCTGGGTGGTACTGCAATGAGATATCACAGTCCTTCATCAACTCCAATCACCTCCTCTGTCTCATGTTCAGCTCCTTCTGTGTGAACACGTACTTCAAGTTCTTGTGGTCTGTGAAGATCTCCACACGCTCTCCGTACAGGTAATGTTTCCACAGCTTTAGAGCGAAGATAACAGCTGCCAACTCCAAATCGTGGGTAGGGTAGTTCTTTTCATGAGGGCGTAACTGCCTGGAAGCATAGGCAATTACCTTCCCATGCTGCTGAAGAACACATCCCAGACCCTTCCCTGAAGCATCACTGTAGATGGTGAAACCACCTGTCCCTGCTGGCAATGTCAAAACTGGAGCTATCGTCAACCTCTTCTTCAGCTCATCAAATACGGCCTGACAATCCTCCGTCCAGACAAAATCCACATCCTTCCTAGTCAGTCTGGTCATCGGCACTGCAATCCTGGAGAAGTCTTGTACAAACCTCCTGTAGTATCCTGCTAGCCCGAGAAAACTCCTGATCTCGGCTACCGAACTTGGGGGTAGCCCACGACTCCACTGCCTCGATCTTCTGTGGGTTAACCAAGATTCCGTCATCCGATACCACATGCCCAAGAAATTCAACCTTGTCAAGGAAGAATTCATACTTAGAGAGTTTTCCGTACAACTTCTCCCTCCTGAGAGTCTCTAAGACCAACCTCAGGTGCTCTTCGTGCTCCTCCGGGGTCTTGGAATACACAAGAATATCGTCGATGAATACTACCACGAACTTGTCAAGGTACTGGTGGAACACCTTGTTCATCAGGTTCATGAATACTGCCGGTGCATTGGTTAAACCAAATGGCATCACCATGAACTCAAACTGGCCGTATCTGGTCCGAAAGGCTGTCTTTGGCGTGTCTTCTCTCTTCACCTTCACCTGGTGATAGCCTGACCTCAAATCTATCTTTGAAAACATCTTCGCCCCGCTCAACTGATCGAAAAGATCATCTATCCTCGGCAGCGGGTATTTGTTCTTGATAGTGAGATTGTTCAAAGCTCTATAATCAATGCACATGCGCACCGTGCCGTCCTTCTTTGGTACGAACAATACCGGAGCTCCCCATGGGATGAACTGGATTTGATGAAGCCTTTGTCCTGCAGCTCCTCAACTTGCTTCTTCAGTTCTGCCAGCTCGCTGTTGTTGACTCTATAGACATGTTGTGAAATAGGCTCCGCTCCTGGAACCAAGTCTATAGAGAATTCAACATCTCTGTCTGGCGGCAAGCCTGGCAACTCCTCTGGAAATACATCCAGGAACTCCGCTATCAGAGGATGTGGCAACTCCTCTTCTTCCGCTCTGGCTCCGCAAAATGTGCTCCTCCTCTGTTCCACTGCTCCTCTAACGACCTCAAACTCCGGCTCTCCTGGTGGTCTAAATAATACTCTGCCTCTATAACAATCTATAGTAGCATGATGCCTACTCAACCAGTCCATTCCGAGTACAATATCGTACCCCGGAAGTGGCATGACGAGTAAGCTCACGCTCAACTCTCGGCCTCCTACTGACACCCTCCGGTCCTTGCAGTGATCACAGACTAGGATAATACCTCCACCAGTCATGATCTTGCAAGTCCAAGCTAATGGTTCTGTGTCTAAATGATGTCGAAGTGCATAAGATACAGACACAAAACTATAGGAAGCACCAGAGTCGAATAAGGTAAATACGGGAATACAATCGAGAAGAACCGAACCTGTGATCAAGTCTCCTGCTGGCTCGATCTCCTCGACTACCATGGCGTACGCTCGCCCCTGGGGTGCACCTCTCTGCTGCTGATGCTGGGCGAACCTCTGATGTTGAGGTGGAAGTGGTCCCCTCTGTTGTTGGCCTCCAGGTACCATGTCTGGTCCTCTCTGGGCGGCTGCTCCACCCTGACCTGGATGAATGGTAGGGCAATCCCTCAGCTGGTGTGTCGTCGATCCGCAGGACAGACATGAGCCCAATCTCTTCCAGCAGATCTCTCTAGTATGTCCTGCCTTCCCGCAGAACGCACACTGGATGGCGGGCTGAGTCTGCCTCTGCTGCTGATGCTGGACCTGCCCTCGGGCTGGTGCCTGGTGCTGCTGGTGCTGCTGGTGCTGCTGCTGAAAGGGCCTCTGCTGCTGCTGATAGTGTGGACGCTTGCCTGGTCCCGCACTACTGTTTGCTCCTTCGGAAACATTGCGTCCCCTCTTGGGCCTGAGGTCCAAGTCGTCTTCGGCTATCTGGGCATCCATCAATATGCCCTCGAAGGTAGCGGTGCGACGTCCCGACATGCGAGACTTGATCTCCCTTGCCAGCCCCTTTCTGAACTTCCGGGCCCTGTCCCCCGGATCTCTAATCATCGACGGCGCGAAGCGGCTCAGGCGGCAAAACTCCGCGGCATACTCATCGACGGACGAGCTCCCCTGGACTAAGTCATGGAACTGACTCTCCAAAGCTCCCAGGGCAACATCAGGAAAGAACTTCTCCTTGAAGAGTTCCCTGAAAGCTTCCCAAGTGAGTCCCTTGTCAAGGAGTCTCGGCTCTGTGCGAAACCACGTCAAGGCGATGTCGAACATCTGGCTGTCGGCGGCCTCGATCTGAAGGGCCTCCGGAAGCTGCGCCAAGCGCAAGTTCCTCTCGATGTCCTCTAGCCAATCATCAGCGTAGAGTATCCCTTCTGTCCCTTTGAACTCCCGAGGCATCATCCTCTTGAAGTCCACAATGGTGCCCGGCCTCTGATGGTGCTGACCAGGATGCTGCTGCTGCTGATTGACTCTCTCTACAGCCTGGAGAGCCACCTGATGAGCATTCTCCATGTTCACCCTCATCATCTCTGTCTGGGCCTGGTGTGCCTCAGCCTGTACCCTCTAGGCCTCTGCCGACGTCCTTTGGGCATCGACCATGCCCTGAATCAAAGCGAACATCTGTGCCCCATCGACGGGCACACCTCCTGGATACTGAACTGGTGGTGGTGGTGGTAGAGGCTCCGTCGTAGCTATGGGGACCCTCTGAACAGGTGGTGGAGGACCCTCGAATGCTGCAAACACTCCCACATGTACTGGAGATGTAGGAGGTGCTGCGGATGTCTGTCCGGCAGGGCGAGAGGTGGCAGACCTCTCTGACTCTGCTGCTCCGAGTCTCCGGGACCTGGTCCTCGGCGGCATCCTGAAGACAGATCGAAATGTTTAATTAAGGCAATAGACACGATATCATCAAGGAAGGACAGTAAATTTCTAAAGGAAAAATCATTAAGAGTAGTATTATAAGAATCAGAAATTCCTAATTGTGATTGAGCATATCCTCGGCCAAATTCCTATTTCCTAAAATAGGCTCGTAGTAATACTTTAAGCGAGCACCACTACGATATCGCTCTAATACGAATCTAGGACTAGACCTGCATGGGCCACTACTAAAAACGTGTCACAACCCGCACCCGAAATTTGGGCATGAGTCGTGAGTACGTCCAGCCTACGCCGCAGCATCAGCGGTAGAACGCTGTCTAGGTCTCAACATATAATATATCCTGTCAATAGTCTCAACTCCTTACAGAGGACAATGATAATAATCCACAGTTCTATAAATATACTCAATCACAAGTTATAAGAAATAATGGGCACGATGAGAATGGAAAAGAGTTCTATAATAAACCAACCACAAGTACAACTCAAGTCCTGGGTCTAGATGACCTCACAAAGTCACAAAATAATAAATACAACTCAGTCTCAGTTTAAAATAATAAATAAAGAAAAAGTAATCTAAGAACAGGCAGGTAAGATCTCCTCTAGAATAGGCAACTCCTCTGGGATTTCCGGAGTAAAATCTCCCTCTAATCCTGGGCCGTAATGAGTGGGGCAAAAGTTCTCCAGGTCCTCTAAAAAATGTTATCCAGTCAGGATTGGAGCGAAGCACAAGCACTAACAGCAGTTTCATTAAGTTGACAAAAACTATAAACAATATAAGAAATACAAGATGAGAATATATGCTGAAAATGTAAAGTACTGGAGATGTAAAATAGGCAATAGAGCATCTAGCAATGAACAATAAACAGTGAATGCTAGAACAAGTGAATCTGAAAGAATAGACATCTAGCTAAGTGTTTGAATTATCAGTTTATTATGTGATCGGCTTGGGACTAGATCAGGCTGGTTATATATGATTAGCTATGATTCTTGTAGGTCAAGCTAACCATATGGTTAGCTATGATGCATGTAGTGGTCAGGCTAATCGTATATAACAGCTATGAAGCATGTAAATGGTCAGGCCGCACCCGACGTGAGAAGTGGGGTGAGCTATGATGCATGTAAATGGTTGGATATGATCACATAATCTACTAATAGTTCCCCATCCCCAGCTAGCACGATGGATTCCAATCACGACTCCTCATGATGGGGATCTAGGGTGCTAACCCGTGTATCCATAGTGTCGAAATCAAGTATGTACTACAACTGAATTTATAGTAGTAATCAACAAATAAAAACTGTCAGAGAATGTACTCGCCTGTGGTCCCGAGCAATGAGTGAGGATCGATGCCCAAAATAGGATCACAATGACCTATTCATGAAAATTAAATGTCAAAAAATAATATATTAAAGGAATAAGCATGATTAACTAATTAAATACGAGGTTTCTAGGTCATACTAAAACCTACTGGTCAATACTAGGTTAACTTGTCCATTTACATCATAATAGTCCCTTTGGATGAAACCTAACTAAACTAGTTAACTTCTCTATCATACCAGGGTATCTAGTTTAATACTAGCTACTATTATATACTATATGCCATTGATACTAGGGTGTCCACCGATACTAGCTAGTATTTATAATTTGTTTCTATTTTAGTAATAATATAGTTCTAACTTATTTACCTTAGCTATATAACCATCGGTGTTATACATATTAGCCACCCTCTCATCAACCCAACTAAAAACCCAAATACTCAAGGTAAAACACAACACTGCACATCACAGTTTTCAGTCTGAAATTTCAGACTTCATACATGTATGGCCTGACCCTTGAGACAACATAAAGCTACTAGCAGGACAACTAGGTACACACAGTGGAACTCACCGTCCTTAACTAATTCTGATACCCAAATCCTACCTCTCACTGATACTAAAAACCCACACTGCACACTGATTTACACTAGCTACTGCTACATTAAGAACTGCACAACTCAACCCTGTTCTACCATGTTTGTACAGGAAAACCCAACACAGGGACACACACAACACTGAATACAATCCTAACTCACTGAATTCCACACTCTCACAACTGCTACAACCATCACAGGGACTCACATACTGATACACAGTCCTATTTCTAGCTAAGACCCAGGAATTCACTCACACACACAGAATTACTTCCCAGGTATTCACACACAGGACACACACAAGGCTATACACTGATACCTACTGATACCCACAGGTTCTATGGTACACATGCACAGCACAGGCACACTGGTACACTGCTCCCTCTCTAACTCTCTCACAGAATTTACACACAGGTAATTCACTCCCCACTGAACTCACACACACCCACACATAGCTCACTGAACACCTACACACAGACCTACTCTCACTGACGCACACAGACTACTCACACAACTACACAGGTACTCGACTGCACACAAGTACACACTGGCACCTAGACCCACAAATACATGTATTCACTGATACACATAATTCTACTCTACACTGAACTATATTGAACTGAAATGAACCTGGGACACACATATGCATCTATCCTTACTGCACACATAGACTTATCTAACCAACACACAGGTTCTGAAATCTGAAGGAACCTAGGATACACACACTGAATTTCAATAACACCAATTCACACAGGTAAATACCTACACATACTGATAAACTCAACTCAAGATACACTCTGCTAATACCCAAACACTATGCACAGAACCTTCCCTGAAACTGACTGCACAGTGAACCCACAAAGCAACACTAGTAATTATACTATGTATATAGATCAATATACCATAATATGCATAAATTTGAATACATTAGGTAGATAAGTCCTTAATAAACATTCCATCGAACACAAGAAGAGCAGAAAAACGGATTCACATAAAAACCCATGAATCCTCAATCAAAACCTAGGAATCGAGATCTAAACTCATGTGTTTGAGGTAAAATTGTGTCTACACAAAATCCCTAGGTTTAGGGTTCCAGAAATTTGGGGAAAACACCCATAGGTCATCAAAAACACAAATCTCCCCTAGGTCTACATGTAGGATCCCTATAAACCGAGATCTACACAGCAAGGGGTTCCTAATGGGCAAAAACAACAGAAAAAAAGAATTAAAATGGGAAAAATCTGGAATTTACCTATAGGGAGATGGTTTCCATATGAAAGTTCTTCTTCCCCAAGGTTCCTTGACCCAAGCTCCTTGCTTCCCTTTGCTTTGGAGGAGAAAGATGGAATCCTAGGGTTTGATTCCGAATTTGGGGTGAGGGAAATGGCTTTTTCTAATGGAGGCTAGGGTTTCTTTCTTCATGAAGGAGAAAAGTTGAGGGTGGCTCCCTTTTATATTAAAACTAGGTTAAGGCTTCAAATGCATAGGATTAGGTTAAACCCCTATGTTAGGTCATGAAGAATTAATTAACTACGGTTTAGCCATTCTAGGGTTTGAGGTTCAAACCCAAAATTGGAATTCTAGGGTTTCTCTAGAATTTGGGTTTCAAATTAGGGTTTAGTCATTAGGTTAGTCCTAATGAGTTCTAGGGTTTGACCTAAACCAAACACAACTAACAACATATAAATAGTTTATAAAACTCAACAAATTAAATTAATACATAATTATTCAAAATAGTGAAATTACACAAATGCCCTAATCTGGAAATGTGGTAGTGACAACGAATGCTGATGCCCCTTGGGTAGACACCCTAGGAGAGAAGATTCCACCTCCTAAGATGGGGGTAGTACTCCCTCTGTGTCTGAACATGGCATAATAATGCCAACCTTCCCTGACGACTATTCATTGTAAGAATTCGAAATAAAAAGTGCTACGTCTACTATCCCATCCATCTCTCTTCATGTAAGAACGATATGCATGGCAGGGGATGAGCATAAAGGCCCTAGTGATTGAAAGAGCCTCGAGGCCCTCGAGGATATGATGCAGACCATGAGCGAATCAATACAAGACTTGACCCAAGTTGTGCTAAACATCAAGGCAAGTGTAGCCTACTAGCCACCAAGGGCCTCATGACAAACAATCTTGGACCCGAGGACCAATACGGATTCTAACACAATTCTCCGCCCATAAGCAGAAATTACCCTCTGTCCGGTTCATCTGCCCCTTCCACGAGAGACAAAGCAAAAGTCATAATAAGAGAAATCCAGGAACTGCAGGCTTGCCTAGATTCTTTGGGTAGCCGGGATTCACTGTGCGAGCTTGTGATACGACAACCGTACCCCCGTAAGTGGAGGGATATTTTATACCTGCCAAAGTACAAGCTCTTCAACCTGAACCCATTCGATAGAAAGACTTATTTCCGTCAATACATGAGTTATTTCGAGACAACAATGGGGCACCTACCTCGTAGTGACGCACTCGTCACCAAGGTCTTTTTGGGGACATTATCCTGGGTCACATTCGACTGGTTTTTAACCCTACAAGATAACTGTATCTAGTTGTTTGACGACTTCAAGAGTTTCTTCCACTAAAGATTATATGACGGAGGAAGCGACATGATAATGTCTTCCCTGATAGATGTCACCCAAAGGAAAAGGGAACTCACCCAAAATTATATCTAGTATTTCTGCCAAACAATACTTAGGTTTCCTTCAGGAAATCCTGAGTCCACACTCATGGACATGTGTCATAGGAACCTACTTTCGATAGTCAGTCTTGGGTTGGGCGACAGTCAATTCAAAGACTGGACATCGTTCATTATCAACGCAGTCGGCATTTAAAAGAATGTCAAAGATGCCCGGCTCCTAGGAATACAGATACCTATCATAGATGACAGGAAGAAATATTCCAACAATAGCAACAACAACAACAGCAGCCGCGAGGGAAATGAAAAGCAGGCCTTGGTGGCCAACTTAACCAAGAAGTTCGAGCAAAATCTGGCTGAGGTTCCAAAGTCCCAAGAGACTTACTCCTTTGAAGATGACGACGTTACGCCCATCTTCAATATATTAATGAAGGGTGGCAATCTTCGGCTTTTCGATGTCAAGCGCCCTGTAGAGGCAGCCGAGATGAACAATCTAAAATACTGCCATTACTATCGCCACATCCACCATGCGACAAAGGACTGCTACACCCTCAAGCGATACATCCAGTGCTTGCTTGACACTAAGTCCCTTACCTTGGACTTTGATGACAAGACAATAGCCGCCAACATGGTATCCCTACAGTTTGATAACTTTCCCATGACAGAAGCCCAAGACGGAGTCATAACGATCCCGAGGGATACAATGGGGGTAGTCAATCTTCCACCATCTCGAGACCAAATAGCCGGGCTGATACCTCTTACTATACCTCGAGGCGAGATCATGTAGGTCCACCCGAATCTTGTCCCAGACTTGATGCAGCAAGTAGCGCCTTCCGCCGTCATGGTTAAAGCACGAAAAACCAAGTCCTGCCACATGGTTTCTCCCACCGCTGAGGAGGCCTGAGTAGGGGCAACCAGGTCGGGCCTTGCCTACCAGTGAGATTATGAAGCTCTCAACGTCAATAGACCTCCATCTACTGCACTTTTTGTGTCTAATCTAGGTCTATCTCAACCCTCACTAACGGACAAGTCCAAACAAAAAGAGTGATGCTTCGACAAGCTGTTGCGTAAAGAAATGGCTCAGGGACAGGAAAAGCCCTATAACTTTGACGTCTTGAATCAACTAGCCAATACCTCGACAAAGTTGTCACTATTTAAGCTTCTTTGACTCTCCAGACACACCCGAAATGCTCTGAGTGAGGCATTAAAAAAATACCGACGCCTACCTGGTGCAAGTCAAGTTGTCAGCAGAGGATTCTGCCACATACCTCCACTGCAACAATGTGACGGAAGCGATGCCCAACATCATATTTTTGCAACGGGATATGTTGCTAAAAAATAACTGACATGATCGTCCAGTATACTATATAGGATATATTGGTGCCATCAAGGTAGACCAGATGCACATCGATCCCGATTCATCAATCAGCATTATCCTATGGAGTCTTCTTCAGTCCTTGGGTATTCCGATGCATTACCTGGCAACCAAAAATACTGTCATCATTGGCTTCAATGTAGGAAGGAGCTACCCACTGGGCAAGATTCGCCAGAAATATCAAATTGGCTACTTGAAAATTGAGGTCACTTGCTACGTCATAGATGTGGATGTAACCTACAATGTCCTACTGGGACGACCATGGATACACGAATACATGATCATGCCATCAACCCTACACCAATGTCTAAAGTACATGGACTATCATGGCACAGTTAAGACAGAGTTTATAGATGTCGATCCTTTCAAGGGAATCGAGGACTACTACTCTGATGCACACTTATACAAGTTAGTCTACTAAGATGAAGGTGGCAATGATACTGACGTGAGGCAGAGGCTGGGACAATATTGGATGAACCTTTGGGAGTATATCTAAAGATGCACGCTCCTGACACAACCTCTTCCCTCATCGTAAAACTGTGTATGAAGGCACCCGACCCTCTGGTCGTTCGTCTTCATAGGCCAAGCTGATCACCAAAGGAAGATCCAGCGTCGTCTACCATGCCCGAACCTCTGGTCGTTTGCCTTCATAGGCCAAGCCGATCACCAAAGGAAGTTTGGCACCATCCACTCTACCCGAACCTCTGGTCGTTCGCCTTCATAGGTCGAGTCGACCGCCGAAGGATGCTCCATTACCTCTTACCACATCTGAGCCTCTGATAGTAAAGCGGTACAGAAAACCTCCAAAGTCGCTGCTCGCACTGGGGATAGATCATGGGAGAGACGAGCTAGAGGAGTACGTAGCTGCTCATGCAGACGTCCATTCTCACGATAATGTAATTCCTGGAGAAAAGATACCTTACTTTATGAATAAAGGACTATCTTTGAAATACTCTGAAGTTGTACGCATAAGCATAATGTACTTAATGGAGCATGGTCTGGACCTACACCTGCAGACACAAGTGACCACCACCCATGCTGTAAACCGAATTCTCCCCAACCAAAACTCTTACTTCTTAGTTACGACTAGGAAAAGGGGAGACAGACTCATCATCTTCGGTAAATTAGAAGGCCCTCTATCATTCGTCCCCGAAGAACTAGATCTAGAGCCCGAGACCGACAAAATATTACTCCACTGGTATAGCTCTCAAGCAAAGCACCTTATCCAAAACTTGATGTGCAATTTGAAGGCCACTAAGGGCTTAAACTACGGCAAAGACTGAAGGCTTCCTCTGCGTCTACCTACTCCTACAGGCAAATTCAAGAACTACTACCATAAGACCAAGCATAACTTAGGGTATGTAATGCCTCCCATAACCCCTAAGGGTTCAGATGAAGGAGAGGAGGTGCACTCTCACTCTTCGCAATCTTCCGCTTGGGACTTCGATATCAGTATCGGGGATATGCTCAAGCAAACATTATCTGCCAACATGGTGTCAGCTGGCCCTGAGGAGGACGGTGAGAATCTACCTGAACTCTTTGAAGTAGAATCATGGGCCCAACGCATAGACACACAATAGGAGATATGGTTCAAACAAAGAGAACCTCCTACCGAGGATGAAGTCGTACAAGTCAATATGGGTGACGAATCCTCCCCCACACCTATCTTCATTAGCAAAAGTTTGACTGATGAGGATCAAAAATACCTCCTACAGCACAACAGAGAATACAATAATATCTTTGCCTGGAGATACGAAGACATGCCAGGATTGGACCCCTAAATTACGATCCACAAGCTCAACATCTTACCGAACGCTAAGCCTATCAAGAAGTAGCAATGACGGTTCTGGCCAGACATAATGAACGCCATTGAAGCCAAAGTCGACAAACTGATAGCTAGAGGCTTCATTAGAGAAGAACAATATCCAAACTTGTTATCCAACATCGTGACCGTCGTTTAAAAAATAGAAAGATCCGGATCTGCATTAACATCCGTGATCTATAGGTGGCATGCCCCAAAGACGAATTCCCTCTTTCGATCACCGACATAATGATTGACAATACTTGCGGCTTCGAGCACATGTACTTTATGGCTGGATTCTCAAGCTACAATCAGATCAAGATATCTCCTGAAGATCAGAAGCATACATCATTCCGAACGTCGATAGGAGTGTACTGCTACACAGTCATACCCTTCGGTCTAAATAATGTAGGTGGTACATACTAGCGAGCTATGAGCACCATCTTCTGTGAGTATCTACGCAAGATGGTCGAGTGTTATATTATTGACATCACCATCAAAAGTTACTCCAAAGGTGATCACATCAGGGACTTAAAGACCGTGTTCAACCTCATGCATATGCACCAGCTCAAGATGAACCCCACAAAATCCTTCCTGGGAGTCTCCAATAAAAATTCCTGGGCTTTATCATCACTTCTCAGGGTATTCACATAGACCCCGACAAAACTAAAGCAATCTTTGAGATGAACCCACCGAGGAAACTCTACGAACTTCGCGGCTTTCAAGGGAGGCTAGCATACATCAGAAGGTTCATATCAAATCTCTATGGGTGTTATCGGTGGTTCACCTAGCTCATGAAGAAAGGTGTCTTCTTTGTCTGGAGTGAAGAATGCTAACGCACGTTCGAAGACATCAAGGGATACCTATCAAAGCCTCCAGTGCTAGTAGCTCCAGTTTCGGGGATGTCTTTTCTGCTTTAGCCCAGCATAATAATGCATGCCATGGGAAGGCCATCTATTATCTTAGTCAGATGATGGTCTGTGCAGAGTATAGGTACACCCCCTTCGAGAAAGAATACGTTGCTCTAGTTTTTGCTATACATAAGACTCGGCATTAGGTGACTGGACAGACCATTCATGTGATCTCGCGACTCAATCCTCTCAGAGTTTTCATGACCAAAATATGGGTGCTCAGTTACCGTAGAGCTCCCTGGGCAATACTACTGTCTCCATATAAAATAGTGTTTTTCCTACATAAAGCCGTTAAGGTTCAAGCGTTGACCGACTTTCTGGATGCATATCCGATACCAGAAACCTCAAAACTCTACTACAAGATTCCTGATAAAGTAGGAAACTCAAATGTAACTTCATATGAGGCTGTTTGGCGAATGTTCTTCGACGGTGCTTCAAGAACAGGGCCCAAGGGCGATATCATTGTGGGGGTCGGGATAGTGCTAATCTTCCATATGGTCTGGTCATCAACCGGGCCTACTCTCTCACAAACCCGTGCTCAAATAATATGGCAGAAGACAACGTCTTGGTCATGGGCAACAACTCACCAAACAATTAGGAGTGTAGTATTTGTAGGCCTACAGTAACTCCAAATTAATAGTCAGTCAGGTCTGGGGCGAGTACGAAGTCCGACAAGAAGACTTGATTCCTTACCACCAAGCTGCGCTTGGTGTCATCTCAACCTTCGAGGGATTCTTCATTGAGAATGTCCCTCGACTGTAGAATATCGAGGCTGATGCCCTGGCCGACCTCGCTGTCGCCTTGGAAGTTCTAGACAACACCCATCAGCTAATCACAGTGATCGATCGAGAGCTGGTCTACCCAAAGAATAACCTCTATCTGTGTCTGAGCTACCCGCAGAAGTACACACTAATATCCAGGACTGGAAGCTTATATTCATTAACTACGCGGTCTATAGAATTTTTTTCAAAAACCCAAAAGAAGATACATCAATCAGAAGATGTTCCCTCTATTTTTATTATGATACAACTAACAAAATATTATATTGTCGGTCCTACGATAGCCTTTTGTTATGATGCTTATCGAATACAGAAGTAAAGTAGGCCCTCCGCGAAGCTCACGACAGCGTCTACGGTTCACACTAACCCGACCCAAAGCTACATAACTATTTTGGGAGAATGGATTATTACTGGCCGAAGATGGTAGCAGAGGCTCTTGAGTATGCGAGGAAATGCTAAACGTGTCAAATCTACGCAGACTTCATCCACAAGCCCTCAGAATTCCTGCACCCAACGATCGCATCTTGGCCGTTTGAAGCATAGAGGATGGACATTATCGGAACAATAAGTCCACCTTCTTTTAAAGGGCTTCGGTTCATCCTGACTATAATTGATTACTTCTCCAAATGGACGAAAGCTATTCCACTCGCTGAAGTAAAAATATCGAATGTGATTAGCTTCGTCAAGCATCACGACATATATCGCTTTGTCTTGCCACGTAGGATCGTCTACGACAACGGTCCACAGTTCATAAGTCACGCATTTTACCAGTTTTGTGACAAAGACCGAATTCAGAATGTAATGTCAATGGCCTACCCGAAAGCAAATGGTTTGGCAGAAGCCTTCAATAGGACCATCATAAAGCTACTCAAAAAGTTTGTGTCTTCCAATAAGCGCGTCTGGAATAAGAAGATGGGTGAATATCTCTGGGCCTATCATACAATGGTCCGGATAGCTACTGGCAATACACCTTTCTCTCTGGTGTACGGAAGTGAAGCAGTCCTTCCGCTCAAAATCCAAATCCCTTCACTTCGAATAGCACTTCCAACCAATTAACTATCAATGACAATCACTGACGATGGCTACAAGGGTTAGAAGCTCTCGACGAGAAATGTCTCTTAGCCCAGCAGCGTATTGAGCTATACCAAACGTGTCTCTCAGGATGCTTCAACTGACGGGTCATGGAGAGAACCTTCCAAGAGGGATACCTCGTCCTGACTGTAACAAGATCAATGATCATGACTCGTAAGACGGTCGACAAATTTTAGCCTAAATGGGAGGGCCCGTTCATCGTAGAGTTTGTATTCTCCAACGGCGCCTACCGTCTAGTGAAACCCAATGACGACTTGTTTATGATGCATATCAACGGTAAGTTCCTAAAAAAGTACTATATCTAAGCTATCCCCTTATCTTGAGCAGGATAACCCAGATGTACATCTCTACACTCTTGGTTCTTCATCTCCAGCAGGTGCCTATGTGCAACTTTTTCTCCTTCTTTACAAATTCCTGTAAAAGGCATCATTTGTATTAAGGAGTCCTAGATATGCAACGGATGATAGATCCCCAAAGTCTCCCCTGCGGAGCAGTCCCAAGGTCCACTTGCACACTTACGTAGTGACCACTCAAAAACCAATCTCGTTAGACGCTAGCCATGTTCATATTACCTCTTAGCTATGTCCCACCAATCTCCCCATCGGAGGAATCCTTATGTCTATTCATACTTTCGGATAGACCAGACTCAGCAAATCACTCCTCAACGAGTTTCTCGGACTTAAGTTCATGACCATATTACCTCTGAACTATCGTCCTAATATTTCCTCTATTAGGACGTGTTCCAAATCTATTACTTGCACTAGCGTATGCAAAAAGTAATTGGTCCACAAAAACGGTCATATATATATTACCTCTAGCAGTGCTTGTTCCAAAATCTATTACTTGCACTAACGTGCACAAAAAGTAACCGGTCTACAAAAACTGCCACGTCAATATCACCTCTAGTAGGGCTTATTCTAAATCTATTACTTGTACTAACATACGTAAAAAGTAATGGGTCTACAAAACCTATCACGTCCACATTACCTCTGATAGGGATTATTTTTAAACTTATTACTTGTACCCTCATGCACAATAAGTAATAGGTCCATAAAAGATCCCCAAGCGGGATATCCTTAAAAAGATATGGTATTGTACTATGTTCACATTACCTCTAGTATGATACCTAAAGCTAACACAAATGAATTGCAAAATAAATATAATAACTTTTATTTTTCTTCGTAAAGAGAGATTAAAAGCAAAACTATATTTTGGGGGATTATAAAGATCCCAAGCCCAAAGGCAAAAAGAAGACACAAAAAGATATAAGAAGAGCTACTGGTGCGATGAGTCGGAGAATAACTCTGCTATTTTCTCATGAAGGTGGCTAGATGGCTATCCAGGCGCATCTGGGACCGACGCTCAAACTCTTTTTCCATGACTTCGGGATCTTCATAGAGAAAAACTGACTCGTAGCTATCCTCGAGTTTTTGCACCGTAAACTCTACACCAGCCATAGCCTTCTCCACTTGGCTCTTCTCAGCCCGAATTGTCTTATCTTCCTTTTATGTATCACGCAGCCAATTCTCCAGCACAGCAAGCTCAACCTGTAGCTTCCTAATGGCCTCAGTTAGGTCCTTTCGTCGAGAGAGACACCCTTTCCTAAGATCGTTCAGCCGATCATTTTTCTTCCACAAATCGAGGAGGTCACGCTGCAATATCTCCATAGAGGAAGCAAAGGAGTCCTCATCCATATCCACCTGCTTCAAGAACTCGGCATACTCATGGGATATTAACAACCCCATATCTGCCTGTCGGTGTTGCTGCAACTTCATTAGGCATTCTTTCGTCTCCACCAACCTTTGGCCCAGAAGGTCAGCCATCGGTTCGAAACTAGGGAGACTCCTCAGAGAATGGACCTAGCCCTCGGCAAAGTGCTTATCCCAGGCGAAGGACTTATTATGCTCCAGCATGCCCATGACCCCTTATTTCAGGAAGATATAGAAGCTCCGAACCAATAGCCAAACGTTCTCATCAAGGTCTTTCAGGGTGGACAGAGTGAAAGGCTTCTTGAAGGAGCAAGAGGCCACTGGCTCGACAGCTCATGTGGGGACGCTTGAAGATCCTGAGGGCAAACCTACAACAGAGGAACGACCAACGGTCATGCTCCCAACCTGCATATATGTGTTGGACACCGATATATCTGATAACTGGGCGACAAATGGCAGAATGGTACCGCAACTCAGGATTGGAGCACCAGGGTGCCCTGCTGCATCAGCTCCCACCTTAAGGCCAACCCAGACAGTGCGGCTATAGCCTCAGAAGATGGTCCAGCAAATGCGATACTAGGAACATCAAGGGAAATCTTCTCACAACGGCTTGCCACCCCAATATCTAGAGAGATGTCAGGTGGTGAACCCCTGGCAGTAATAATCAGGAGATCAGTCACCATACTAGAAAGGCCCACAACCGCAGGGACCTCATCTACTACAACCTCCCTAGAAGGTACTATAGGATGCCCTAAACCAGAACTAGGAAAAGACATGGATGACTTTCTAACAAGTTCACTTCCCCCCTCTTCCAGAACCTCATCCTCAACGGCCAAGTCCACGGTCCTCAAAGGAGTGACAGGGCCTACAGAACTAGAAAAACTAGTTATTAACTTCACTAGGAGAATTGAAAGATGAAGCCAATTTTTTTTTGATCTTGTGATATTCAAAAATGACCTACCGAAAGTGGATAACACGTATTACGGCTCATCCAGTATTGTCAAATCCTTTCACATATCTTCCATGTTTTTGATAGATATGTTCTCCAAAGGGGTGTAGGGCTGCTTCGAAAAAGCCACACCCAAGCCCTGAGCTCCTGAGGTCTCAGGTACCGGCTTTGAAGTACCTACGTCAGACTCTGGGGAGGATCCCGCTTCCGATTCAGTGTAAGAAACCACCGAAGCAGCTGCCCGCTGATGATTGTCCCCTCTATCATGTTGATACAAATTGCTAAACATACCAAAATATAAAGGATCGGGCACAATAAGATTAAGAGGAGGCACGATTATCACCGTATTATCTAAAGATAGTTCTGCTTCAGAAGCCGCTGGCACAGTAGGTCCTACCTCTTTGTTCCCAGTCCCTCTCATAGGGGACTTTTGTTTTACCGTCGGTTCTGGCTCTGGGTCCACAGCCATCTTCGCCCTCTTAAAGTAGCGGGCATGATGCGTCCCCATCTTCAGTTTATGCTTGGCAGGCAGGGGATCGACAGACGGAGACATTGTGTCTTGCCCGGTCGATGGTTCTATCTTTATAATTAGGGGTCGGGCCACTCCCTTGCCCTTCTTGGGCGTCCTATGCACTTTGGCATCAGGAGGCATCAGCATGGTGCACTCGATATAACTTCTCTCCGGATCGCAGTTAGTAGGTAGAGCATTTGCCGTGCAAAAATATTTTGCCGTGGTGTACATCATTCGGGGTACGATTCCAGTTGGTGGCAAATAGAACCTGATCCGGGTGCCGACAGTAGTATATTAACTCCATACTCAGGCCCCGTTGAGAAAACTACCACTATACCCGAGAGAAGCACTCGGATGACCTAGTAAAAGCTGAGTATAGCCAAATTGACGAGCAAATCGACTACGTAGATAAGGTTCCATGAAGATGGTAGCCTTATTCTGATACACCAAGCGGGAGGGACGGATGGCTTAGAGCCAGCGAAAGAGTCTCTCAGACAAGCCTCAAGGCGCCACTCTATCATCATAATGAAAGATGTTCCTTTTATCAGCGGTTAACCCTAGTTCAGACGTGAAAAAGGTCCAACCAGTCATGAAGGAGAGCTCCCACCTTCAGCAGGGACATTATCGTACAGCCACTTCATCATCCGATACATGCAGATCAGGGCATCAACGACCACCATGTCCTCGTCAGTCCCCGGTCTTATCAAGGACCCGTAATGCAGGAGAAGCCAACCCATCAAATAGTGGTAAGGAAGCTTGACCCAGTTAAAATATCACTTACTATGATGGTCGTCTACCTTCTCATCAAAGTTGCGGAGGCCACGATGGATGCAACACACCAAGACCGATAAAAGGGCTAGCTTGTGGCCGAATGCCAACTTCACAACAGGTAGGATCAAGGTACGACTGATCATTTCTATTATCCCAGACCGGCTCGGGACTACGCCCAAATCATCAAGTACCCTGCCAGTGCGGCCAAAAGGGACAACTGGTGCATATCCATATAAAAATAGCTTAGCTCCTCCTCGAGGCCACTCAACTCGTCAAGGGATTCAACCTCTTCCCCCGGGGAGTCCTTAACTTCCTTATCCTCGATGGCCAAGTCCTTCAGCGGGTGGATAGAGTCTGCCACTTCCTGTCTGGACCGCGGTGCCTAAACATGAACTCTATTAGACTCCTTCTGCTCTAGAAAGAGGTGGCGAGTCCATGTCATAATGTGAAGAGATGATCCCTTAGTAAACTTCTTCTTCTCCTAAGACTTCTGGCATATGCCGTGATAGCACAATAACTCTTGGTATACTGCCAACACCTCCAGATCCTTTGCTTCCAATTCTCTTAGCTTCTCATTGCTTGGGGTACACTCTTCATAGGGTTTATCGCCCAAAGGAAATTTTGAGACGACATGAATCTCATGTAAAGCCAGTCCCATCTCGTCATCGGGCGTAAAGAAATTTCTCGTATGAAGGTTGTACAGCTCCATCAGGGCCACAAACAGAGGGAGGTTCACATCCAACCCATAAAAAGTATCCCTCACGGCAAAGAACAATAGGCGGCTCTGAGTTCTCGCTCATATTTATTCAAGATCTATTTGGTCAGGCGACACCAGGAGGCATTGTAATATGCCCAGGTGAGAGCCCACAACTGCCCGGTGGGGTAGGTCTCATTCTTTATAACTTGGTGGAGGAAGGTACCCGCCGCATATATGCTGAGGTTCGGCCCTAAATCACTGTCGACGAGACCAGGCTTCAGTCCTAGCAAAGAGTAAGAAGGTTACTCTTTCGCACTATAAAACTCTCCCTTGTTCTTTCCGATCCCACATCAAACATTCCCAAAGAAGGCCCCCTGAGGTTCAAGGGTTAAGTTCCAGTCTATCTGTCGTAGACCCATCATTACCTTCAGGTCTGACAGAGGCAGGTAGCGTTCAAAAGAAGGAAAATTTATCTCTGTCTCGTAGAAGGTAAAATACCAGTTCTCCCTGGTCATCCCCATCTTGGACTGGGAAGGCTCTAACGCATCACCGAACAAGAAGTATGGCTTCTTGGAGAAACTCTTCCTGTCTTTAGCAGGGATCTCCCCCGAGTTGACTTGACTCAACAAAAAAGAGGGAGTATGCTCGACGATCTTTTATTTTCGCTCAGGCAGGAGTTCTTTGTCAACTTAATTTTGGATGGCTGCAGCAAGGTCCCTGAGTTTCATCTTCAAGGGTAGTTGGCGGTGCCCAAAGACTAGTCGCCAGAAAGAGTGGTGGGCAAAGATACTACAGAAACCACAAAGTAGTTAGATTGGAGTAATGTTCTAAAGCGATGTGCTCATGCGGCCACACCAAATATGCGGCAGAGTCAGCCATGCGATCATGCCAAACATGCGGCCGAGTCAGCCATACGGACATGCCATACATGCAACTGAGTCAACCATACGACCCAGGCACGTATGCGGCCGAGTCGGCCATGCGGCAGTGAATAATTGGTGCATAGATGAATACATGTGTCCAACCGTGCACATGTGTCTCTGTGTTCCAAAAATATGAGTGTCTTCTCCAGAAGACCTATCCTGGATCGGTCGCAGAACGTCGTTGGGGAAGGGGGAAGGTCCGTCGTAGTGGTATGACTCTTCCCCCTGCTCATGATCTTTTCCTTGCCCATAGAAGCCTTCTTAGGGGCAACGACGGAGGAGGAAGCAACCTTGGGAGCCCTAGCAAGAAAGAGAAAAGAGAGAAGAGAGTTTGTAGAAAAATACTTCTCTTTCTCTTCCCCTTTCTCCCTATATATTGGGGGACTATGCGATAATGGATGACGACAACGGCTGTTTGAATCTTGATCTGTGATCTGCCTCGATCCACGTAGCGACAATGGTTGGAGGTGACTCATCGTTAGTTGAGCTACTTTATCTATTGACGGTGCAGAATCCCAAGAGATCGCGCAAAGATCAAAGAAAATCTCCTTATTTAATAGTCGGACATCCTGTCATAGACAACTATACGACAAAGAGACTATGCGACATGCCTTGCATATGCGGCTAATAACGCTCGTCCATGCTTCTTTTTTAAATTATTCCAAACTTATTATTTTGAAAACTTTGAAGGGGGTCTTGTAGAAGCATAAAAACTATACATGTCGCATAAAGGTCATGCCCCTACAATATGCCACAGAAAAGCCACATGCAGCCCAATCAAGCTGCAGAGAAACCACATGCAACCTGAATAATCAAGTCACAGAGAAGCCATATGCGGCCTGATCAACCAAGTCGCAGAGAGCCATATGCGGCCAGATCAAACCAAGTCGCAGCGAAGCCACATAGTATACTATATGAGTCTTGAATGACCACAGAGCAGGGAGTCCGCAAAAAATTTCTTAACATAGATTTTGATGTCTGTCAGAAGCTCCGACACAACACTCATCACACTAAGACGCTTTGAGACTTATAAAGACGACGGCTCAAAAAAAGACCATAAGTCACATCAGTGTATTAATTACTTCGATAAACGTGCTTTTCCACGTAGTCCCTCGTATGCGGCCTCACCAACATGCGACCAGAGTGTCCATCTGACCATGGCCAAATGAGGACACATATGTAGTTACAAGACCCTTGCGGACTTGCCACTATGCGGCTAGAGTATCCATTCAATAAAGGCCTAAATGAGAGCACATATGTACCTACATGACCCATACGGCCTCGCCATCATGCTACCAAGTTTTTATGCGGCCTCCAGCTCACATGATCTTCCCATTATAACTGTAGAGATCTTTGTATAGTTGGTGCTGACTACATGTCCAGCTGACCAAATCACACCCACAATGAGTTGATAACAACCTCGAGATCTCTTCAACAACATATCTCAACCAAGGCCACGTAGCAATCGACCCAAGGCATACGGTGACAGTTGCAACTGCATTCTGTTGAAGTAGCTTTATGCGGCCACCAAACAGAGGCATATGCGACACCCATATCCCATATGTACGATAGGTATAAATAGGAGCAACTTGAACGTTCTGAAGGCTGGCTTTTTTTTCTTCTGCGTCAGAGGGAATGCATACCACCCCCGGCTAATACGCAAGCTTCTTTCCTTGTATCGGATTGTCTACAGAGGAAAGGAGATGCCGTAGCACTCCTTGCTCATCACCATACCCCAAAATCAAAAAAATATTGTACTTAGACTGTCCATCCAAGAACTTTTTGTACTTTCTTTCGTTTATTAGATAAATTAAGCTCTTTTAGAACTTTTGAATTTAATGGCGAATATATACCTTACCTAAACACTATTATACTTAACTCATCTCTACTCACTAACCCACACCATCCAATACCTAGTACACTTGGTGCCACAACCCTAATCCTAGTATCACTTAGCTCAATATCATACTAATACTACCCATAACTTCACCATTACCTATACTAGTGCTCATGTATCATAAGATACACACACTATAATAATTGGATACAGTATCACCTAGACTAATACTTACTTGCATCTGTGTACTTTCTGTATATTGATACAGTACAACCTTATACTGTGTAGCCAACCCGATCTCTCCTACCCCCAATTAAGATCACACATACAACCACTCCTAACACAGTCATTAACACTACTATTGTACTTACCTACTGTTGCATATTTCCTCCACTACCCAGATGTTAACTCCAAAGACCCATCGATACAGAACTCCCTCTAGTTCAGGAACTGACTGTACAGATATCCCAGTGTAGTACAAAACTGTAAACCCCTCACATAGCTACTAAATTGTACAATAGTTTATGCAACCCGAGTTCACTGAACTTGCACTGCACTTCCTAGCATACACCTTCCTGTACTGCTACTACACAGGTAGTTGAACTCCACAGGCAGCAACTACTGCTCTCTACTTGTAGTATAGACTGCAATGAACTGAGTAAGCAAGTGACACTCTTTTCCCTCTCTATTTGTTGTCAACCCGACTATGCACCTCCTTCCACCTTCACAGCACTCACCCGAACACTACAACATGTCCACAATACCACCACACAATAAGTTTACACACACATACACATAGAAGAGGTATTTACACAAACACTTAGAGTGGAGAAGTTAGGATACTCATGATACACTCTCAACTAAAGTACCAAATCTCATAATACATTACAGATACCTATTATACATATCAATTACATATATATATAGAAATGAAATTGAAGAGTAATTACATAAATTACCCAAAATGAATCCCGTATCATATTCTATCACAAAATTCTATGATATGCTCTACTTGTGTCCAATTATGGACATATATCTAGTCACATATTATCAATATAAGTCTAATTAGATCTAATTGGTCTCATGACACACAGTGGATGTATTAATCTCAAAATTCCTCTAAAATGGACACAAATCTCCATATTAAAATAACCAAAGAGGTCCTATGAACCTAGTTCTTGTTCCTATGGGTAGCCCTAAGCCAATGAATGTTCTCTAATGGTTAAATGCATGAATTAGAGCCTAAAATTATAGAAAAATCATAATGTATCTATTGGGTGATGGATTCCTCATGAAATACTTAAATGGATACAATTAGGACACAACTCCTTGTCAATTCCTCATTCTTTAAGTGATCCTTGCAATCCAAGCTCCAATACTTCTTAGGTGATATAATTGGGAGAAAATGAGAGTTAATTGAGGTAAATTTAGTGGAGGGATGAATCAATTTAGGGAAAAACTTAATTGAGAATCTAGAATGAATTAATTAATGCAAAGAGAGAGGGAAAACTCCCCTCTAAGTGCCCCCTCCCCTTTTTCCCCTATCTAAGTAATGTATAATGTCCATGATACCCGTCCACTAATAGTTATAAAAAAATAATTAGGGAGGGCTATATTAGAAAACGTCTAATTCTTCATAAAACTAATCTAATCTCCTTAATTAATTAAGGGAATGGGTTTAATGGGTCTAACTTAATGTTGGGCTCAATATGTCATGACAATCTAATGGGTCCACTAATGATAAGTCCAAATAAAATAAGCTAGACCACTAACTGATAAATAGCATAACACATAATAAATAATTAGTAGCAAAATATATAAATATTTAATCATTAAATAATAAATATGCTAAATCATAAAAATATTCTCATTAGAAATACGGTAGTGACAGAAACTGCACAAGAAAGCAGCTGAACCTCTGGTCATTCGCCTTCGTAGACCGAGTCGACCACTGAAGGAAGATCCGGCATCTACTATGACTTTCGAACCTCTAGTGGTAAAGTAACATAAGAGACCTCTGAAGTCGTCGCTCGTACTGGGGATAGATCTCGGGAAGGATAAACTGGAGGAGTATGTATTAGTTCATGCTAACGTCCCTTCTCTTGAGGATATAATTCCTGAGGATAAGATACCTTATTTTATGATAAAGGACTACCTTTGAACTACTCGAATGTTGCACATCTAAGCACATTGTATTCCATTGAGCACGGTCTAGGCCTGCACCTGCATACATAGGTGACTATCACTTATGCAGTTAACGAAATTTTCTTCAGTCAAAACTTCTACTTCATAGTTCCAGCAAGGAAGAAAGGAGACAAACTCAACATATTCGGCATAGTAGAATGTCTTCAATCCTTCGTCCCAGAGGAACAGGAGCCAGAACTCGACATCGATAAAATACCACTTCACTGGTACAGCTTTTAAATCAAGCACCTTATCCAGAAGATGTGATACGATCTAAAAGCTGCTAGGGACTTGAACTACAGCAAAGGCCGATGGCCATCTCTGCCTCTACAGGTTCTTACAGGCAAGTCCAAGGATTTCTACCATAAGACCAAGCATGGCCTATGATACATGATACCTCCTACAACCCTCAAAAGATCGGATGAAGAAGATGATTTACACTCTCACTCTTCAAAATCTTTCGCTTGGGACTCCGATACCAGTATAGGAGAGATGCTCAAACAAATATTGTCTATCAACATGGTGTCAGCTGACCCTGAGGAAGACGATAAGGGTCCACCTGAATTTTTTAATGTAGAACCATGCACCCAATGCCTAGATTCACAATGTAAGATACAGTTCGAGCAATAGGAACCTCCCACTGAGGACAAAGTTATACAAATTGATCTGGACGATGAATCCTCCCCTAAACCTATCTTCGTCACCAAAAGTCCATTCGATGAGGATCAGGAATCACTACAACAGCTCGTTAGAGAGTACATCGATATCATTTTCTAGAGTTATGAAGACATATCGGGACTGAACCCCTAAATTACGGTCCATAAATTCAATATCTTGCCAAACGCTAAGCCGTTCAAGCAACAACATTGGAGGTTCCGACCAGACATCATGAATTCCATCGAAGTGGAAGTCAACAAACTAATAGCTAGTGGCTTCACTCACGAGGAACAACATTCGAATTGGGTAGCCAATATCATGCCCGTCGCCAAAAAGAACAGGAAGATTAAAATCTATATGGACTTTCGTGATATAAATACGGTATGCCATAAGGACGAGTTTCCCCTATCGATCATAGATATAATATCGACAACACTTATGGCTTCGAGCAGATGTCTTTCACGGACATATTCTCAAGCTATAATCAAATCAAGATATTTTCTGACGACGAAAAGCATATATCGTTCTGAATGTCGATAGGAGTGTACTGCTATACAGTAATGCCCTTCGGTCTAAAGAACGCAGGTGCTATTTACCAACAAGCTATGAGCACCATCTTTTGTGAACATCTACGCAAGACAGTGGAGTATTACGTTGATGACATCATCGTCAAGAGTCTCTTTAAAGATGATCACCTCTGAGACTTGAAGACTATGTTCGACTTGATGCGTGCACACTAACATAAGATGAATCCTACCAAATCCTTCCTGGTAGTGTCCAGCGGCAAGTTTCTGGGTTTTGTTATAACTTTGAAGGATATCCACGTAGACCTTGACAATACTAAAGCAATCCTTGAAATGCACCCGCCGAAGAAATTCAGAGAACTTTGTGGCCTTCAAAAATACTATCATACATCAGGAGGTTCATATCAAACATCTGTGGACATTGTTAGTTGTTCACTCAGCTCATGAAGAAGGGAGTCTCCTTTATCAAGAAACAAGAATGCCAGCACACCTTCGACAACATCAGGGAGTATCTCATAAACCCCGCAGTATTGGTAGACCCCGTTGTGGGATGACCCTTCTTGCTATATGTACGGGCAATGGATCACTCCCTCGGATCTCTACTAGCACAAAAAATTGATGCAGGTCACGAACATACCATCTACTATCTCAGCAGAATGATGGCCAATATGGAGCACAGATACAATCCTATCGAGAAGTAGTGCCTTGCTATGGTCTTCACCATTCAGAAGACCCTGTATTACGTGGCAAGGCAAACCATCATTGTGATCTCGCGAGTTAATGGTCTCAGCATTATTATGACTAAACCCAAAGCGTTCAACTCTCGCCTAGCCACATAGGCAATACTGTTGTCATCGTGTAAGATGGTATTTTTCCAAAAAGGCGGTCGAAGGCCAAGCATTGGCAGATTTTCTGGAAGCCCACCCTGTACCAAAAATCTCGAAGCTCTATAAGGAGATCCCAAATAAAGTAGCAGACTCAAGCGTGACCACAAGCGCAAAAGTTATTTGGCGAACATTCCTTGATAGTGCTTCAAGAACAAGACCCAAAGGCGATATTGTCACTCGTGTCGCGATACTACTAATTTTTTTATACGATTTGGTCATCAACTACACATAATCCCTCACAGGGCCATGCTCCAACAATATGGAAGAGTACAACACCCTCGTCATTGGGCTCCAACTTGGTAAACAAGTGGGAGTATACTACCTGGAGGCCTACGGTAATTCCAAGCTGATAGTTAGTCAGGTCCGGGGCGAGGACGAAGTCTGGCACAAAGACTTGATTTCCTACCACCAAGCCACGCTCAAAATAATCTCCACCTTTGAGGGCTTCTTCATAGAGCATATCTCTCGACTATAGAACATCGAGGTTGACGCCCTGACCAGCCTCGTTGTCTTCTTGGCAGTCCCGGTCAAAATCTATTAGCTGATCACAGTAGTCGGTCAAGAGCTGGTCTGCCCAAAAAATAATCTCTGCATGTGTCTACGCTACACAGCGGAAGTAGACACCGACATCCATGACTAGATGCTCCCATTCATCGACTATGCAGTATATGGAATTATTTTCGACAACCCAAAGGAAGCCACTTCCATCAGAAGACATTTTCTCCGGTTCTATTATGATACGACTACCAAAATAATGTATCATCGTTCCTACGATAGCCTTTTTCTATGATGTATTTCAAATACAGAAGCGAAGCTGGCTCTCTATGAGGCTCATGATAGGGTTTATGGTGCCCATCAGCCCGAACCCAAGATACAGGACCGTCTTCAGAGAATGGGTTACTATTGGCCGATAATGGTAGTAGAGGCTGTTGACTATTTGAGGAAGTGCCATGCGTGCCAAATCCATGCAGATATTATCCACCAACCCTCAGAATTGCTATACCCAATGGTTGCATCTTGGTCGTTTGAAGTATGTGGAATAGACATTATCTGGCCTATTAGTCCATCTTTTTCTAAGGGACATAGGTTCATCTTGGCTATCACTGACTACTTCTCTAAATGGGCAGAAGTTGTTCCACTTGCTGAAGTAAATACCTGAAACATGATCATCTTTGTCAAGCATTACGTCATATACCGCTTCGGCTTGCCACGGATAATCATCCATGATAATGGTCCACAGTTTGTAAGTTATTCTTTCTATCGATTTTGAAAAAAAATCGAATCCAGATTGTAGCCTCGACTGCCTATAACCCATCAATAAATTGTTTGACATAAGCATTTAATAAGACCATCATAAAGCTACTCAAGAAGTTTGTGTCATCCAATAAGCACGACTGGAATGAGAAGTTGGGTGAATGTCTCTGGGACTACCGCACAACAGTTCGGACACCTACTGGCAGTACGCTATTCTTCTTGGTTTACGGAAGCGAAGTGGTCCTCCTACTAGAGATCCAAATTTTATTACTCCGAGTGGCTTTTTCCAACTAATTGATCGTTGACGACAATCACCGCCGATGGCTACATATAAAACCCCTAATTCTAAAATCTATTTTAATTATTTAAGTAATTATTTAATTTAATTAAAGTATTTATTAGCTAATTAGAAGAAATAGAATTTATGGGATTTTTTTATTTTTTTTAGTGTTTGTCCAATAGAGGATTTATGGAGCAATTATAATCTTTTCTTAATTATTTACATGTAGGAGATCCTGTGGATAGTTGATATATTTATTGTATGCACTAATACAAATTTCTAGAATTTAAAATATATATATATATATATATATACAAGGAGTTATTAAAAAGGAAATAGAAAAGAAAAGAATTAGAAAATAATTGAATAAGAAAAAGAAAAAGGAATAAAAGGAAAAAGAAATTAACTAATAAACCACTACCGCCAGTAAACAAATCCTAATTCTAATAACCTAAGTTTCCCCGCTGCCAGTAGTATTTCCCACCACCCCCTGCGCGAGAATACACCCCGACTCCATATATATATATATATATATATATATATATATATTTTACATCATAAAAAAAAAGAAAAAAAACCCTAAACCCTTACTCTAAACCTACCGCCGACCTTCCCAGACTGTCAACCACCGGAGTTCACCGCCGCCACCGTCGGAGTCAGCACAGCCGCCTGGACCGCACCGCATCGCGTCCACGTCAACCCCGCCCGCGACCAGAATATACAGCAACGTACCCCTGTTCAAGCCTCGATTTTCATGCCATCGTTCGACCAAACTTAACCTCATCTTTGTCGGTATGATCCCCACATATCCCTCTCTAAATCCCTTAGATTAGTTTCCGTCGTTCAGCGCTAAACCCTAGGTAAAAATTGACGCCAAGTCAAGAAAAAACCACGTCATTTAACTTCAGAAAAGATGTTGCAACCACCCCTGTTTAAGGACCCGTATCTCCCACCACAGAGATCCAAACTTAGTTTTTCATTTTGCTAAGGAAAGACCACCTGACCGAGATCATTCTCTGTTAATTATATTATTTTATCTGGTGTTATATGTAGAAATAAATTAGGCTAAAAATTCATGAGAAACTATTTTTAAAATATTAATATTTGTGATACGGAGTGTGCCCTGCCAAACGGGACCGCCCCGTCGTGTACCAAGTACACCAAAAGGTGCGCACGGTATACCCAGACGTGTGGGCTTTCACGAAAACTGATTTGGACATGTGTGCGCGTCAAATTCAACCCGTATCCGCGACAAGTCCCCGTATTACGACTTTTGTAAAATACTGTACCATTTAGTGTACATTCGTCAGAACGCGACAAAACTTGCACCATTAGATTTGTGGTATCGTGCTGGTCCTCTGACCCAAGTTTCACGAGATTCTGAGACAGTTGACTAAGCCGCCTATTTACGGGCCCTACGGTTGACTTTTTGGGCAAATTTGTGTTCGGCTCACCGGAATCCAAAATTAGATGTACCGTTGAGTTTGTATTGACGTTTAGAATTTGTTTGACCTATAATTTGTTCCATTTAGAGACATTTACCTCTGGCACACTTTTTGGTACAAAGTGGGCCACAAGTGGACCCCGCTTTGACCCAAAATTACCGTTTTGCCCTTGTGTCCAAATTGGACGAAAGGGTAGTATTTTCTAGCTATCTCGCTTATTCTGGAAATATTGGTTATATTTATTTTAGCATCCGGAGACGTTCATTCTGAGGCCGTAGTTTCTGATCCTATGTACTTGACTCCTAGACGTTACACTTTACAGCTTTCTTACCAGGCAAGATACCTTGCCAAATTGTTTACAATATTTTGCATGCTTATTATATTTTTGTATATTCATTGCATTTATGTATATTTATTGCATGTGTAGTTTCTTTCAGTCATTACTATATATTAGATATGTTGACACACACATGCCACTTAGTATCATGAGAGGACAATCAGTAGGCGTATGGGCTGTAACCACTCTGGTAAACCATAGTATCTAGCTCGTACTACGATAGTGTATCGTGCCGGTCGCTATCCCTGAGGTATGTCAATTTCTGTAGAGTCGCGTTGGTCGCTACCCCCGAGGTATGTCAATTTCTGATGTCCCCTGACGGGTGTATGAGTTGAGAGGCTTAGATCGAGTAGCCTACCCTTGCCCATACGTCAAAAAATTATCCTCATTTGTATTCATATAGATTGTCTTGTACAGCGTACTTATATATTTTCAAACATTATGCATGTTTACTGTATTCAAATTGGCATGCTTCCATGTATCTTGTTACGTCCCTTTGAAGACCTAGTCCCTTTCCAGGTGTAGATGTTCATAACTATTCGCAGGAGCACGGATCAGGACTTACCACTTATCTCTCCCAATGAGGTCTTACCTTCGGAGCATCTTTGATTATCTCTAGCGATGGATCGCTTCGCTAATACCTTTACATCATCATCTTATTTAATATTAGATATTTTATACTCCTCTCTTATTTACTTTTGATATAGTCATTGGTAGTGGATTTGTCTCCACACGACTATTAGTTTTGGATTATTCAGACTCATTATTCTAGTTTAATTATTTTTTTTTGTGACTTGTTTTGTGGATGAGATTTAGTATATCGGTGACTTATGACAATATTTATACCACATATGAGTTTATATTCATATTACAGCGTACGTGTGTATTATGGTATCCATATATTGGAGTTGCCATATACATATGGCTGGCTTGCTTATGTGTTCCTAGTCCTACGTATTTTGGGACTGGGCGTGACATATTTTTTGTGGTGGCCCATGCAGGTCGAGAACATATTATCTCGATTACGTCACTGTATCGAGCAAGCCTGTGCATAGGATTAGAAAATAGGATCTCATCCACTTAATTATCACCTCCCTTGATTTTATTTCACATTCTCATTCGATTGCTTGCATTGCATCTTGCTTGATCCCTTCTCAACGTCAATCTTCTCTCGTGCTTGATAGGGGTTAGAAAGATGACTTGTACTAGGTATATACACTCTAGTATTCAATAATACTATTGGTTAAATTTTTGTAAGTCGGTAGTATGCCTCATAATATAGTAACACATAGTCCTATTGCCCTATTAATAAAGTATAATTTACAGACACCAACTATAGGCATGCATAAGAAGATAGTGGTTATCTAGTATAGAACCTTAGTGTTTATCCAGACTATAGAACTTGGAGGCCCATACACCCATTTGGTTGACTTTAGACTTAGACAAGAAATTAGTATGGCAACTGTAGAGGCACAACACCGATATTTTTGGTAAACTTAAATTATTCTGTACCTTCCTCTATCATAATCAAGCGTACTCATATTTTACTACCTCGACTTATACTGCTATTATAGTCTAGTTTTGCAAGCTTATTCTTTTATTGAGCTTGTTTATGATATATGTATTATTGGGGGCCCATACTAATATATTGTCTAAATCAGAATCGGTGTATTATGGTCTAATCAACCGTAGTGCGCTTGGTTCGATCTTTTTATCACTACTTTTTGTGGATTGAGATATAGTTGACTCAACTTGTTAGACGAATATACTTGCCCTGTAGACTGGTCAGAGCATATCATGTCAGGTACATAACTGTTCTGATGTAAACATGCAAATAGAAATTTATCCAAAATAAGATTTTAATCCACAACTGCCTTGGCAAATCCCTTTCAAATTCTCTAATCCCATTAAATTCCGTACTTGTATTATATCACCTCCTCCTTAAACTCTTTATTGTTGTTTTTCGTCTTCCCTTATTTCGAAAAGATGAATGTTCGTGCTTAGTATAAGTTTGATACACGGATAGTACTAGATATACCCCATAGGCCAATCACTCATGATGACAAACAAGAGAGTGCAGGCACAGAAAGTCGTAGGTACAGGTACGATCTTTAGTTATATTTGTCATTGCATACTCATGACCCCTTTATGACACAAGATCTTAGATGCATAGTAGACATAGAATTATATATAAGGTAGTTTAGCAGATATGAGGATGTGTTGATATTCTACCCAGATGGTATACACACGATGCTAATGGATGACGCGAGTAGCAGTAGTAGTATTCTCTTTCTATCACCATCTCGCTCCTTGGGTGACTCATATTCTCTTCTATATCCATTCCTTATCTCGTGCTTAACTCTTCCTATTATAGTCGTATCTTTTCGTACCATTATGAACTATTTGATTTACTTCAACCTCATCCTTATTTGGTTAGTTAAAACTTAAATGGTTTAGTAAATAATTAATAACTAAAAGATGAGTACATAATGATAACCCTTATGTATATGTCCTATAGCAATATTTGTATCCTCTTATTATTATTTTTAAAAACATATATAACATCCTATAGTCTAACATAAATTTGTTAGATTATTTGAAATAGTTCATACTCCTAATAGTTTTATAAAGTTAGTCAAGACCTAAAGTGTTGCCCTAAAACTTAGACTATACCTAGGAAAGAATTGAAGGCACTTGTTACGAACTGACAACTATGATAAATCGCTGGCAAGGTAGCGACAGCTGCAGCTAGACCGTTGTAGTAGAGTAGTCGAAGTATTTGCAGACATATTGGTCAGGTGGCATGGCAGTATTAGACTACGATCCTTGATGGTTACAAAAAAAAAATATGGTTGTGAGATTCAAGACCAGTACCCCAAGATTCTCGACCCAATAAATATATTTGTCTTATAACCTAGACAATAGGCTCAAGAGACTGTGACTACTAGTCGAACTCTTGTAACTTGGATAGTGTAGATGAGTTAGAAATAGAATAATATATGGACAATAAATGAGGAAGTGTTAGAATGACAGATCATGATTTTAGGAAGCACTGCTAGATAGCATTGTAGAGTAATAGCTATAGTGATTATTATGAATATGGGTTAGTGTAAATTTCGAGGACAAAATTTTTATAAGTTGGGTAGAATATAAAACCCCTAATTCTAAAAACCATATTAAATATTTAAGTAATTATTTAATTTAATTATAGTATTTATTAGCTAATTAGAAGAAATAGAAATTATGGGATTTTTTACTTTTTTTGGTGTTTGTGCAATAGAGGATTTATGGAGCAATTAATTTTTTTTCTTAATTATTTAAATATAGGAGACCCTATTGACAGTTGATAGATTTATTGTACGCACTAATACAAATTTCTAGAATTTTATATATATATATATATATATATATATATATATATATATATATATATATATATATACAAGGAGTTATTAAAAAGGAAATAGAAAAGAAAAGAATTAGAAAAGAATTGAATAAGAAAAAGAAAATGGAATAAAAGGAAAAATAAATTAACTAATAAACCACTACCGCCAGTAAACAAATCCTAATTCTAATAACCTAAGTTTTCCCGCTGCCAGCAGTATTTCCCACCCCCCTGCGCGAGAATACACCAAGACTCCCTATATATATATATATATATATATTACATCATAAAAAAAGAAAAATAAACCTAAACCCTTACTCTAAACCTGCCGCCGACCTTCCCAGACCGTCGACCACCGGAGTTCGCCACCGCCGCCACCGGAGTCAGCACAGCCGCCTGGACCGCACCGCGTCAACCCCGCCCGTGATCGGAATACACAGCAACGTACCCTTGTTCAAGCCTCGATTCCCGCACCATCGCTAGACCAAACTCGCTAGACCAAACTCGACTCCGACTTAGTCGGTATGATTTCTACCTATCCCTCTCTAAATTCCGTAGATTATTTTTTATCGTTCAGCGCTAAACCCTAGGTAAAAATCAATGCCAAGTCAAGGAAAAACTACGTCATTTAACTTCAGAAAAACTACAGCAACCACCCCTGTTTAAGGACTCGTATCTCCCACCATAGAGATCCGAACTTACTTTTTTTTTGCTATGGAAAGACCACCTGACCGAGATCATTCTCTATCAATTATATTATTTTATCTGGTATTATATGCAAAAATAAATTAGTTGAAAACTTATGAGAAACTATTTTTAAAATGTTAAAATTTGTAATACGGGGCACGTCCCGCCAAACGGGGCCGTCCCATCGTGTACCAAGTGTACCGAAAGGTGCGTACGGTATACCCAGACGTGTGGACTTTCGTAAAAACTGATTTGGACATGTGTGCGCGTCAAAATCAACCCGTATCCACGACAAGTCCCCATATCCCGACTTTTGCAAAATACTACACCATTTAGTGTATGCTTGTCAGAATGCGACGAATCTTGTGCCATTGGATTCATGGAATTGCGCTGGTCCTGTGACCCAAGTTTCACGCGATTCTGAGACAGTTGACCAAGTCGCCTATTTGTGGGCCCCACGGTTGACTTTTTTGCAAATTTGTGTTTGGCTCACCGGAATCCAAAATTGGACGTACCGTTGAGTTCTTATTAAAGTTTAGAATTGGTTTGACCTATAATTTGTCCCATTTTGAGACCTTTACCCCTGGTACACTTTTCGGTGCAAAGTGGGCTACATATGGACCATACTTTGACCTAAAATTATCGTTTTGCCCCTGTATCCAAATTGGACGAAAGGGTAGTATTTTTTAGCTATATCGCTTATTCTGGGAACGTTGGTGATATTTATTTCAGCATCCGGAGACGTTCATTCTGAGGCTGTAGTTTCTGATCCTGTGTGCTTGACTCCTGGACGTTATACTTTGCAGCTTTCTTACCAGGCAAGATACCTTGCCAAATTGCTTATAGTATTTTGCATGCTTATTATATTTCTGTATATTTATTGCATTTTTGTATATTCATTGCATGTGTAGTTTCTTTCAGTTATTACTACATATTAGATATGTAGACACACACATGATACTTAGTATTATGAGAGGACAATCAATAGGCGTATGGGCTTTAACCACTGTGGTAAACCATAGTATCTAGCTCACACTACGGTAGTGTATCACGCTGGTCGCTACCCCTGAGGTATGTCGATTTCTGTAGAGTCGTGCTGGTCGCTATCCCCGAGGTATGTCAATTTCTGATGTCCCCTAACGGGTGTGTGAGTTGTGAGGCTTAGATCGAGTAGCCTACCCTTGCCCATACGTCAAAAAGTTGTTCTCATTTGCATTCATATAGATTGTCTTGTACAGCGTACTTATATATTTTCAAACATTATGCATGTTTACTGTATTCAAATTGGCTTGCTTCTATGTATCTTGTTATGTCCCTCGGAGGACCTGGTCCCTTTACAGGTGTAGATGTTCATGACTATTCGCAGGAGCAAGGATCAGGACTTACCACTTATCTCTACCGAGGAGGTCTTACCTTCGGAGCATCTTTGATTATCTCTAGCGATGGATCGCTTCGCTGATACCTTTACATCATCACCTTATTTTATATTGGAGATTTTATACTCCTCTCTCATTTTAGTTTTGATATAGTCATTGGTAGTGGATTTGTCTCCCCCCGACTATTAGTTTTGGATTATTCAGACTCATTATTCTAGTTTAGTTTTGATATTATAGTTGCTATATACATACGGCTGGCATGCTTACGTGTTCCTAGTCCTACGTATTTTGGGACTGGGGCATGACACTACATGAGTTAGATGCACTCAACGAGAAATGTCTCTTAGCTCAATAACGCATTAAGCTGTACCTAGCACGCCTCTCAGGAGCCTTCAACAAATGGGTCAAGAAGAGAACTTACCAAGTGGGTGACCTCGTCTTGACAGTAAGAAGACCGATGGTTATGACCAACAAGATGGTCGATAATTCCAACCTAAATTGGAGGTTCCATTCATTATGAAGTCTGTGTTCTCCAATGGCATCTATTGGCTCACAAAACCCAATGGTGACTTTCTCATGATGCCTATCAACGACAAGCTCCTCAAAAAATACTATGTCTAAGCTAGAGTTGTATTTCCTTTATTATCAGCTGGACAACCAAGATGTACAGTGAGCATTCCCTATTGTTCATCCTCAGCAAGTGTGTAAGAATAATATGCACTTCTTTTCCATAAAAACTTAATAAAAGCCATTGTCTGTGTACAGGAATCCTGAATACGCAACAGACAGTGGATCTTCAAAAGCTCTCTAGCGGAGCCACCTTTAGGGCTATCCACACTCTCGGGTAGACCATTCATAATCATTTCCCTTGGGCATTAGTTCATATCCACATCACCTTTGAACTACTATCCTAACCATTCTCTCCAGTTGGGTTTGCCATGTCCATATTACCTCTGAAAAAACTTCTTTGTATGACTATCGATTATCACATCCATAATACCTCTGATGTCGTTCGTCATCTAAACTTATCACCCGTACTTAACTCTAAGTACGCCAACCGTGTTAAGTTCACAAAACCTACCACGTCCATATCACCTCTGGTAAGGCTTATCTCGAATCTATTACTTGCACCCAAATGCACAAAAAGTAATAGATCCACAAAAGACCCCGGTGGGATGTCCTTAACAAATGCGATGTTGTACTATGTCCATATTACCTCTAGTACAATATCCAAGGTTCTCACAGATAACCTCAATAAATGGGAAGCTTTTTATTTCTTTTGTATAAAGAAAACTGAAAGTGAACTACAATAAAGGGATACTAATTCCCGACTCAAAGAAAAGAAAAGAGATAAAAAAGAGGTAGCTTTGAAAAATAAAACAAAAAACTACAGGTACTACTGATCCAAGCATAAATCATATATTCGCCTATAAAGCAAGGAGATATGGTTATCCAAGCACGCCTTGTCCCGGCGTTCAAATTCTAAGGCAAAGGCTTCGGGATCCTCATAACGGACATAGGCCTCATGCTTGTCTTCTAACTTTTGCATTATGACCTCAACACTAGCCATATTCTTGGCCATAATTCTAGCTTTGACTCGGATGGTCTCCTTCTCTCGTTGGGCCTCTCGGAGACTATTCTCCAACATGTCAAGCTTGACCTGGAGTTTTCTAATTTCTTCAGTCACCTCAGTCACTTCCTGGCAAAAGCCCTTTTGCCTTGAGAGGCAACCCTCTCAGAGATCACCCAGCTTGTCGTGCCTCTCCTGCAAACCCTAGAGGTCATGCTGCAAGCCCTCATTGGACGAAGCATATAATGCCTTCTCCTACTCAACGGACTTTAAAACATTCCATATTCATGGGATATCATTATTCCCAAGTCGACCTGCTGGTACAGCTTTAACTCTGTCAGGTACTGCTCCACTTCAGTCAAATTCTGGCATAGTAAGTCGGCCATTTATTCAAAACCAGGTAGGGCCCTCAAAGATTTGACCTGGCCCTCAGTAAAGTGCTTGGATGAAACAAAGGACTTGTTTCGCTCATGTACACTCTGAACCCCTTGTTTTAGAAATCTATAAAAACAAGAAATGGGCTTCCGTATAGTCTCATCAATCTCCTCCAAGGTAGCCGTAGTCAGAGGTAGTACGACAGAAGGAGTAGCTACGGGCACAATGGGTTGCACGATTACCTTCGACTGTATAAGAGGTGAAGGAGTAGTGGAAGAGCGATTGACGGTCCTTCTTGCTATCAAGTCTTTCAGGGTCATACGGAGTGTCTGCATACCCAGCAACTCGGCAACAGACAACTGAGTAGCACTACGACCAGGAACATGTGTACCATGGTATCTCACGACGTCTACACTCACCTCTATGATAATATCAGATTGTATCATGGCAACCTATAAGGACGACCCGATAGCCGCAGTTCCGAGAACATTGGAGGTAGCCTCATCGGATCAGCTCACTCCAGTATCCAAAGAAGTTGCAATGGCAAAATTCCCAGCAGCAACCATCGATGGAGTAGCCACTACACTAGAGGGATTCACAGCAGGACCCGCAGGGCGTCCACCTCCAGAGAAGCGAGGGAGAGACTCAGACCTTTTTTGAACGAGCATGCCGTCTCCTTCGTCCTCTACACCTTCCTCAGCAGTCACGTCCAGCGTTCGCAAGGGAGAGGCAGGGTCTGCAAAGCCAGAACAACCACTAAATAATGTCAACCGGAGGATTGAGATCTGAAGCCTAAAAAATTATCTCTTGTGAAGTTACGAAACGACTTACCAGAGGGACGCGGTGTAGGTTATGGCTCTTCCAGCGTTATTAGGGCCTTCCCCATGGCATCTAGGTTATCTACGGATATGTGCTTCAAAGGGATATAAGGCTCCACTGAGTTCGCATCCAAACTCGGTGCTCCCGAAGCCTCTGGTGTACGTTCAGCATCAGACTCGGGAGGGGTGGTCTCCTATTCCTTCTCGGTGTAAGAGACCACCGGATCAGCTGCCCATCGGGACCGTCCCTCTTCAATGGTGTCTACACATTATCAAACAGATTAAAAGAAAGGTATTTATAGATAGGACTAGGAAGAGTCGAACTGAGGGGTTCTACGGGTACTGCCATCTCATCTAGAGGAGGGTCTGGTCCTACCTCCTCGCTCACGGTCCCCTTCGTAAGGGATTTTAATTTTGCCGTAGGTCCCATCTCTGGGACCAACTCAGTCCTCGCTTTCTTAGAAAAGTGAGCATGATGTGTCTCAATCTTTGATTTGCCCTTAGCAGGCAAAGGATCATCGGAAGAAGACGTTCCCTCTTCCCCGGTTGACGGGTCCAGCACCATGATCGGAGGTCTAGAAACTCTCTTACCTTTCTTGGGCATCCTACGCATCCTTGCTTCCGGAGGCATCAGCATAGTGCCTTTGATATAACTCCTCTCAGGGTCGAAGTTAGCCGGCAGGGCATTAGCTATAAAATAATACTTTTTCACTGTATACAATATTTTGTGCACGATGTCGGCCGACGACAACTGAAATCGAGCTTGAGTGTCTGTGCCACTATAGTAACTCCATGCTCTGCTGAGTATAGCCAAACTGAAGAGCGAACCTGCTAGGCAGATAAGGCTGTACAAAAATAGCAGATCTGTTTTGGTACACTAAGTGGGAGGGACAGATGGCTTGGAGTCAGTAAAAGAGCCTCTCGGGCAAATTTTGAGGCACACCCCCCCTCCGCCATCTTGATGAACACATTCATCTCCGCGTAAGTAAACTCCGGCTCGAACATGAAGAAACTCCTGCCAGTCTTGAAGAAAAGCTCTCTCCTACCAGTGGGTACTGTGTCACATTTCCACTTCATGCCCCGATACCTGCGGATCAGGGCATCGACAACTACCATGTTCTCATAAGTCCCAGGGCTCATCAAGGACCTGTGATGCAGGAGAAGCCAACACATCAAATAATGGTAAGGAAGCTCGACTTTTCTAAATGCCCCTTACCATGATGGTCCTCCACCTTCTCAGCAAAGTTACAGAGACCTCGATGGATGTAGCATACCATGGCTGGTAGAAGGGCTAGCTTATCGCCGAAAGCCAACTTCACGGTCGGAAGAATGAGGATACGGTTGATCCTCTCTATTATCCCTGACCCGCTCGGGACTATGGAGTTACGTAACCAGAGCATCAAGTATCCCGCCAGGATGGCCTTAGCAGATAACCTGTGGATGTCCATGTAGAAATAGCTAAGGTCCTCTTCGAGGTCACCCAGCTCATCAACTGGTTCGTCCCTTTCCTTCAAGGAATCCTCAATAGCTTCACCCTCAGCACCAAATAGTTCCTTTAGAGCCCAAATTGAATCAGCCACTTCCTGCTCGGATCATGGTACCCAAACATTAACTATGGTAGACTCCTTCGACTCCGAAAAATGGTGGCGAGTCCAAGTTTTGATATGAGAGAAAGACCCCTCAAATGGCTTCATCTTCTTCTTCAACATCTGTTGATAAATGCCATGGTGGCATATCAAATCCTTGTACACCACCAGGATCTCCGAGTTCTCGGCTTCTAATTCTGTGAGTTTTTTATTTCTCGAGATATACTCTTCGCAGGGTTATTCGTCCCAACGGAGTCTGGAGACGGTATGCTTCTCATGCTGGCCAGCCCCATCTTGTCACCAAGTTTAAAGAAAGTCCCCATGTAAAGGTTGTATAATTCTATCAGGGCTGCAAGAAGGGGACATTTTATCTTCAAACTATGACACGTACCCCTTATGGCAAAACATAAATTAGCGGCCCTGAGCTCCCGCTCGTACTTCTTCAGAATTTATAGAGTCAAACGATACCTGGAGGGGATATAATATGCCCAACTAAGAGCCCGCAGCTGTACCATGGGATAGGTTCCCATCTTGGCAACTTGATAAAGGAAGGTTCCCGCCGTATATATGTTAAGATTCGGTCCCAGTTCACTTTTGACAAATCGGGCTTCAATCCGTGCAAGGAGTACGAGGGTAACTCCTTCATGATGTAAATATCCTCTTTGTTCTTGCCATTCTCATACTGAACATTGCTAAGGAGAGTCCCTTATGGCTCAGGGGTTAAATTTTAGTCCATCCGTCGTGGACCCATCATCAACTTCAGGTCCGACAGAGGCAGTTGACGTTCAAAATAAGAAAATTCTATCTCCGTCTTGCGGAAGGTAAAAGACCAGCTCTTATCACGACCTGTACCCAATGTAAGGGTACGATAACATAGGTATGTCTAGCCTACACCGCAGCATCGATAGTAGAATGCTATTAGGTAAACTATCTATCTAGCAATAATGAATCACCAAGGTGTATAATGCCACCAATAAAATATGTATACTGAATCACAAAACTATAAGTTGGAACAATCGTACGAATATAATATAAAGAAATGAAGAGTCAAATACAACTTACAAGACAGAAATAATATCCAATGAGTCAACAATATAATAAAGAATACTAAATGTCAAATGCTGGAGACAAATCTAATACAAATAAACCTATCGACTAAACTACAAGTAAAGGGTCATCTGTCTCAACCGGGATGAGTCCCTCCTGAACCAAAGTCTCTCGCTCTAAGACAACTATGTTCTAAGGCCCGTATTGAGTGGGATACCACTCCTTAGTGTCATATGAAAACAAATATATCCAATCAGGAAAGGAGCAAAGTATATCTCTAAAAGTAGTTCCAATAAATGATAAAAACTATTTAACAGTAAATAGAGAGCATATACAAGAGGAATATGGCATGGCAGGAAGTATAATGGAATAAGGCAATATAAAAAATATATATAAGAGATACGACCATTATATGTAGAATAAGAGATTTAACTATCTAAGTGAGTGAGCACCAGTGACAACATGTGAACGGCTTGGGTACTGCTCATGAACCACGGGACTGGCTAATCATACGTGCGATGTATGATTAACACTATTCAAGAATAACAAGAACTCCGGGGAATGATCACATATCTGCACTAAATACTCCCCGCCCCCGACTGGTATAGTGGATCCAACCATGGCACTTTATGATATGGGATTCTATGAGAAGTCGTTACTCTTCTTACAAATCGGTGTCCATACTCATACAAGAACATCGGCCTCGCACATGAGATATGCATGGACTACCGGGAATAATATCTCATGACAGGATCCAGGAATATAAACCCGTTTAACTAAGTTTAGGAAAGTCAAAGATATCTACCCTAAATACAAGAACATAGAGGATATCATAAATGGGAAACTCTCAGAGAATATACTTGCCTAAAATTTGATAAATGATATCGCAGATGTCTGAAACGGTACCTCGGAGACCTAAATATGGAATGTTACATCAATACAGTATTTTGGAATAAAAATAAGTTAAACTAGTCCAGTTCTAGGTCATTAGGCCAATTCTAAGTCAAAACAGTCAACGCTAGGTCAAACAAGTCAAACTTGGTCAAACTAGTTAAACTTGGTTAAACTAGCTATTTCTAGGTTGTATGAGTCTATCTCTAAGATATTGGGTTCATACACTATATATCTAAGTCATACTAGCTATACTAGGATATTAGTACTATATTGTATTATAAGATACGTAAATATTTATTTATGAGAATACTATATAAGATAAGAATATTATATATGCTAGTATTTCTAGCTACAACTACTGCTAAAGGATATCTTGGCTTTGAGCCAACCCGGTATCACACTATCTAGCCCAACTTGACTCAATACCTGGAGTCAACTCCATTACCTAGCAATTACCTTGGTTTACCTTGGTATCTCAAGGTAATACTTAACTCTATCTAATACCTACAGATACTCAAAATATATACTAACTATCAAAATAAGTATCATTTACAACCATAACTATCACATACTATCATCTACTAACTTACTAGCATCTAAACCATATATACCTAACTAACAATGTCATTCTACACATACTAACTGTCATAGTATACTAACAGTGATCCTTCAACCATGTAGTTGCTGCCATAAAGCAGCATACTGCTACTTCTGTGCTCCTATTGGCAGCCCATAATGCCCCCACTGCTATTGTTGCTCTTAGGCAACACAGCCCGACTGTTGTGCTTGAACAGCAGTCTCTCGACTGCTGCCACTATTATGTGGTACAGCCCGATCTCCCTTGCACATGTGTACAACCATGGCATACACAAGAACAACCCCTCACCCTCACTGACAGTCCAACACTCGTCTAAACCCATTGCAACACTCTAAATTAGTGAGCTATCAATACAGTCCACATACATCAACCCACATCAGTCCATATATCTACCAACAGTGCACATGAACTCCTTCTCAACAAAAATATATCTAACACACATAGTACAAACTGTCTCATAGTATATATATATATATATATATATATATATATATATATATATATATATATATATATATATATATAACTCAAATCAATATTAAATTAACTATACACAAGGCCAATTACATGAGAAAATAAATTATCGAACACGTGGCGTGCACCGCACCTGTATCACACTCAATCTATGATACACTTGCAATATGGCTCCACAACACCACCAAACCTATCCTGAAGGACACGAGCAAGTCTAAAATCATAATTAGAAGTAATACAAAGAGCTAGCAACTTATCTACGTGCCTGTGTTAAAATGTGACATACTCAAACCCTCGTGTCAAAGGATAAACTCCCAAATTAACCCGTATCACCAAATTATCATAATACGACATACACATATCCTATTTTGGATACGACACTAGTCTCACACAACCAAAGATATGTCAATTTGGTCTAATTGACCTATTGACAAACACATGATGTGCCAATCTCAAAATTGCCCTAAAGTTGGCACAAAGTATACCATAACTTTCTCTATAGGCCTCCTATGAACCTAATTCCAAATCCTATGGGTAGTCTTAGTACATGAGAGGATTTCTAATGATTAAAGTACATATTTAGAGTCTAATAAGAAGCTGAAAACTAAATTGTAACTATTAGGAGATGGATTCCCAATACAAGTCTCCAAATGGATGCAAAGAGCCTTCACATTGTGCACTCTTCACCTCCTTGTAGATCCTTGACTTCTTCTTGTTCCAATAGCCTCCAATGGTGAGTAAAAAAGGAATTGGAAGATAATTTGGGTAGGGATTGGTGTAGGGATGAAAGAATTTGGAAGAGAAAAATTCTAGATCTAAAAGAAAATAAAATGAATGAAGAGAGATAGAGAGTTTCTTTCCTCCCCCCTCCCTTACCCCCTCTCCAAGAAATGTGTAAAGTCCAAAATACCCCTTAGGGCCTTTCATGAAGAAAATGATTAAGCATGGAAGGTTCTAATCCAATTCTTTTAACTAATTAAGTCATTGACTTACTGAATTGGGCTTGATTGTTGGGCTCAAGTCTAACTAGAAATAATATTGGTCTATGTGTCTATTCTAAGTAGTTAGGTCCACTAATACAAGTCTAAAATAAGATATAACATCTAATAATGAATAAATAATACAAGAAATAGATATACAACATGCATAATAATTATTAAATTATAAAAATGACTAAAATACCCTTCCTAGAAAATATGGTAGTGACAACTTTTCCTGGTCGTCCCTATCTCGAACTGAGAAGAATCTAGTGCATCCCCAAATAGGAAGTATAACTTAAAGAAGTGCTTCCCATCTATAACATGGACCTCCACTGAGTTTATCCGGCTTAATAATAAGGAAGGTGTCTTCTCAGCGATCTTCTGTTAACTTTCAGGAGGAAGATCCTTGTCAGTCTAGGTCTTAACAGCCGTAATCAGGTCCCCAAGGTTCATGTTCAACGGAAGCAGACCATGACCAAGGACTAGGTCACCAGAGGGTATGGTGGGTAAAGTCACTGCAAAAACCATAAAGGAGCTCGATCAAAATCATTGAGAGGAGTATCAATGTTCCAAAGTGATATACTAATGGGGTAGAGCTAAAACCATACGGCATATTCACTCATGCGGCAGGGTTGTTTATGCAGCTGGGTTGCCTATGCGGCTGGGCTACCCATACGGCATGGTCACTCATGTGGCCGAGACAACCAATGCGGGAGAGTTTTTTATGCGGCTGGGTTACCCATACGACCAAGTTACCCATGCGGCCGAGTCACCCATACGACATGGTTGTTTATACGGCTGGGTTGCCAATGCGGCTAGGCTACCCTTGTGATAGTGTGAAGTTGGCGTATAGACTCATCCATGTGTCCAACTGTGCATATATGTCTCTGTATTTAAAACTCCACTTTGTCTCCCTAAATGTCCTACCATTAATTGATGGCTAAACATCGTCGAGAAATAGAGGAGGGTTAGCCTTGGCAGTATGGACCTTTCCCTTGGTCTTGTCCTTTTCCTTTCCCTTCGGGGCCTTCTTGGTAGCAGCGACGGAGGCAGAAGTTTTGGAAGCCATGGCAGCAAGGAAGAAGAAGATAAAAAAGTTTGAAAGACTTGAGGGTTTATAAAAGACTTCTCTCTCTATCTTCTCACACCCCTTATATAGGCCAAGTTATACGGCTTGGGATAATGATGGCGGCTATTTGAATCTCGATCTACCTCGATCCATATAGCGACAAGAGATGACGGTGACTCCTCATTTGTTGATCTACTTTATCTCCTCTGAACGGTCATCTCAGAGTCTGAACCTAAAAGATGGTACAGAATCCTATGCGACAATATGTCTATACGATATGTCTCTCATATGTGGCCAAAAGTGCTCAACCATTCTTCTAATTCAAAGTATTCCAAACTTTTTATTTTGAAAAACTTTGAAGGGGGTCTTGTAGAAGCATAAAAATTATGCAGGCCACATAGAGCCGATGCATCCTTAAAATAAAAGCAGGCCACAGAGGAGCCACAGAAAGCACAAACGGCTAAGGGCTTATCCCACCTATAAACCATCCATACGGCCCGAACAACCAAAGAATTGGAGACCGCATAAGAAGTAACGAGCCGCATGAGATTCCCTGACATGACAATCAATGCCTGTCAGATGTTTTGATACACCACTCATCACCCAGAGTGCCTCGAGAAATATAAGAGAGGCGATGGCTCATAAAAGATAAAAAATTACATCAGTGCATTAATAACTTCGATAGATGTGCCATGCCACATCTTCCCTCATATACGGCTACAGCCCTATGCGGCCTCGTCATCATGCGCCAAAGTGTCCATTCGACCAAGGCTAGATAAGAGCTTTCATACGGCCACAACGCCATGCGGCTGAAGTATCTATAAAACTAAGGCCAAAGGAGAGCACATATGCTGCCAAGACGTTATGCAGCTAAGATGCTATATTGCCAAAATATTATGCGACTTTCAGCTTGCAAAATCTGCCTGTTGCAACCCAAAAAATCTTCATACAGTTAGTATTGATTACGTGTCCAACTGACCGAGTCATGCATACAATGGAGTTAAAAATAATTCTGAGATCTTATCAATAGAAGATTTCAACCGAAGTCATGTGGCAGCCTACCCATAGTATGCAGTTATAGTTGCAACCATATTCTTTTGAAGGAGCACCCTACAGCCACCAAATAGAGGCATATGCGACACCTATAGCCCATCTACATAATGGCTATAAATAGGAGAAACTTGGACGTTAAAAGCCTAATTTTTTTATTTTTAGTGACCATATCCCTTGGTGGGCTACGTACGTATACACAAGCTTAAGGAAGAGAAAAGAGAAGAGAGCATCTGCATTCCCTCGTCGGACCGTCAACGGAGTAAAGGAGTCGCTGCAGTACTCGATCTCCATCGTCACGTTCTCTAGATCAAAAATATTATACTTAGATTTTCTGTCTAGGATTTTTTTGTACTTTTTATTGGCTGTTAAGCTAAAAGTTTCTTAAACTTACATTAATGGCAAATAATTACCTTAGTGTTAATTGTGTCTCGGTTGTTGTTTCTTTTGTGTTTACTTTCTTGTCTCTCTTGCATGTTTATTATTTTAGTTTTTTGGCTCGCATGATTTATCTTGTTACATCTTATTGAGGATTTAGATTCATTCTCCAGAGTGCAGCATTACTTGGAGTCCTACGGATAGGCACCAAACGAGGGTATAGCCACAATTGATGACTTTGTCATCGCTTAGTTTGTGTTTAGACCATAACTTTGATTTAATTTCTTGTCATTATATTTACGTCTACTGGTAGTGGATTTGTCTCCATCGAACATCTTTTAGATTTTTGATAAAATTAATCTATGTGTATTCACATTCATCATTATCCATTATTATATTTATTTTTGTTGACTAATTCTGCTATTATAGCCTAGTTTTGCTAGACTTATATTATTTTTTGAGTCCATTTGAACATATATGCAAGTGGGTTGTATACCATAAAATATATTATTCAGTCTTGTTATTTATTCTTTATATGGATTCAGATATAGTTGATTTGTACACCATGCTAGATATGATATTATAGTATAGACAACTAATATGCATTTGAGTTGGGCTAGAGTCCACTTGATATGTAGCTGATATGTTACGTACTCCTAGTCCTACATATTTTAGGATTGGAGCATAACAGAACCGAAGGAAATCGCATAAACCAAATATGACATAATCCACAAAGAAGATCATAACACCAATACAATAATTATTACATGGAAAACCTGAAGGAAAAACTATGGGACAATCAAAGTCCAACCTAAAAAATCTCCACGAATGTAAATGCATTGACTCCTTCACAATCTTCTCTACTGATCCACATGAATCACTATAATACTTAAATACCTGGAAGTAGATTACAACAAGTATATAAAAGAATTATCGAAGATGAGACAATGAGAAAGAGCTAATAAAGAACTTATTGAAGCAATATGTCTTCAAATAACCCTTAAAACTCTGAATCACCTCTTACTCTTTTAAGAAAATTACACCCTTTTAGAAACTCTCTCCTTAGATTATAATCCTTTCGGGTTTAGAGTTAGAAAATAACTATTTAATGCACCCAACTTCTAAAAAGATCTCGACTAGTGATTTTGGTCCAAATGTTTTAATAAAATACCCAACTTTTGCCTTCTTCCCGACATCGTGATACCAATGTTATAATTTTTATGTCCCGGTCCCGTAGGACCAAAAATTTCCTTCAGTTCTGTTATGCTCCAATCCTCTTTGAATTTTCTATTATGATATTTGACACAAGGGCACTTATTGAGCCTCCCATCCATAAAATCAGTTTGGTTGCTGGTATATTTAAGAAATTTCTCAATGCCCGAAGTAATCAGTCAAAACAATCTTGCTCTCTTGTTGACGATTATACAACCATGAACGATCAACTAGGTATTAACTTATTTCTTTATTGCTCGTAAATGATTATATAGCATATATATTCAATTAATATGGATTAAATACAAGTGTCAAAAGAAAAACATAAAGACTATGAATACCTAGTTAGGATACTTACTAAAGGAGTAGCTAGTTAGGATACTTACTAGATAAAAAAAACATAAAGAACAAAAGGAGCCATTGGAACTAGGAGTAGTAGTTCGAACTAATTATAGAAGATTTCGAACTAGTTTATTTCTCCTTGAAGTTATCTAGTATTGAAGTTATAGGTACCTCATTATCTAAAGAAGCTATTGGAACTAATTCATATCTCAATGAAATTAAATTCTCCTCCCTACCATTCATAGAAATATAGTACATAAAGGTATAGGTACCTCATTATTATGAGGATAGACTGACATATATTAAATCAATATGGATTAGATAATGTGTTAAAAGAAAACAAAAACATAAAGAACTATGAGTACCTAGATAGGATAATTGCTAAAGAAGTAGTTAGTTAGGATACTTGCTAAAGAAAATAAAAATAAAGTAGCTATTGAAACTTGGAGTAGCTATTAGAACTAATTAAAGAGAAAATGATTCCTTTGAGATATGTATTAAGAATTCCATTTCTTAAACTATTTATACATAAGTTGCAAGCTTCCTAGCTTGTTTCAGTTTCATGACGACAATGTCTTCTTCCTTTTGTTTGACCTCAATGACTACTACATAAAGTATTTGACCATGATTCGAACTCGACATTTATCATGTAGCTATCAAGAATGAGTGGAAATCGAGCAACATCTTAAGACACTGAAAGGACTATTTTGCACCACCTGTCTCAGCAAACTTAAACACTAAACATGAAGATAGGTGAAAGAAAAAAATAATGAACTTGGGATGATTCATTCGTGTCATGTCGGGATAGCATCTTTGTTCATTTTACGGCATTGACAAATTGGGACAATTACTTAATTAAGACTTTGTAATCCACCTGGTTAATCCAATTTCCTCCTCCAAATAAGATGCCATCAATATGCTTAATTAATAAATATGTCACTACCATATTTTCTAGGAAAGGGTATTTTGGTAATTTCCTATTTAAATAAATATTGTGCATGGTAAATAATTAATTGTTGTATTATTTAATTATTGTTAGATATTATTAAATTATTTTGGACTTATTTCTAGTGGACCCAACTAGTTTAGTTTGGACCCATGGACCAACATGAATTAATTAGTTAGACTTGGCCCATTTAGAAAGCCCATAGTTAAGGAGATGGATTAAATTAATTAAATGATTAGACTAGAAGCTTCCTTCCTTAATTATTTCTTCATGAGAGGCCCCAAGGGGTACATTGGACATTTTACAATTGCTTGGGGGAGGGGCTATGGCCGGCCTATTAAAGAGGGGGGGAAATTTCTCTCTCCTCTCATCTCATTCCAAATCTAGATCTAGAATTCTCCCACTACCAAATTCCCTCCATTCCCAATCCAATTCCCTACCAAATTCATTCCAAATTCTTCCCAATTCACCATTAGAGAAGGAGGAAGCAAGGATCTAGAAGAAGGAAGCAAGGATCTACAAAGAGGAGCAAGGATCTACAATTTGGAAGCAAGCTCATCTCAATTGGAGGTTTCATTGGGAATCCATCTCCCAATAGGTATAATTCAGATTTTCCCATTTAAATAGCTTCTAAATCTGAGATTTAATCATGTAAAATCAACCTATATGTATGTAGTACCCATAGGACTTTGTTTTGTGTTCATAGGAGACCCATGGAGAAAGTTATGGTGCTTTTTGTGTCAATTTTGTTGGAATTCCGAATTTATATTTTGTTGTGTGTGTCAATTGATCCTATAGATCAATTGAACATGAGATTTGTGTTTGAGGCTAGTGTCGTGTCCATATTGGGATACTTGTGGTTCGTATCCCAACTATTTGGTGATACGTGTCATTTGGGGGTTTTTCTCCGACACGGGGCTTTGAACATATCGTATTTTGACACGGACACATAGATCTACTTTTGACGCTTTAATTTGTTCATAAATATTATTTGTGATTTGTTTGTGTCCTTCGGGGTGCATTTGGTTGTGTGTTGGACTCGTGTCGCATGCGTATCCTAGATCTAGTGGGATACGGTGAGATACTCTCCAATTGTGTGTATTTTTGCATAGATCTAATTAATTGTGGTTCAATTCTTCATTTATAATTAGTATATATATATGGATATTAAATATTTATTTTGTGTATTTATTATAGTAATTATTGTAGCATAGATCTATATTTTGGGTGTGCTAATATAATGTACAATATAATATGTAGCTTTCTTGCATGCAAATATATATGTTAACTTGTTAAATAATATAATTTATACATAAAATGTTTTATAAAATATATTTGTATGTTTAATTGTGTAATTATATTATTTATAATTATTATGTAATTATTTGGATATTAATGTAAATATTTTAGGTGTGTTTCTAGCCATGTAAATTATATGTTCTTTGTTAAATATTTGAAGGTATAAGTTTATGTGTATATTAATATATATATGTACATTTTTGTATTAATGGTTTATATATATATATATATATATATATATATACTGTTTTATATATTCTGTTTATATATATATATATATATATATATATATATTGTTTATATATTCTGTTTTTATATATATAATTATATATATACAACTTGTTTTAGTGACAGTGAATTAATGACAGTAAAAAAACTGTCATTAATTAGCCGACTAATAGCAGCCGCTGTAGCCTTCGGGCAATTAATGACAAACCTGTCATTAATTGCAGCAGCGGGAAACAGCAGCTTTTCTGCGACGCTTTTCCGCGACAGTTTAACTGTCAGCGAAAACCAAAGCAGTGGCAGTTTATTATTTGGGTTTCGGTGACAGTCCTTCGGTGACAGTCCCGACTGTCACTATTTAAACTGTTTTGATTTAATCCTATTTTATTCACTGTTTTTCAATGACGCTTTGACAGATTTAATGTATATATTATATATTATAATTGTATATATATATGTATATATATATGTGTTTTGTGAGGAATAATAATTGTAATAATATATTATGTTATTTATATAAATGTTGGGTTGTATATATATTATTTTAGGGTATATTTTAATTATATTATTAGTATACTTTGTGTGAGTTCTTTTTGAATCTAATTTGATTCCTAAATTATTGTAGTTTATCTCTATATTATTTTATAGATGTCTTGTGAGGTTGACTTTGGGTTTGACCATGTTTGACTTTAGTGGACTTTAGAGTTGACCATAGTTGACTTTTGACTTAGAATTGACTTATTGACCTAGAAATTGCCTAGTTTGACTTGTTCTCTTTCCGGGACCTTGTATTAATGTGGTATTCCATATCTAGGTCTTCGAGACACCGAGTCAGACATTTGTGAGACTGTTCATTGGACTTCAAGCGAGTACATTCTCTGATAGTTTCTCATTTATGATATCCTCTATGTTCGTTGTATCTAGTGTAGATATACATGTTCTCTTGACACTATGGTTACACGGATTGGTATATCCGGATCTCGTCATGAGATGTTATTCCTTGGTATATGGTGTATATGGTGCAAGTATTATTTCATTGGTTATCTTGTACATGTACAGACACCGATTCTCGGGGAGACTAGCTATCTTCTTGGGGAATCTAGTGCCATAACGTACCATGGTTGGATCTATTATACCAGTCGGGGTGGAGAGTATTTTAGTGTAGATATGTGATCATACCCTCCTTGTGCATGTCTTGTTCCTTATGAGTGTTGATCATACACCGCACGTATAATCAGCCAGGCCATTATACTCTTGTGCAAGTTCCTAAGCCGATCACATGTTAAAGCTAGTACTCACACACTTAGTCATTAGTATTCTTGTTCTATCAGCATATTATTCATTATTGTATTTCTTTCCAGTACTTCCTTATTGTCTATATATTTCTTGTATCTATTTATGCATCTTGTTTATCCACAGCTACTTACTGTTACATAGTTTTTATCATTATTTGAGAACTGCTGTTAGGGTTGTACTCTGCTCCTTTCCTGACTGGATATATTTTTCCAGATGACACTGAGGAGTACCCTACCTATTATGGACCCCAGGATGTTGTGGGTTTAGATTCTGAGACCCTGGCTCAAGAGGGACTTATCCCAACTGAGACAGTTGACCCTGGAGTTGTAGCTTTATAGTTTTGTAGTATTCTTTTGTACTGGATTTGTCTCCAGCATATTTTTGTATTTTTCTTCAGACTCATTGATGTATTATTTTAGACTTATGAGTTGTATTGTGACTATTCTATTCTTATCTGATTCGTGTTCATTCTATCTTAGTTCTGTGATTGAGTACACTATCGTTTGGTGGTTCATTATATTAGATAGACTTTCTAGACAGCGTTCTACCGCCGATTCTGCAGCGTAGGCTGGGCGTTGTTTCCGACTAGTACCCTTACCCCGGGTGTGGGTCGTGACACGTTTTTGGTGGTGGCCCATGCAGGTCTAGCTTCACAAGTATGTGATGTCGTGGTAGTGCGACAACTTAGTTGTACTACTGCGAGCCTGCGATAGGATATATGATATAGGCTGAGATACTCAATCACATCTAGGAAAATTCTTTTGATTCAACTATTCTCCTTTGACGTTGATACTTGATCTCTTAAACTGTCCTTTCCTTGAATATCTTACATCTTGTGCCATATTGATTCTTTCTTTCGCTTTGTCTCAGGATGCCGCCTAAGACTAGATCACAGCAAGGGAGAGCAGTTTCTGAGAGGTCTGCGACATCCCGAGGGCCTGCACCAGTCACTTCTCCGGTGATTGGAGTGTCAGCTGCTTTCGGAGGTCCACCACCCACTCAGAGGACTGTGCCAGCTGTATCTGAGGGGCTTCCACCTCCACCTCCTGTGCCAGCAGAGGCGTCACAGATGTTTACTCTGTTTCGTGAGATGCTCGAGGCACAGAGGGCTCAGTCGGAGGCACATCAGAGGCAGACCGACGTTCTACGGCAGGGCATCGAGAGTGCTCATCAGCTTGCTCGTGCTGTAGTTGAGAGAGGAGTTCCGGTCCAGCAGCAGGTTGTTCCTCAGGTTGCTCAGCTTCGGCCAGGCAACATTCAGGACTTCAAGAAACTGGAGCCTAGGGTTTTCAAAGGGACGGAGGGCATCGTCTATGCTGATGATTGGCTCGAGGACATTGAACGTCTTATGAGGGTGTCCCGTCTTTCTGAAGATCTGAAGGTTGAGGCGGTAGGACTTCAACTGTTCGACGTCGCTCGTACCTGGTTCAGGAATGAGCCGGTTCTAGTTGACGCAGGACAATCTTGGGAGGTATTCAGGGACCTTTTCAAGAAGAAGTTTTTCGCCCGGATAGACAGGCTTGACTTGGGGAGACAATTTGAGAGTCTCATTCAGGGAAGCATATCTGTGGAGGAATACACTGCAGAGTTCGGTAGGCTGAGCCGATTTGCAGAGTATCTGGTGAGGGAGCCGGAGGTTCGAGCTATTCGTTTCTGAGAGGGTCTAAACTGGGAGGTGAAGATTCTTATTCCGTCTTTTTATGAGACATACTCGGAGATACTTGCGAAGGCACGCAAGATTGAGCGGGATCTGGGTTTGAAGACCAAGAGAGACCGTGATTCTTTTCTGGGGGCCAACGGCAGTGCAGTATCTGCCAAACGTCCTCATTTCCAGTCCAGACCTTTCCAGCAGCCACAGCAGAACCAGACTCCATCTAGAGCGCCTTTTCACCAGGCACCTCAGCAGCAGAGGCAGTTACAGCAAGCTCTATGCAACTTCTGCAAGAAGCCCGGCCACATCTGGAAAGTTTGCAGAAAGAGGCTAGGAGTTTGTTTGTATTGTGGTACTAAAGGGCATCAATTGAGGGAGTGTCCTCGTCGTGCAGTTCAGGGAGCAGCTCCAGCTCCGAGGGCATAGATGAGACCACCTGCAGCACAACCGAGGGGACCGCTTCCGACACAGCAGCAGCGTTTTGTCCAGCATCAGCAGCAGGGAGGTGCTCGGCAGGGACGAGCGTTTGCTATGACAGTCGAAGAGGAGGAACCCACCGGAGATGTCATCGCAGGTTCTATTCTTCTTGATTCCATTCCAGCTTTAGCTTTGTTTGATAGTGGTGCTTCCCATAGTTTTGTATCTGTTTCTTTTGCTCTAAAGCATGGTTTGGTAGCTGAGTCTTTGCTTAGGACTTGCAAGATCATGACCGGGGGAGGAATTATCCTGGTTAATGATATTTTCAAAGATCGGAGAGTTACTCTGGGAGGCCGGGAGTTGAGTGCGTGTCTACTTGTAATGCCACTTCCGAGCTACGATATTGTACTCGGGATGGATTGGTTGAGTAGGCACCGTGCTAGCATAGATTGTAGAGGAGGTAGAGTTTTGTTTGGTCCTCCAGGAGAGCCAGAGTTCGAGTTTGCTAGAGGAGCTGCGGAGCAGGAAGAAGGCATTATTTGTGGAGCTATGGTGGAAGACAAGGAGTTGCCACATCCGTTGATAGCAGAATTTTTGGATGTGTTTCCTGAAGAATTACCAGGATTGCCGCCAGATCGAGATGTTGAATTTTCTATAGACTTGGTGCCAGGTGCAGAACCGATTTCGCAGCATGTCTATAGAGTAAACAACAGCGAGCTGGTCGAGTTGAAGAAGCAGGTGGACGAATTGCAGGATAAGGGGTTTATCAGATCGAGTTCTTCACCATGGGGAGCCCCGGTATTGTTTGTACCGAAGAAGGATGGATCGGTGCGTATGTGCATTGATTACAGGGCTTTGAATAATCTCACTATCAAGAATAAGTATCCTTTGCCACGGATTGATGATCTGTTTGATCGGTTGAGTGGTGCGAAGGTGTTTTCTAAGATAGATTTGAGATCAGGCTACCATCAGGTGAAGGTGAAGCCGGAGGACATACCGAAGACTGCTTTTAGAACTCGGTATGGTCAGTTCGAGTTTATGGTGATGCCGTTTGGTTTGACTAATGCACCGGCGGTATTTATGAACTTGATGAACAAGGTGTTCCACCAGTACCTTGATAAGTTCGTGGTGGTGTTCATCGACGACATACTCATATACTCGAGGACACCGGAGGAGCATGAGGAGCATTTGAGGATTGTGTTGGATGGGCTGAGGAAGGAGAAGCTGTATGGAAAGTTGTCCAAATGTGAGTTTTTCTTGGACAAGGTGGAATTCTTGGGGCATGTTGTGACTGGTGATGGTATTTCAGTGGATCCGAAGAAGATTTCAGCAGTGGAATCTTGGAAGACTCCGAGTTCGGTAGCAGAGATCAGGAGTTTCTTGGGATTGGCAGGCTACTACAGAAAGTTTGTGCAAGATTTTTCGAGGATTGCCGAGCCGATGACCAGACTCACAAGGAAGGATGTGGAGTTTGTTTGGACGGAAGATTGCCAGGCCGCTTTTGAGGAGTTGAAGAAGAGGTTGACGTCTGCTCCTATTTTGACATTGCCATCAGGGTCCGGAGGTTTCACTATTTATAGTGATGCATCGGGAAAGGGTTTAGGTTGTGTTCTTCAGCAGCATGGGAAAGTGATTGCCTATGTATCCAGGCAATTGCGTCCTCATGAAAAGAACTATCCTACCCATGATTTGGAGTTGGCAGCTGTCACGACCCGCACCCGGGGTAAGGGTACTAGTCGGAAACAACGCCCAGCCTACGCCGCAGAATCGGCGGTAGAACGCTGTCTAGAAAGTCTATCTAATATAATGAACCACCAAAAGATAGTGTACTCAATCACAGAACCAAGATAGAATGAACACGAATCAGATAAGAATAGAATAGTCACAATACAACTCATGAGTCTAAAATAATACATCAATGAGTCTGAAGAAAAATACAGAAATATGCTGGAGACAAATCCAGTACAAAAGAATACTACAAAACTATAAAGCTACAACTCCAGGGTCAACTGTCTCAGTTGGGATAAGTCCCTCTTGAGCCAGGGTCTCAGAATCTAAACCCACAACATCCTGGGGTCCATAATAGGTAGGGTACTCCTCAGTGTCATCTGGAAAAATATATCCAGTCAGGAAAGGAGCAGAGTACAACCCTAACAGCAGTTCTCAAATAATGATAAAAACTATGTAACAGTAAGTAGCTGTGGATAAACAAGATGCATAAATAGATACAAAAAATGTATAGACAATAAGGAAGTACTGGAAAGAAATACAATAATGAACAATATGCTGATAGAACAAGAATACTAATGACTAAGTGTGTGAGTACTAGCTTTAACATGTGATCGGCTTAGGAACTTGCACAAGAGTATAATGGCCTGGCTGATTATACGTGCGGTGTATGATCAACACTCACAAGGAACAAGACATGCACAAGGAGGGTATGATCACATATCTACACTAAAATACTCCCCACCCCGACTGGTATAATAGATCCAACCACGGTACGTTATGGCACTAGATTCCCCAAGAAGATAGCTAGTCTCCCCGAGAATTGGTGTCTGTACATGTACAAGATAACCAATGAAACAATACTTGCACCATATACACCATATACCAAGGAATAATATCTCATGACGAGATCCAGATATACCAATCCGTGTAACCATAGTGTCAAGAGAACATGTATATCTACACTAGATACAACGAACATAGAGGATATCATAAATGAGAAACTATCAGAGAATGTACTCGCCTGAAGTCCAATGAACAGTCTCACAAATGTCTGACTCGGTGCCTCGAAGACCTAGATATGGAATACCACATTAATACAAGGTCCCGGAAAGAGAACAAGTCAAACTAGGCAATTTCTAGGTCAATAAGTCAATTCTAAGTCAAAAATCAACTATGGTCAACTCTAAAGTCCACTAAAGTCAAACATGGTCAAACCCAAAGTCAACCTCACAAGACATCTATAAAATAATATAGAGATAAACTACAATAATTTAGGAATCAAATTAGATTCAAAAAGAACTCACACAAAGTATACTAATAATATAATTAATATATAGCCTAAAATAATATATATACAACCCAACATTTATATAAATAACATAATATATTATTACAATTATTATTCCTCACAAAACACATATATATATACATATATATATACAATTATAATATATAATATATACATTAAATCTGTCAAAGCGTCATTGAAAACAGTGAATAAAATAGGATTAAATCAAAACAGTTTAAATAGTGACAGTCGGGACTGTCACCGAAGGACTGTCACCGAAACCCAAATAATAAACTGCCACTGCTTTGGTTTTCGCTGACAGTTAAACTGTCGCGGAAAAGCGTCGCAGAAAAGCTGCTGTTTCCCGCTGCTGCAATTAATGACAGGTTTGTCATTAATTGTCCGAAGGCTACAGCGGCTGCTATTAGTCGGCTAATTAATGACATTTTTTTTACTGTCATTAATTCACTGTCACTAAAACAAGTTGTATATATATAATTATATATATAAAAACAGAATATATAAACAATATATATATATATATATATATATAAACAGAATATATAAAACAGTATATATATATATATAAACCATTAATACAAAAATGTACATATATATATTAATATACACATAAACTTATACCTTCAAATATTTAACAAAGAACATATAATTTACATAGCTAGAAACACACCTAAAATATTTACATTAATATCCAAATAATTACATAATAATTATAAATAATATAATTACACAATTAAACATACAAATATATTTTATAAAACATTTTATGTATAAATTATATTATTTAACAAATAGTAACATATATATTTGCATGCAAGAAAGCTACATATTATATTGTACATTATATTAGCACACCCAAAATATAGATCTATGCTACAATAATTACTATAATAAATACACAAAATAAATATTTAATATCCATATATATATACTAATTATAAATGAAGAATTGAACCACAATTAATTAGATCTATGCAAAAATACACACAATTGGAGAGTATCTCACCGTATCCCACTAGATCTAGGATACGCATGCGACACGAGTCCAACACACAACCAAATACACCCCGAAGGACACAAACAAATCACAAATAATATTTATGAACAAATCAAAGCGTCAAAAGTAGATCTATGTGTCCGTGTCAAAATACGACATGTTCAAAGCCCCGTGTCGGAGAAAAACCCCCAAATGACACGTATCACCAAATAGTTGGGATACGAACCACAAGTATCCCAATATGGACACGACACTAGCCTCAAACATAAATCTCATGTTCAATTGATCTATAGGATCAATTGACACACACAACAAAATATAAATTCGGAATTCTAACAAAATTGACACAAAAAGCACCATAACTTTCTCCATGGGTCTCCTATGAACACAAAACAAAGTCCTATGGGTACTACAAACATATAGGTTGATTTTACATGATTAAATCTCAGATTAGAAGCTATTTAAATGGGAAAATCTGAATTATACCTATTGGGAGATGGATTCCCAATGAAACCTCCAATTGAGATGAACTTGCTTCCAAATTGTAGATCCTTGCTCCTCTTTGTAGATCCTTGCTTCCTTCTTCTAGATCCTTGCTTCCTCCTTCTCTAATGGTGAATTGGGAAGAATTTGGAATGAATTTGGTAGGGAATTAGATTGGGAATGGAGGGAATTTGGTAGTGGGAGAATTCTAGATCTAGATTTGGAATGAGATGAGAGGAGAGAGAAATTTCCCCCCCCCCTCTTTAATAGGCCGGCCATAGCCCCTCCCCCAAGCAATTGTAAAATGTCCAATGTACCCCTTGGGGCCTCTCATGAAGAAATAATTAAGGAAGGAAGCTTCTAGTCTAATCATTTAATTAATTTAATCCATCTCCTTAACTATGGGCTTTCTAAATGGGCCAAGTCTAACTAATTAATTCATGTTGGTCCATGGGTCCAAACTAAACTAGTTGGGTCCACTAAAATAAGTCTAAAATAATTAAATAATAACTAACAACAATTAAATAATACAACAAATAATTATTTACCATGCACAATATTTATTTAAATAGGAAATTACCAAAATACCCTTTCCTAGAAAATATGGTAGTGACAAGTCTACCCTCCTTAAAATAATTTCGTCCTCGAAATTCAAAGACGAAAACTACCCCCAGAAAATCACAGAACAGAACTAAAGAATCACAACTAACTAATGAACAGAACATAACAATGAACAGAACATAACTAGAAATAACATACCTCAAGGTACAAACAAATATGGATAACGCTCTCGCATGTCATCCTCTCTCTCCCAGGTAGACTCCCCCGGAGAGTGATGCCTCCATGCGACGCGCACCAAAGGAATAGTCTGGTTCCTCAGCACCTTCTCTCTCCGATCCAGAATTCCAACTGGCTGCTCTGGATAGCTAAGAGTAGGGCCCACCTCTATCTCTGAGTGATCCAATACATGACTAGGATCTTCCACGTATCGTCTTAACTGTGACACATGAAACACGTTGTGCACTCCCTCCAATGCAGGTGGCAAGTCTAGTCTATAAGCAACTGCACCGACCCTCTCTAGAATAGTGAAAGGTCCAATGAATCGCGGACTAAGCTTTCCGCCTCCACCGAAGCGAATAGTGCCTCGTGTCGGAGAAATCCTCAGAAACACCAAACCACCCATCTAGAACAAAACACCACCTTAAGAACTTATCTATAACAAACAACCAAGAACAAGCACACAAAATAAAATCTAAACTATACCTCAAACTCCAAGGGTCTCCGATGGCTATCGGCCCAATGCCGTTGTCTGTCCTGTGCCACTCGAAGTCTGTCTCTGATCAACTGAACCTTCTCTGCTGCATCCACAACCATCTCTGGCCCAAGCAAAACTCTCTCTCCAACATCGTCCCAAGACAAAGGAGTACGACACCTCCGACCATATAGAGCTTCAAAAGGTGACATCTCTATACTGGCCTGGTAACTGTTGTTGTAAGCAAACTCTACCAAATGGAGATGGTCCTCCCAAGAACCTCCAAAATCTAGTACACAAGTGCGCAACATATCCTCGAGAGTCTGAATAGTCCTCTCTGACTGCCCATCTGTCTGGGGATGATATGCAGTACTGAACTTGAGCTGAGTGCCCAAACTCTCCTGCAAACTCCTCCAGAAATGAGAAGTGAAACGACTATCCCGATCTGAGACTATGCTGACGGGAACTCCATGTATCCTAACGATCTGCCTCACATACATCTCTGCCAGCTTCTCCGTAGACAAACCCACCTTGAAAGGCAAAAAGTGGGCCGACTTGGTCAATCTATCAACAATGACCCAAATCGCGTCTTTCCCTCCTGGAGATCGTGGTAGTCCGGACACAAAATCCATAGTAATGTGTTCCCACTTCCACTCTGGAATGGGTAATGGCTGAAGTAAACCTCCTGGCCTCTGCCTCTCGGCTTTCACCTGCTGGCACACTAAGCATTTGGATACAAACTGTGCCACTTCCCTCTTCATGCCATACCACCACACACTCTCTCGCATATCCCGATACATCTTGTTAGCACCTGGATGTATGGAATACTGAGAGCGATGCGCTTCCTGCAATATCTCCTCTCGCAACTCCCCACTAGGCACACACAATCTAACTCCATGCCTCAAAGATCCATCCTCTGTAATAGTGAAATCATCCTCCAATCCTGCTCTCACCTGAGCTCTGATACTCCTCAAAGATACGTCATCATACTGTGCTGCCTTGATCCTATCCATCAAATCTGAATGTATCTGCAATCCCCACATCTGTATAGCACCACCCAGAATAATCACCTCAATGCCCAAGCTCTCCAAGTCCTCCAACAAATATCGATCCTGCGTCAAGAACATAGCTACCGGATACCTGCTCAAAGCATCGGCAACTACATTGGCCTTCCCAGGATGATATTGCAAAGAGATATCAAAATCCTTTATCAGTTCCAACCACCGACGCTGCCTCATGTTCAACTCCTTCTGCGTGAAAACGTACTTCAAGCTTTTGTGGTCTGTGAAGATCTCCACACGCTCTCCGTACAAATAATGTTTCCACAACTTCAGGGCGAATATGACTGCTGCTAACTCCAAATCATGGGTAGGATAGTTCTTTTCATGAGGACGCAATTGCCTGGATGCATAGGCAATCACTTTCCCATGCTGCTGAAGAACACAACCTAAACCCTTTTCCGATGCATCACTATAAATAGTGAAACCTCCGGACCCTGATGGCAATGTCAAAATAGGAGCAGACGTCAACCTCTTCTTCAACTCCTCAAAAGCGGCCTGGCAATCTTCCGTCCAAACAAACTCCACATCCTTCCTTGTGAGTCTGGTCATCGGCTCGGCAATCCTCGAAAAATCTTGCAAATCTTGCACAAACTTTCTGTAGTAGCCTGCCAATCCCAAGAAACTCCTGATCTCTGCTACCGAACTCGGAGTCTTCCAAGATTCCACTGCTGAAATCTTCTTCGGATCCACTGAAATACCATCACCAGTCACAACATGCCCCAAGAATTCCACCTTGTCCAAGAAAAACTCACATTTGGACAACTTTCCATACAGCTTCTCCTTTCTCAGCATATCCAACACAATCCTCAAATGCTCCTCATGCTCCTCCGGTGTCCTCGAGTATATGAGTATGTCGTCGATGAACACCACCACGAACTTGTCAAGGTACTGGTGGAACACCTTGTTCATCAAGTTCATAAATACCGCCGGTGCATTAGTCAAACCAAACGGCATCACCATAAACTCGAACTGACCATACCGAGTTCTAAAAGCAGTCTTCGGTATGTCCTCCGGCTTCACCTTCACCTGATGGTAGCCTGATCTCAACTCTATCTTAGAAAACACCTTCGCACCACTCAACTGATCAAACAGATCATCAATCCGTGGCAAAGGATACTTATTCTTGATAGTGAGATTATTCAAAGCCCTGTAATCAATGCACATACGCACCGATCCATCCTTCTACGGTACAAACAATACCGGAGCTCCCCATGGTGAAGAACTCGATCTGATAAACCCCTTATCCTGCAATTCGTCCACCTGCTTCTTCAACTCGACCAGCTCGCTGTTATTTACTCTATAGATATGCTGCAAAATCGGTTCTGCACCTGGCACCAAGTCTATAGAAAATTCAACATCTCGATCTGGCGGCAATCCTGGCAATTCTTCAGGAAACACATCCAAAAATTCTGCTATCAACGGATGTGGCAACTCCTTGTCTTCCACCATAGCTCCACAAATAATGCCTTCTTCCTGCTCCGCAGCTCCTCTAGCAAACTCGAACTCTGGCTCTCCTAGCGGACCAAACAAAACTCTACCTCCTCTACAATCTATGCTAGCACGGTGCCTACTCAACCAATCCATCCCGAGTACAATGTCGTAGCTCGGAAGTGGCATTACAAGTAGACACGCACTCAACTTCCGGCCTCCCAGAGTAACTCTCCGATCTTTGCAAATATCATTAACCAGGATAATGCCTCCCCCGGTCATGATCTTGCAAGTCCTAAGCAAAGACTCAGCTACCAAACCATGCTTTAGAGCAAAAGAAACAGATACAAAACTATGGGAAGCACCACTATCAAACAAAGCTAAAGCTGGAATGGAATCAAAAAGAATAGAACCTGCGATGACATCTCCGGTGGGTTCCTCCTCTTCGACTGTCATAGCAAACGCTCGTCCCTGCCGAGCACCTCCCTGCTGCTGATGCGGGACAAAACGCTGCTGCTGTGTCGGAAGCGGTCCCCTCGGTTGTGCTGCAGGTGGTCTCATCTATGCCCTCGGAGCTGGAGCTGCTCCCTGAACTGCACGACGAGGACACTCCCTCAATTGATGCCCTTCAGTACCACAATACAAACAAACTCCTAGCCTCTTTCTGCAAACTTCCCAGATGTGGCCGGACTTCTTGCAGAAGTTGCATAGAGCTTGCTGTAACTGCCTCTGCTGCTGAGGTGCCTGGTGAAAAGGCGCTCTAGCTGGAGTCTGGTTCTGCTGTGGCTGCTGGAAAGGTCTGGACTGGAAATGAGGACGTTTGGCAGATACTGCACTGTCGTTGGCCCCCAGAAAAGAATCACGGTCTCTCTTGGTCTTCAAACCCAGATCCCGCTCAACCTTGCGTGCCTCCGCAAGTATCTCCGAGTATGTCTCATAAAAAGACGGAATGAGAATCTTCACCTCCCAGTTTAGACCCTCTCGGAAACGAATAGCTCGAACCTCCGACTCCCTCACCAGATACTCTGCAAATCGGCTCAGCCTACCGAACTCTGCAGCGTATTTCTCCACAGACATGCTTCCCTGAATGAGACTCTCAAATTGTCTCACCAAGTCAAGCCTGTCTATCCGGGCGAAAAACTTCTTCTTAAAAAGGTCCCTGAATACCTCCCAAGATTGTCCTGCGTCAACTAGAACCGGCTCATTCCTGAACCAGGTACGAGCGACGCCGAACAGTTGAAGTCATACCGCCTCAACCTTCAGATCTTCAGAAAGACGGGACACCCTCATAAGACGCTCAATGTCCTCGAGCCAATCATCAGCATAGACGATGCCCTCCGTCCCTTTGAAAACCCTAGGCTCCAGTTTCTTGAAGTCCTAAATGTTGCCTGGCCGAAGCTGAGCAACCTGAGGAACAACCTGCTGCTGGACCGGAACTCCTCTCTCAACTATAGCACGAGCAAGCTGATGAGCACTCTTGATGCCCTACCGTAGAACGTCGGTCTGCCTCTGATGTGCCTCCGACTGAGCCCTCTGTGCCTCGAGCATCTCACGAAACAGAGTAAACATCTGTGACGCCTCTGCTGGCACAGGAGGTGGAGGTAGAAGCCCCTCAGATACAGCTGGCACAGTCCTCTGAGTGGGTGGTGGACCTCCGAAAGCAGCTGACACTCCAATCACCGGAGAAGTGACTGGTGCAGGCCCTCGGGATGTCGCAGACCTCTCAGAAACTGCTCTCCCTTGCTGTGATCTAGTCTTAGGCGGCATCCTGAGACAAAGCGAAAGAAAGAATCAATATGGCACAAGATGTAAGATATTCAAGGAAAGGACAGTTTAAGAGATCAAGTATCAACGTCAAAGGAGAATAGTTGAATCAAAAGAATTTTTCTAGATGTGATTGAGTATCTCAGCCTATATCCTATATCCTATTGCAGGCTCGCAGTAGTACAACTAAGTTGTCGCACTACCACGATATCACATACTTGTGAAGCTGGACCTGCATGGGCCACCACCAAAAACGTGTCACGACCCGCACCCGGGGTAAGGGTACTAGTCGGAAACAACGCCCAGCCTACGCCGCAGAATCGGCGGTAGAACGCTGTCTAGAAAGCCTATCTAATATAATGAACCACCAAAAGATAGTGTACTCAATCACAGAACCAAGATAGAATGAACACGAATCAGATAAGAATAGAATAGTCACAATACAACTCATGAGTCTAAAATAATACATCAATGAGTCTGAAGAAAAATACAGAAATATGCTGGAGACAAATCCAGTACAAAAGAATACTACAAAACTATAAAGCTACAACTCCAGGGTCAACTGTCTCAGTTGGGATAAGTCTCTCTTGAGCCAGGGTCTCAGAATCTAAACCCACAACATCCTGGGGTCCATAATAGGTAGGGTACTCCTCAGTGTCATCTGGAAAAATATATCCAGTCAGGAAAGGAGCAGAGTACAACCCTAACAGCAGTTCTCAAATAATGATAAAAACTATGTAACAGTAAGTAGCTGTGGATAAACAAGATGCATAAATAGATACAAGAAATGTATAGACAATAAGGAAGTACTGGAAAGAAATATAATAATGAACAATATGCTGATAGAACAAGAATACTAATGACTAAGTGTGTGAGTACTAGCTTTAACATGTGATCGGCTTAGGAACTTGCACAAGAGTATAATGGCCTGGCTGATTATACGTGTGGTGTATGATCAACACTCACAAGGAACAAGACATGCATAAGGAGGGTATGATCACATATCTACACTAAAATACTCTCCACCCCGACTGGTATAATAGATCCAACCACGGTACGTTATGGCACTAGATTCCCCAAGAAGATAGCTAGTCTCCCCGAGAATCGGTGTCTGTACATGTACAAGATAACCAATAAAACAATACTTGCACCATATACACCATATACCAAGGAATAACATCTCATGACGAGATCCGGATATACCAATCCGTGTAACCATAGTGTCAAGAGAACATGTATATCTACACTAGATACAACGAACATAGAGGATATCATAAATGAGAAACTATCAGAGAATGTACTCGCCTGAAGTCCAATGAACAGTCTCACAAATGTCTGACTCGGTGCCTCGAAGACCTAGATATGGAATACCACATTAATACAAGGTCCCGGAAAGAGAACAAGTCAAACTAGGCAATTTCTAGGTCAATAAGTCAATTCTAAGTCAAAAATCAACTATGGTCAACTCTAAAGTCCACTAAAGTCAAACATGGTCAAACCCAAAGTCAACCTCACAAGACATCTATAAAATAATATAGAGATAAACTACAATAATTTAGGAATCAAATTAGATTCAAAAAGAACTCACACAAAGTATACTAATAATATAATTAATATATACCCTAAAATAATATATATACAACCCAACATTTATATAAATAACATAATATATTATTACAATTATTATTCCTCACAAAACACATATATATATACATATATATATATACAATTATAATATATAATATATACATTAAATCTGTCAAAGCGTCATTGAAAAATAGTGAATAAAATAGGATTAAATCAAAACAGTTTAAATAGTGACAGTCGGGACTGTCACCGAAGGACTGTCACCGAAACCCAAATAATAAACTGCCACTGCTTTGGTTTTCGCTGACAGTTAAACTGTCGCGGAAAAGCGTCGCAGAAAAGCTGCTGTTTCCCGCTGCTGCAATTAATGACAGGTTTGTCATTAATTGCCCGAAGGCTACAGCGGCTGCTATTAGTCGGCTAATTAATGACAGTTTTTTTTACTGTCATTAATTCACTGTCACTAAAATAAGTTGTATATATATAATTATATATATAAAAACAGAATATATAAACAATATATATATATATATATAAACAGAATATATAAAACAGTATATATATATATATATAAACCATTAATACAAAAATGTACATATATATATTAATATACACATAAACTTATACCTTCAAATATTTAACAAAGAACATATAATTTACATGGCTAGAAACACACCTAAAATATTTACATTAATATCCAAATAATTATATAATAATTATAAATAATATAATTACACAATTAAACATACAAATATATTTTATAAAACATTTTATGTATAAATTATATTATTTAACAAGTAGTAACATATATATTTGCAAGCAAGAAAGCTACATATTATATTGTACATTATATTAGCACACCCAAAATATAGATCTATGCTACAATAATTACTATAATAAATACACAAAATAAATATTTAATATCCATATATATATACTAATTATAAATGAAGAATTGAACCACAATTAATTAGATCTATGCAAAAATACACACAATTGGAGAGTATCTCACCGTATCCCACTAGATCTAGGATACGCATGCGACACGAGTCCAACACACAACCAAATGTACCCCGAAGGACACAAACAAATCACAAATAATATTTATGAACAAATCAAAGCGTCAAAAGTAGATCTATGTGTCCGTGTCAAAATACGACATGTTCAAAGCCCCGTGTCGGAGGAAAACCCCCAAATGACACGTATCACCAAATAGTTGGGATACGAACCACAAGTATCCCAATATGGACACGACACTAGCCTCAAACACAAATCTCATGTTCAATTGATCTATAGGATCAATTGACACACACAACAAAATATAAATTCGGAATTCTAACAAAATTGACACAAAAAGCACCATAACTTTCTCCATGGGTCTCCTATGAACACAAAACAAAGTCATATGGGTACTACATACATATAGGTTGATTTTACATGATTAAATCTCAGATTTAGAAGCTATTTAAATGGGAAAATCTGAATTATACCTATTGGGAGATGGATTCCCAATGAAACCTCCAATTGAGATGAACTTGCTTCCAAATTGTAGATCCTTGCTCCTCTTTGTAGATCCTTACTTCCTTCTTCTAGATCCTTGCTTCCTCCTTCTCTAATGGTGAATTGGGAAGAATTTGGAATGAATTTGGTAGGGAATTAGATTGGGAATGGAGGGAATTTGGTAGTGGGAGAATTCTAGATCTAGATTTGGAATGAGATGAGAGGAGAGAGAAATTTCCCCCCCTCTTTAATAGGCCGACCATAGCCCCTCCCCCAAGCAATTGTAAAATGTCCAATGTACCCCTTGGGGCCTCTCATGAAGAAATAATTAAGGAAGGAAGCTTCTAGTCTAATCATTTAATTAATTTAATCCATCTCCTTAACTATGGGCTTTCTAAATGGGCCAAGTCTAACTAATTAATTCATGTTGGTCCATGGGTCCAAACTAAACTAGTTGGGTCCACTAAAAAAAGTCTAAAATAATTAAATAATAACTAACAACAATTAAATAATACCACAAATAATTATTTACCATGCACAATATTTATTTAAATAGAAAATTACCAAAATACCCTTTCCTAGAAAATGTGGTAGTGACAGCAGCTGTCATATTCGCCCTGAAGTTGTGGAAACATTATTTGTACGGAGAGCGTATGGAGATCTTCACAGACCACAAAAGCTTGAAGTACGTTTTCACGCTGAAGGAGTTGAACATGAGGCAGCGTCGATGGTTGGAACTGATGAAGGATTTTGATATCTCTTTGCAATATCATCCTGGGAAGGCCAATGTAGTTGCCGATACTTTGAGCAGGTATCCGGTAGCTATGTTCTTGACGCAGGATCGATATTTGTTGGAGGACTTGGAGAGCTTGGGCATTGAGGTGATTGTTCCGGGTGGTGCTATGCAGATGTGGGGATTGCAGATACATTCAGATTTGATGGATAGGATCAAGGCAGCACAGTATGATGACGTATCTTTGAGGAGTATCAGAGCTCAGGTGAGAGCAGGATTGTAGGATGATTTCACTATTGCAGAGGATGGATCTTTGAGGCATGGAGTTAGATTGTGTGTGCCTAGTGGGGAGTTGCGAGAGGAGATATTACAGGAAGCGCATCGCTCTCAGTATTCCATACATCCAGGTGCTAACAAGATGTATCGGGATATGCGAGAGAGTGTGTGGTGGTATGGCATAAAGAGGGAAGTGGCACAGTTTGTATCAGATGCTTAGTGTGCCAGCAGGTGAAAGCCGAGAGGCAGAGGCCAGGAGGTTTACTTCAGCCATTACCCATTCCAAAATGGAAGTGGGAACACATTACTATGGATTTTGTGTCCGGACTACCACGATCTCCAGGAGGGAAAGACGCGATTTGGGTCATTGTTGATAGATTGACCAAGTCGGCCCACTTTTTGCCTTTCAAGGTGGGTTTGTCTACGGAGAAGCTGGCAGAGATGTATGTGAGGCAGATCGTTAGGATACATGGAGTTTTCGTCAGCATAGTCTCAGATCGGAATAGTCGTTTCACTTCTCATTTCTGGAGGAGTTTGCAGGAGAGTTTGGGCACTCAACTCAAGTTCAGTACTGCATATCATCCCCAGACAGATGGGCAGTCAGAGAGGACTATTCAGACTCTCGAGGATATGTTGCACACTTGTGTACTAGATTTTGGGGGTTCTTGGGAGGACCATCTCCATTTGGTAGAGTTTGCTTACAACAACAGTTACCAGGCCAGTATAGAGATGTCACCTTTTGAAGCTCTATATGGTCGGAGGTGTCATACTCCTTTGTCTTGGGACGATGTTGGAGAGAGAGTTTTGCTTGGGCCAGAGATGGTTGTGGATGCAGCAGAGAAGGTTCAGTTGATCAGAGACAGACTTCGAGTGGCACAGGACAGACAACGGCATTGGGCCGATAGCCATCGGAGACCCTTGGAGTTTGAGGTATAGTTTAGATTTTATTTTGTGTGCTTGTTCTTGGTTGTTTGTTATAGATAAGTTCTTAAGGTGGTATTTTGTTCTAGGTGGGTGGTTTGGTGTTTCTGAGGATTTCTCCGACACGAGGCACGATTCGCTTCGGTGGAGGCGGAAAGCTTAGTCCGCGATTCATTGGACCTTTCACTATTCTAGAGAGGGTCGGTGCAGTTGCTTATAGACTAGACTTGCCACCTGCATTGGAGGGAGTGCACAACGTGTTTCATGTGTCGCAGTTGAGACGATACGTGGCAGATCCTAGTCATGTATTGGATCACTCAGAGATAGAGGTGGGCCCTACTCTTAGCTATCCAGAGCAGCCAGTTGGAATTCTGGATCGGAGAGAGAAGGTGCTGAGGAACCAGACTATTCCTTTGGTGCGCGTCGCATGGAGGCATCACTCTCCGGGGGAGTCTACCTGGGAGAGAGAGGATGACATGCGAGAGCGTTATCCATATTTGTTTGTACCTTGAGGTATGTTATTTCTAGTTATGTTCTGTTCATTGTTATGTTCTGTTCATTAGTTAGTTGTGATTCTTTAGTTCTGTTCTGTGATTTTCTGGGGGTAGTTTTCGTCTTTGAATTTCGAGAACGAAATTATTTTAAGGAGGGTAGACTTGTCACTACCACATTTTCTAGGAAAGGATATTTTGGTAATTTCCTATTTAAATAAATATTGTGCATGGTAAATAATTAATTGTTGTATTATTTAATTGTTGTTAGATATTATTAAATTATTTTGGACTTATTTCTAGTGGACCCAACTAGTTTAGTTTGGACCCATGGACCAACATGAATTAATTAGTTAGACTTGGCCCATTTAGAAAGCCCATAGTTAAGGAGATGGATTAAATTAATTAAATGATTAGACTAGAAGCTTCCTTCCTTAATTATTTCTTCATGAGAGGCCCCAAGGGGTACATTGGACATTTTACAATTGCTTGGGGGAGGGGCTATGGCCGGCCTATTAAAGAGGGGGGGAAATTTCTCTCTCCTCTCATCTTATTCCAAATCTAGATCTAGAATTCTCCCACTACCAAATTCCCTCCATTCCCAATCCAATTCCCTACCAAATTTATTCCAAATTCTTCACAATTCACCATTACAGAAGGAGAAAGCAAGGATCTAGAAGAAGGAAGCAAGGATCTACAAAGAGGAGCAAGGATCTACAATTTGGAAGCAAGTTCATCTCAATTGGAGGTTTCATTGGGAATCCATCTCCCAATAGGTATAATTCAGATTTTCCCATTTAAATAGCTTCTAAATCTGAGATTGAATCATGTAAAATCACCTATATGTATGTAGTACCCATAGGACTTTGTTTTGTGTTCATAGGAGACCCATGGAGAAAGTTATGGTGCTTTTTGTGTCAATTTTGTTGGAATTCCGAATTTATATTTTGTTGTGTGTGTCAATTGATCCTATAGATCAATTGAACATGAGATTTGTGTTTGAGGCTAGTGTCGTGTCCATATTGGGATACTTGTGGTTCGTATCCCAACTATTTGGTGATACGTGTCATTTGGGGGTTTTCCTCCGACACGGGGCTTTGAACATGTCGTATTTTGACACGGACACATAGATCTACTTTTGACGCTTTGATTTGTTCATAAATATTATTTGTGATTTGTTTGTGTCCTTCGGGGTGCATTTGGTTGTGTGTTGGACTCGTGTCGCATGCGTATCCTAGATCTAGTGGGATACGGTGAGATACTCTCCAATTGTGTGTATTTTTGCATAGATCTAATTAATTGTGGTTCAATTCTTCATTTATAATTAGTATATATATATGGATATTAAATATTTATTTTGTGTATTTATTATAGTAATTATTGTAGCATAGATCTATATTTTGGGTGTGCTAATATAATGTACAATATAATATATAGCTTTCTTGCATGCAAATATATATGTTACTACTTGTTAAATAATATAATTTATACATAAAATGTTTTATAAAATATATTTGTATGTTTAATTGTGTAATTATATTATTTATAATTATTATGTAATTATTTGGATATTAATGTAAATATTTTAGGTGTGTTTCTAGCCATGTAAATTATATGTTCTTTGTTAAATATTTGAAGGTATAAGTTTATGTGTATATTAATATATATATGTACATTTTTGTATTAATGGTTTATATATTTATATATATATACTGTTTTATATATTCTGTTTATATATATATATATATATATATATATATATATATATATATATATATATATATATATATTGTTTATATATTCTGTTTTTATATATATAATTATATATATACAACTTATTTTAGTGACAGTGAATTAATGAGAGTAAAAAAACTGTCATTAATTAGCCGACTAATAGCAGCCGCTGTAGCCTTCGGGCAATTAATGACAAACCTGTCATTAATTGCAGCAGCGGGAAACAGCAGCTTTTCTGCGACGCTTTTCCGCGACAGTTTAACTGTCAGCGAAAACCAAAGCAGTGGCAGTTTATTATTTGGGTTTCGGTGACAGTCCTTCGGTGACAGTCCCGACTGTCACTATTTAAACTGTTTTGATTTAATCCTATTTTATTCACTGTTTTTCAATGACGCTTTGACAGATTTAATGTATATATTATATATTATAATTGTATATATATATATGTATATATATATGTGTTTTGTGAGGAATAATAATTGTAATAATATATTATGTTATTTATATAAATGTTGGGTTGTATATATATTATTTTAGGGTATATATTAATTATATTATTAGTATACTTTGTGTGAGTTTTTTTTGAATCTAATTTGATTCCTAAATTATTGTAGTTTATCTTTATATTATTTTATAGATGTCTTGTGAGGTTGACTTTGGGTTTGACCATGTTTGACTTTAGTGGACTTTAGAGTTGACCATAGTTGACTTTTGACTTAGAATTGACTTATTGACCTAGAAATTGCCTAGTTTGACTTGTTCTCTTTCCGGGACCTTGTATTAATGTGGTATTCCATATCTAGGTCTTCGAGGCACCGAGTCAGACATTTGTGAGACTGTTCATTGGACTTCAGGCGAGTACATTCTCTGATAGTTTCTCATTTATGATATCCTCTATGTTCGTTGTATCTAGTGTAGATATACATGTTCTCTTGACACTATGGTTACACGGATTGGTATATCCGGATCTCGTCATGAGATGTTATTCCTTGGTATATGGTGTATATGGTGCAAGTATTGTTTCATTGGTTATCTTGTACATGTACAGACACCGATTCTCGGGGAGACTAGCTATCTTCTTGGGAAATCTAGTGCCATAACGTACCGTGGTTGAATCTATTATACCAGTCGGGGTGGGGAGTATTTTAGTGTAGATATGTGATCATACCCTCCTTGTGCATGTCTTGTTCCTTGTGAGTGTTGATCATACACCGCACGTATAATCAGCCAGGCCATTATACTCTTGTGCAAGTTCCTAAGCCGATCACATGTTAAAGCTAGTACTCACACACTTAGTCATTAGTATTCTTGTTCTATCAGCATATTGTTCATTATTGTATTTCTTTCCAGTACTTCCTTATTGTCTATATATTTCTTGTATCTATTTATGCATCTTGTTTATCCACCGCTACTTACTGTTACATAGTTTTTATCATTATTTGAGAACTGCTGTTAGGGTTGTACTCTGCTCATTTCCTGACTGGATATATTTTTCCAGATGACACTGAGGAGTACCCTACCTATTATGGACCCCAGGATGTTGTGGGTTTAGATTCTGAGACCCTGGCTCAAGAGGGACTTATCCCAACTGAGACAGTTGACCCTGGAGTTGTAGCTTTATAGTTTTGTAGTATTCTTTTGTACTGGATTTGTCTCTAGCATATTTCTGTATTTTTCTTCAAACTCATTGATGTATTATTTTAGACTCATGAGTTGTATTATGACTATTCTATTCTTATCTGATTCGTGTTCATTCTATCTTAGTTCTGTGATTGAGTACACTATCTTTTGGTGGTTCATTATATTAGATAGACTTTCTAGACAGCGTTCTACCGCCGATTCTGCGGCGTAGGCTGGGCGTTGTTTCCGACTAGTACCCTTACCCCGGGTGCGGGTCATGACAAAATATATTTTCCTAACAAACTAGTAATGTTTGAATTAAAGACCTGAACGAATAACAATAGCAGCAACATAAGATGAACTAAAGGAATCAATAAACCCTTCAATAAATTGTTAAGCAAATATATTCATCAATTAAGTTGCTGCCATTGTAATTTTTGTATCATGAACCAATATCTCACATATATACTATGACAGGAAATAATAGTAACCAATATTAACTAATCCAAAGCTTAAGGTTGTATAATGAACCAAAGCTTAAGGTTCTCTTCTACTTCCATGTTATCGTATCAATGTCCAGCATATCATGTATGTGTCTAGTACCCAAATCAAAAATACAATACCAAAATCCTAATATAATATTCAAATCCCAAAGAAGGTTAGAATTTACCTATGGTAGTGGAGAAGGAATGGGATCGAAGAGGGGTCTCCGGAGAGGTCTGACCGGATATGCATCAGGGAGGAGGGGCACGTCGAGCCGGAGAAGGGGGCCATTGGGGGGTGGAGAGGGGGGTTACTAGAGAGGATATGTGACGGGGAGGAGGGGGTCGCCAAGGAAGGGGTCACAAGAAAGGGGGTCGATCGCAGGGGAGAGAGAGAGAGAGAGAGATAAAATTTTGGAGGAAAATAAAAGAGTCTGGTCTCCTGGAGTTAAAATATTTTGTAGTGACGGAACTGGTCCATCGTAACGAAAATATGAATGCTTCAGCGACGGACTAGCGACAGAAATATAGACATATGCTTTATGTAAATATTTTTGTTGATAGTCAATCGCCATTCCATTGCTACCTCATAGATGGTTCATATTCTGTCGCTGCAGATAGTCGCTATTTGGCAACATTTTTGTAGTGGTCTATGTGTTTCATCCGATTATGAATAAGATTTTGACTAGCATAACATAATACGAGTTAAATCCTCATACCTCTCTATTCTACATAAAATCTTACCTGATCAAGTGATAGACGCAGTACACAAACCTAACACCTCTCTCCTACCAAAACAGACTCCCTTTTCTTTCTTCTTATTGCACTAGGAGTAGCATTGACAAAGCTTAGAGAATGAAATAGCAGGATTCACAATGAAATTACTATCTACTACCTAAATCAATTTTGTTAATCCCTATAATCATTTTTGGACAGATATTATCAAGGCTGGCCCTAACCCAGGGCAGCCAGGACGACCGTCCAAGGCACTCGGACGAGAAGGGCCGCAAAAAATTAATTTAAAGATAAATATATTAATAATCTTGTATCTAAAATAAAACTATTATGTACCATGCATGCATATATTACTAAAATACTATAAAGTAGCGACGTCTTGTAGGCTACGGACGACATCAATTGCCAGTTAGCGATGACCCAGCGTTGGTTGGAAAACCAACAACAACCATTTATGAATTAAATAATTATTCATCGCCAGGTTGTCACCAGTTTGTGCGATAAACCATGACAACAACACGAATAAACTTGGTGATGAATTTGTGACGTTGATTCTCTACTAGGTGACAGATATGGATGTTGCGGATCCGTCGCCCAGAACTATGCCCTAGTTTAAAGAAAAGGTGGCCAATCAAAATTTAATATTTTGGTCGACCCCTCTCTCTCTCTCCTCTCTCACTGACCCTTAGTTCCCCCCTCCAACGCTCCCCTCTCTCCGATATTCCCCTCTACTTTTGTGCTCCCCTCTCTGACATGCTCTTTGGTTGCTCGACTCTCTCTCTCTCCCCTCTCTGATGCTCCCCTCTCTTTGGATGCTCCCCTCTCTGGCGTACTTTTCTACTGTTCCCTTATCTCCTCCTGTGCTCCACTATATGGCTCCTCTTGTGCTACCAAATCCCCTTTCGTGCTTCTGCTTTGTGCAGTTATTGCTGGTTATTGCCTCGTGCAGCTTCTATCACTTTCCTTGCTCGACCAAGTGATATGGTGTTATATGTCGATATCATTTCTTTATTATGCTGATAGTACTTTGACATATATAACATTTCCTTATTAGAATTAATAATAGGAGTTGTTAAAAAAGGATTATAACTTAGTTTTGGCAAAAAATTGATTATACGTGCTCGTTTGGCAAAAAAAAAAACCTATAGATAACGTTGGCACCATAACCCATACAGCCATTTGACTGGCGAGGTAGAGACTATGCAGCCGTAGATAATATTAACAGTCACCCTGCCACGCTCCAATCTTCTGCAGGCAATCGACAGTCCCCGCTAGGTAGGAATTACCTATTAGTGCTCCCAAAGGACGATCACTTGACCCATCTGGGCGTGATGTCGCACGAGTGTAAGCCGCGCCCGTGATATGAACAGGCGGTAAGAGGTCTAAGCTACAGAGTCTCACAGATCGTCCGAGTGTAGCAGAATAATAAACGCATAGGTTATTGGTAATAAGTTTAGAGAGTCGTCAATAGCGGAAGTATTGAATAACACAAGTATATAAATAAAATAAACTCTTTATTGATATTGAACAAGTGTTACAAGCGGCGCTAGGCCAAGATTATAAGTCGCTCAAGCCTCTCTCTCTCTCTCTGAGCAGTAAAGGTGTGCCAAGTGGCTATATTTGTGGAATGATACATAGGCGATGTTCCAATATTATATCCTGTATATGTGCTTCAGTTCCGAACGTAACACTCCAAGGCTCCCGAGTGAACTCCATGCCCTATCACGCACGAAAGAGGCATCCACACCGAACAAGGTTCTCTCGCACCCTACAAGAAATTTGGTGGGTTATTCGTATATGAATGCACTGGTGGGGAGGCTTCTTGCCCGCTCGATAAAGCCAAACACGTTATATAGGTTTCATGCACCATCTATTAAGTTATCTTTCTAGTTTTACCTTAGGATCAATTTTATGGTATAATGAGGTAAAGCCTAACTCGTGTGGCAGTGCGCCGTGTGATATAAAGAAATACGGCGAGACTTACCATCTTACCATCCGTCCTTTCCTGTCCAAATCAAACAAAGTTAAATCAGGCACAAGCATATATAATAAATTCCAAGGGCAATAGCATATGCAAACACAAGTGTCATGAGTAAGATTATGTTTCGGGTGCACGATTACATGGATTATCAGGTATTTGTATAAGATGTTCAAGTGTTCAATGGACTGCTCGGGTTGTTCAATTTGTATAGATGTCTTATACTCATATCGTTCATGTGTTTCAGATATTTTCGATGTGATGTAATGACTCACACGCGAATTGTCGCTAAGCGAGGATAACTTATCGATATGAACAAGAGGTCGCTGGCATAGCCATAAAGGACATGATAATTCGCCTGTTATACTCTGTGTCACTACCATATCCTGAAAATAGGGGTATTTTTATCATTTTATATATTATAGGTATTATTTGTATTTATTTTAAATAATTGCATGATATGTGTATTTATAAATATTATATAATGTTCTTTGTACATGAGTTAGTAGACTAGACCTAGAAGCCCACTAGATGAACCCCTGACCGAAATATAGGATTATGATTTAAATTGTATTATTTCAGGATTTATTTATTTAGGGTTATTGTAAATCCCCTCACCTAAAATTAGGTCTACTTGGCATAGATAAAGAAACTATGGCTAATTTGAATCCAAAAAGAAATAGGACACGATATTTATTAAATTTTATATTGTTTATGACACATAGTACACCTTACCATTGCTTCAATAATTGGAGCACTAAACTGGCCATTGCCTTTCTACAAATTTCACAACCTTGTCCTAGACGTGCCTGCCTACCTTTCTGACCTTTGTGTAGCTTATAATCATGCTCTCTGGTACTACATTTTAGTCGCATAATAAACGTCGCGGATGTTATTTCCTAATTCTAAATATAATACGACTTTGTACCCTTGTGCGTTCCAATCGAAATTAGGAACACAATCTTGACTGTTTTGTACAATCCATAATTTGTTAATATTCTACACTGTATCCACTACATGCCAAATACTTTGTCCCACCTAATTTTATTCTCATGTACTTCTAAATAATTCCAGAATATCGGGCGCACAAATTTTAATTAATTAAAACCCAATTTCCATCTTTGTGCAATTTTCCTAATTATTGGGCACTTTTATGCAAAAACGTATTGAGATGTCCCCACCATTGGATAATACATGAAGAAATCTAACTTTCTCCTTCATAGGAATTTTCTCATAATTTTCGGAATGTGCAACGCGCTCATCGTCCCCCATTTAAATTCTAGCCTTGTATTTAATTAATGCAAATTGTAGCCCTCCCAAACATCCCCATGTGAGCCCAAGGCCCATCCCAAGGAGAGTGTTGACCAAGTCAAGTTTTCCTAGGTCAACAAAACCCCAAATCCCACATATATAAATGCAATTTTCCTCCTCCTTCTTTATTTTCTAAAAACCAACACCTAAAATTTACTTCTTAGCCGATTTTCCCCATCCCTGTGCATCTTCTCCGTCAAGCTTCCACCGAAGCCGCCAGCATCGACCGGAGTCATCTCTACCACCGCCGAACCTTCCTGTTCCCGACCCCTCCGCCGTACTCCTCCATGGCCAGACCCCTCCTTCCAATGTCGTGCATCCGCCTGCACACTTTCCCGACCAGCACCTCGACGATAGCCGCCGCCTGAACAACGACTCTGGCTCGACTCCTCCGCCTGAGAACCTAACATCTCGACTTCCCAACCATCCTCGACTGCGTTCAGAGCATAGCCCCTCATCCTTCTCTCTACTCTGGCCCCGCCTGGAGCACCACCACCCCGCTCCCTGTACCTCGACCCCCGGAGCAGCCGAGCGGACCGCTGCACCACCGCCTCCAACTACCTCCCATCTACCCTGCCTCTCCTTTCTCCTCCTCGTTGACCATAAGCCGTGGTTCACCTAAACCCACCCTCGTCGACCTGCACTCGTCGGGGACAGCTGCACCGAGGCTGCACCCGAGCCTCTACTGTTCCTCAACCCTCCAAATATCCCAAACGCCACCGCACGACTCATCGATGTCTCCTTCCTGAACACGACTCGGCCAGATCTTCTTCTCATCTTCCTCGGATGACCACCGAGCCTCGCCTGAGCCTCCTCCGGCCACCCCGCTCTTCCCTCTTCCCTGTCAGCATCTCTACCTCATCACAGTCGAACCACCACCTTCTTCTCCTCCTCGCCAGAAAACAGGACTCCTGACATAACTCACCACCACCATTATCACGATCCCCTCCTCATTCCTCTCCCTGTTCGATCCCCCTCCTCGCTGGACCTCCCCCTGGCCGAACTCCGACAGGAAACCTCTGGCAGCCCATAATCATCATCATCCTCATATCAACTCATCATCATCACCATTCATTCTCAATATGTAAACCCTAATCATCCCTAATCATCACATCACCACCCTTAATCATCGTCCTTGTCGTCACCATTGTCCACGTCATCGTCCTTGTCGTCACCACCACCTCCATCATCATCATCGTTATCATCATTATCACCATCGCAATCGGCGCTGATATCGTCTCATCCCCATCATTACCATCATCCCAGACACCATCTACAGCATCCTCCTTACCTCATCATCTAATCACCATAGTTATTATCACCCTTAAACCATCACCCTTATCAACCTCAATCATCATCAAAACCCTCATCATCATCGACATCATAGACCCGTCACTCTTGCCACATAACCCACAGCAGTCACCCCTAATTCCCGTACCTGTGCACGCTGACCCCAAAGATCTGTTGGATTCATCTACACGATTTCTGGAGCAGGTTATTGGTGCTATGCATCTCTCTTGCCATGAAAGTATACCTTGCCTTTATTGTACTGTTTAAATTCTGTATTATTAGCTGCATATTTATAATATATAACTGTGTGCACCTGAGAGAGACTCGGGTGTAGTCAACGAATGCGTTGATGGCAGGACTTGTGTCTGACCTAGTTTCTATTAGACCCACCTAAAGTTGTGGAGTTATTGGTATGACTTCCCAGGCCTTGACACATTTCTTACACGTGTGTGAGTCTCATATAGGGCACGAACTTGTGCATATGGTTGGCCACCTGTACGTGTAGGTCGTATAATGGATAGGGTATAACTGATAATAGTGATGCATGTTAGAAGACCTAGCAGTTATTAGTAGGCGGAGCATAGACTATCGTGGCATGATGGCCTAATCCTTGTCCTTGTTTGGTTGTAAGGTTGGGCTATTGTTCTAACGATAAACTATGAGCCAGAGTTACGATGTCGAGGTGTAGTAGCAACAGCGTGTTGTGGATACAACATGCATAGATCATTGGGCGGGAAGGACGACTAGTAGGCGTATAGGACACCACTTCCCCTATGCAGATTCCACACTCGACGGAGTGATATGGACGTTATATACTATGCAGATTCTACGTTCTTCGGAGAGATATGGATGTTATATACTATGCAGCTACCACGTTCTTCAGAGCGGTTTAGATGTTCTTATATTACATTGTGCCCTGGTATGGGGCATATGTGGCATATACTAGCCAGTTGTCACGATTGGTGAATTATGTCAACATATCTCTAGCCTATACTTTCCTATACACTCAAAGTTGTCCTCAAGTTGCATTCCATTTAGATGGTTAGGTCACCCTTGAGTTTTTATAGTATTTACTTTATGGCATTATTTTATGTATCTTGTTATATCCCTTTGCGGACCTGGCCCTTTCCAGGTGTATTGTTCATAAGTATTCGCAGGAGCGCAGATTAGGACTTGGTACGTATATTACGATGGGGTCTTCCCTTCGAGTCATGACTGTTAGTTGATATTCTTATATTGCATTTATCTTATTTATCTATATTCTGGTTCGGTAGTGGATTTGTTTCCATCCGACTACCATCATTACATACTTTATATTGAGATCCAGTTATAGATATTGGTTATTCATTTATATATGATTTTTGTGGATGGGATTTAGTTATGCCCTGTGACATATATGTTTACCACTTGTCAATTGTTATTCATATTACAGTGTAAATATGTTATGGTTTCCATATATTGGAGTGCCATATTCATACGGCTGGCATACTTACGTGTCCTAGTCCTACGTATTTTAGGACTGGGGCATGACATGTTTTTGTGGTGGCCCAAGCAGGTCGAGAGCATATTGTCTCGGTTACGTTACTGTACCGAGCAAGCCTGCACCTAGGATTAGAGTATAGGATCTCATCCACAAGTGACTATGACTCACCTTACTTCCAATATGTTCTATTTAAATAGCTGCATCCTGCTTGATTCATGTGCTTCCCTAATTGCTCCTTGAGTATAGCCTCCTAGAATATAGAAGTCCATGTTGTTAGACAATAAGTAGGGTAACCCTCCTATTAAGAGTACAACTAGGACAATGACACATCACCAAGTTAGAATACTTAATGAACCCTAGCATCCCTTACCTACAGATTGATTTACCATTATCCCTCGATATGTTTATGATTGACTTGAGAGTAGTATAAACACTACTAGAGCTAGTTAGAGATTTGAACCTAATGTTTGACCCTAGTATTGAGGAACCAATAGAAATCCGAGATCGAATGTTAGGACTGAACCTAATTTGCATAGTGAGATAGTGTTGGGAAACTATAAATATAGATCATTGTCTTGATATTAGCAGACAGTACCTTAGGAAGCCCAGAGCAAAAAATATGCTATTTCACTTGATCATACCTCAAACACGGAGATTGCTCGCCACCTTCACCTTTGGAAACCATGATATTATCTTGAGTCCCTCTATTTTAATTGCATATCTTATTCCTCTGTAAACTTAGCTCCTGCTATAATTGTGCGACGACTAATTATGTTCTTCTATTCTTTATCTTACAATTCGTGCCACCTAACCTTTCTAATTTTAGGCCAAGAGATATCCCTTTATGTTAGGGATATATAGTTTGCTAGGATGATAATTGTAATCTTGAACTTTGAATTTTGTGCGTGGTAGCTAGAATTTTATAGTTTGAGTTGTTCCCTTAGATTGTGATCTGATTGTTCTTAGTTTTAAATCACGTAACATGTACCCCACCTTAATATAGATTATATCCTCTTTCCCCTTGAAGACCAGTAACTTTCCTATTTATACTATTGATACTTGTTCTATAAGCAATATGATTAAGACTTAAGATGGCCATTACCTACATGATTCAATAGGGGACCCTAATAAGTACTAAGATCCATTCCTCTTATAGCCCAATAAGAAATTATACTTTATTTACAAGAATAAGGTTATTTTGTAGAATCCCCTTGAGACTGTAACAGTATTAGTTTAATTATTTTAAGTCGGTAGTATGCCTCATAACCTAGTGTTATGTAGTCCTCTTGATTCATTGTTGAAGTGTAACTGAATGACGTTAACTGTATACTAGCATAAGATGATAGTATTTATTAAGACTGTAGAACTTGGAGGCCCATACCCCTATTTTGTCGACTAGTAACTTAGACAAGGTGTTAGTACGACAACTGTAGAGACTGTAGAGTCTTGTTTTTGTTTTGTTTGGTGAACTTGAATTATTTTCTAATTTTTTTACTTCTCATCATAATCTAGCGTACTTACCTTTGCTGTACTACTTTGACTTATGCTACTATTATAGCCTAGTTTTGCAAGCTTATTCTTTGTCAAGCTTGTTCATGACATATGTATTATTGGGGCACCACACTAATACATTTCAGAATCAGTGTATTAAGGTCTAGCTAACCTTAGTCGCTTGGTTCGACCTTCGCATAACTACTTTACGTGGATTGAGATATATAGTGTCTATTAGACGAATGTACTTGCCCTCTAGACATGCCTGAGCATATCGTATCAGTTATATAACTGTACTGATACGAGCATGTGAATAAGAAATCACCAAATAGGATTTTAATCCACAACTGCCTTGACAATCTCCATTGAATTATTTAAACGTCTTGATCCCCATACTTCTATTCTATTACCTCTCTCTTGAACTCTTTATTATTGATCTCTGTCTTCCCTTATTTCAGAAAGACGAAACCTCGTGCTTGGTATAAGTTTGATATACAGATAGTACTAGGTATACCCATAGGCCAATCGCATTATTTGGTGACTATCTTTTATAATTGATTAAGGTCCTATCATGTATTATATAATTGGTTTTGAGGATTGAGTAACATGAGTAAATAAATTAAGGAATATTTTTCTTAAGTGTATAGCCTTATATGATAGATGGGTAAAATCTAAGTTGGATAGAAATTGTATTGTTAACTTGCGATAAAATATTTTAGATTGTGATCAGGTAAAGTTAGATTGGAAGATTTAAACAATTTCATGTTGAGAAATTTTAAAAGAAGGATTAAGATGATGATGATTTAATGAATTTTAAAAAACCTTGCTATGGAGAACCAAATATTTATATTTTGAGAACATGATTTAAATTTAGAGTATTGGAGGTCGAATCATCGATTTAAATTTGGAGAAAAATAAAATAGAACTCTAAATATGAACATGGTCGTATTGAATTCCAAATTCGATAATTTGAATTAAGAATTAAAAATTTTGAGTGTTGGATCACCTATTGGAAAGATCGAGGATGTAAATTTAAAGAAAATTGGAAGAGTATAGAATTCACAATTTGAGGATAGAATAATAATTGATTATAATTGATTGATAGAGGAAATTTTTATAGTTGAAGATTACGATATAAATTTTGATATAGGATGTCATAGAGGTCTGAATTATATTGGATGTAAATTATTTAAACTAAGAATCGAGAAGACAGCGAGAGGTGTTGACGTTCGATTTAAACAGTGGTTAAACTTGAAAAGGATTGCGATGGATTTGAATAGGTCAAATTTTGGAATAGATTGCGATTTAACTTGCCTTACATACACAAGTAAAGGATTTAAACCAATTATGCCTAATTTTAATTTTGAGGACGAAATTATTTTTAAGTTGGGTAGATTATAAACCCCCTCACCCAAAATTAGGTCTACTTGGCATAGATAGAAAAACTAGGGCTAATTTAAATCCAAATAGAAATAGGACACGGTATTTATTAAATTTCGTATTGTTTATGACACATAGTACACCTTACCCTTGCTTCAATAATTGGAGCATTACACTGGCCATTCCTTTCTACAAATTTCACAACCTTGTCCTAGACGTGCCAGCCTACCTTTCTGACCTTTGTGTAGCTTATAATCATGCTCTCTGGTGCTAAATTTTAGTCGCACAATAAACGTCGCGGACATTATTTCCTAATTCTAAATATAATACGACTTTGTACCCTTGTGCGTTCCAATCGAAATTGGGAACACAATCTTGACTGTTTTGTACAACCCATAATTTGTTAATATTCTACACCGTATCCACTACGTCCTAGACACTTTGTACCACCTAATTTTATTCCTATTTACTTCTAAATAATTCCAAAACATCTTGCGCACAAATTTTAATTAATTAAAACCCAATTTCTATCTTTGTGCAATTTTCTCAATTGTTGGGCGCTTTTATGCAAAAACTTATTGAGGTGTCCCCACCATTGGACAATATATGAAGAAATCTAACTTTACCCTTCATAGGAATTTTCCCATAATTTTTGGAATGTGCAACGCGCTCATCGTGCCCCATTTAAATTCTAGCCTTGTATTTAATTAATGCAAATTGTAGCCCTCCCAAACATCCCCATGTGAGCCCAAGGCCCATCCCAAGGAGTGTGTTGACCAAGTCAAGTTTTCCTAGGTCAACAAAACCCCAAATCCCACATATATAAATGCAACTTTCCTCCTTCTTTATTTTCTAAAAACCAAAACCTAAAATTTACTTCTTAGACAACTTTCCCCATCCCTGTGCATCTTCTCCGTCAAGCTTCCACCGGAGCCGCCAGCATCGACCGTAGTCATCTCCATCATCGCCGATCTTCCTGTTCCCGACCCCTCCGCCGTACTCCTCCATGGCCGGACCCCTCCTCCCAACGCCATGCATCCGCCTGTACACTTTCCTGACCAGCACCTCGACGATAGCCGTCTCCTGAACGACAACTCTGGCTCGACTCCTCCGCCTGATAACCCAACATCTTGACTGCCCAGCCATCCTCGACCCTGTTCAGAGCACAGCCCCTCATCCTCCTCTCTCCTCCGGCCCCGCTTGGAGCACCACCACCACGCTCCCTGTGCTCTTCTTCATGTACCTCGACCCCCGGAGCAGCCGAGCGGACCGCTGTACCATCGCCTCCGACTACCTCCTATCTACCATGCCTCTCCTTCCTCCTCCTCGTTGACCATAAGCCGTGGTTCACCTGAACCCACCCTCGCCGACCTGCACTCACCGGGGACAGCTGCACCGAGGCCGCACCCGAGCCTCTGCTGTTCCTCAGCCCGTCGGATATCCCAGACGCCACTGCACGACTCGTCGACGTCTCCTTCTTGAGCACGACTCGGCCAGATCTCCTCCTTACCTTTCCTGGACGACCACCGAGCCTCGCCTGAGCCTCCTCCGGCCACCCCGCTCTTCCCTCTTCCCTGTCAGCATCTCTAACTCGTCCCAGTCGAACTACCACCTTCTTCTCCTTCTCGCCAGAGAACAGGACTCCTGACCCGACTCACGACCACCATTATCACGATCCCCTCCTCCTTTCTCTCCCTGTTTGATCCCCCTCCTCGCTGGCCTCCCCCTGGCCGGACTCTCGCAGGAAACCTCCGACAGCCCACAATCATCATCATCCTCATATCAACTCATCATCATCACCATTCATTCTCAACACGTAAACCCTCATCATCCCCTAATCATCATATCACCACCCTTAATCATCGTCCTTGTCATCACCATTGTCTACGTTATTGTCCTCGTCGTCACCACCACCTCCATCATCATCGTCGTTATCATTGTCATCACCATCGCCATCGTCGCCAACATTGTCTTATCTCCATCATCACCATCATCCCAGACACCATCTACAGCATCCTCATCACCTCATCTAATCACTATAGTCATTATCACCCTTAAACCATCACCCTTATCAACCTCAATCATCGTCATAACCCTCATCATCATCGATATCATAGACCCGTCACTCTTGCCAGACAGCCCGCAGCAGTCACCCCCAATTCTCGTACCTGTGCACGCTGACCCCGAAGATTAGTTGGATTCATCTGCACAATTTTTGGAGTAGGTTATTGGTGCTATACGGCTCTCTTGCCAGGCAAGTATACCTTGCCTTTGTTGTACTGTTTAAATTCTGTATTATTAGCTGTATATTTATATTATATAACTGTACACGCCCGAGAAAGACTCGGGTGCAGTCAACGAATGCGTTAATGGTAGGTCTTGTGTCTGACCTAGTGTCTAGTAGACCCACCTAAAGTTGTAGAGTTATTGGTATGACTCCCCAGGCCTTGACACATTTCTTACATGTGTGTGAGTCTCATGTAGTGCGTATATAGTTGGCCACCTGTACGTGTAGGTCGTGCAACGGATAGGGTATAACTGCTAATAGTGACGCATGTTAGAAGACTTAGCAGTTATTAGTAGGCGGAGCATAGACTATCGTGGTACGATGGCCTAATCCTTGTCCTTGTTTGGTTGTAAGGTTAGGCTATTGTTCTAACGATAAACTATGAGCCAGAGTTACGACGCCGAGGCATAGTAGCTACAGCGTGTTATGGATACAACATGTATAGATTATTGGGCGGGGAGGACAACTAGTAGGCGTATGGGACACCCACTTCCCCTATGCAGATTCCACACTCGACAGAGTGATATAGACGTTATATACTATACAGATTCCACGTTCTTTGGAGCGATATGGGCGTTATATACTATGCAGCTGTCACGTTCTTCAGAACGGTATGGACGTTATTATATTACATTGCGCCCTGGAATGGGGCATATGTGGCATATACTAGCCAGTTGTCACGATTGGTGAATTACGTCTGCATATCTCTAGCCTACACTTTCCCATACACTCAAAGTTGTCTTCAAGTTGCATTCCACTTAGATGGTTAGGTCACCCTTTAGTTTTTATAGTATTTACTTTATGGCATGCTTTTATGTATCTTGTTATGTCCCTCTTAGGACCTGGCCCTTTCCAGGTGTATTGTTCATAAGTATTCGCAGGAGAGCAGATCAGGACTTGCTACGTATATAGTGATGATGTCTTCCCTTCGAGTCATAACTGTTAGTTGATATTCTTATATTGTATTTATCTTGTTTATCTTTATTCTAGTTCGGTAGTGGATTTGTCTCCATCCGACTACCATCATTAGATACTTTATATTGAGATCCAGTTATAGATATTGGTTATTCATTTATATACGATTTCTGTGGATGAGATTTAGTTATGCCCTGTGACATATATGTTTACCACTTGTGAATTGTTATTCATATTACAGCGTACGTATGTTATGGTTTTCATATATTGGAGTACCATATTCATACGGCTGGCATGCTTACGTGTCCTAGTCCTACGTATTTTGGGACTGGGGTGTGACAATTATAATTAATTAACATAATTATATTTAATTGTTGCACCTTACCGTTGCTTCGATATTTGAAGCGCTACCCTAGCTTTTGCCATCCAACAAATTCTATAACCTTGTCCAAGACGTGCCCGTCCTTCATTTTGACCTTTGTGTAACTTATAATATGCTCATTTGTGCTTAGTTTTAGTCGTACAATATTTATTATGAACGTTTAATTTTAATTTCAAATATATTCGACTTTGTATCCTTATGCATTCTAATCAAAATTAGAGACACAATCTTGACCCATTTTGTGCAACCCAAATTATGACAATATTCTATTCTGAGTTCTCTGCGTCCATGATACTTGCGTCCCACCTAATTTTAATCCCATATACTTCTAATTAATTTTAGAATACTATTTACATTAATTTTAATTAAATTAGTGTAAGGACCCAACTTGACCCAAACCTCGACCCAACACCAAACCAAACCTCTATTTACACCCTCAAGCTTCATTCTAAACACCAAATATCCTTTTTAAGCAATACATCACACCAAACATGGTGTTTTCCCCCATTAAATCTAAAAACCCACTTTTTGTGCAATTTTTCAATTATTGGGGACTTATTTGCAAAATTGCAATGATGTGCAATATCCTATTGGTCAAGACCAATGAAGAACCAACCCCTTCCCCTTTGACCATTCAACCCTCTCCCTCTCTCCTCTCTCCTCTTGTATGTTTTTCTCCGTGTCTAATCTTGGCCATCCATTTTAAATGGAGCAGCATCCCTACCACACAACACCCTTTCCTATATATATATATATATATATATATATATATATATATATATATATATATATATATAATCCCTCATACCAACCCCTCTCCCAATGCAAACCCAATCCCTAGGAGGCAGCCGGCCCTAATCCCTAGGTAGTCATCTTCTCTCCTACATGCAAACTCTACCTCTCCATTATTTCTTCACAACCTCCACCGATATCAAACAACACTCAACCCTAAACCAACACTAAACCGACAGCCCCCTTCCCCGGTGATCACCGCCGGCCTCCTTACCTCTTCCTCGGCCACCTCCTCCGGTCACCTTTCTCCATCGGAACCCAACTGCACCGCCACGCCTCCGTCTCCAACCTCCCCTCGCTGTCATCACTGTTAACATCTATACCAGTCTCCTCGACCGCCGAAGACCCCAACATCGATCCCAACAGCGCCACCACCACTTCATGACTGTAACCTCCCTGCCGGATCGACAGTAACCCCGACTTCCCTCAACCTGGCCATCAGCCTCGTCGACCCGTGCACGACTCCCACTCCCCACTGGAGTCAACGAGCAGACCACCATCTCCACCACCTATCTTCTCTGCCTCTTTTTTCCCTATTCTTCCCAGCTGACTGGAGTAGGCACGACCGGAGCACGACTGAACACCTGAAGCCCGACACAACCCTGCCGCTCACGGTCGTTCTCTGGCTAGACATCACCTGGAAACCGACCCCGCTAGCCTGCAAGCCGAGCACAGCCGTTCTCCTCCTCCTCTCTATATTCTCTTCCCAGCCACTGTTCACCTCTCCTCTCCCTCGCCGTTCTTTTCCACCTCTCCTCCTCCTGCCTGAGCTCCAATTCGGTAGCCCTGCTACGATCACTTTCACCACCATAATCACCATAACTATCATCATCGTCGTCGTCGCCGTCATCGTCATCATCGCCAACATCGTTGTCATCATCAACATCGTCGTCACCATCGTCATCATCGCATCGTCAACCCTGTACGTGCCCGTACAGGTTCGTTCCTGCCCTCCTTCATGATTTTATATACGTATGTGTATATGTATTCAAATAGTTATATGTATATATTTAGTATGTACATATTTAGTATGTATTTATCTTATTTATTTGGTATATGTATAAATATATTTAGTATGTATATATTATTCAATTTGATATATCTATATATGTATATTTAGAATGTATTTATACTGTGTAGCAATTAAATACTATGCTAGTTAAGACCCTATATATATTTATTATAGTTGACCATGCAACCCTAGTATAAATTATGGACATCCCGTATTTACAGTATACCATGCAACCCTGAGACTTATGAGTCAACAGTTTTGTCACACCCCAGTCCCAAAAATATATGGGACCAGGCCACGTGGCAATAGCCAGCTGACACGTCTCTGAGGATATCCCAATTTAATGGATCCACGAAGAGTGCTACGCTGTCCTACAATACTAACATGTACAATATCAGTCAATAACAGGTAATCTAATCTCATCCACAAAATAAAGAGCAAGAAGTACTAAATAAACTGCTGGAAGATAAACACTAGTCTCAAGATATCATAGTACAACCAAATATGTCAGGTGGGAACAAACCCACTACTATGACGAAATAAAGTACTAAAATGATAGGTAAAAGAGTAATGACTAGGGCATCGGCTCTAGGTAATGATGCTCCCAATCCTAGGCAGAAGGCCGACCAAGTAATCATGAAAACTCTGACGGCTGTACCTCTCACTCCTCAACTGTAGCGAACCTCGTTTCCTGTCCTGGTCCGTATATTGTGGGGTAGTAAGCCTCGTCCAAATATAGAAAGGTACCAGGTCCTCAGAGGGATGTAACAAGATACATAGAAGCATGCCACATATAAATACTGAATAAAATAAATACAATAAAAGGGTGTGCTAACCATCTAAGTGAATGCAATATGAGGACAACTGTGAGTATATGGGAAGGTGTAGCCTAGACATATGCTGACGTAATTTACCAGTCGTGACAATCGGCTAGTATATGCCACACATGCCCCCTATAACACGGGCACAGGAATACAGTAACGTCCGACGTTCTATAAAGTGTGGTATCTGCAATGTCACCAGGTAACGTCGAACACTCTACAGAACATGGTATCAGTAATATATATATATGTCCGTATCACTCTGTCGAGTGCGGTGTCAGTGTAAAGGAGTAGGGTATCCCATATGACTACTGGTCGTCCTCCCTGCCCAATGTAGATATACAAGTCAAATAATCAACGCTCATACCTTCTTATCTAAATGCCAAGTCTCTACACTGAAATAATCCTGAATTTCTTTCTAACCTTGATGCATGTCACACGTGGCGATATCTAGTCGAGCACGCGAACCCACATCCCAATATGCATTGATCATTATAACCGTGTAAGCATGTCAGGTCTCGAAAGATAATGGGTATCCTCTCATAGGGTGAGTCTGCTAATGACTAAGTCAATACATACTAATCATCGACGTATCTGTCGAATGCACCCGAGACAACCTCGGACGCGCACAGTTGTATAAAACAAAACAACAAGCATACAATACAATATTTGCACAATTTAAATTAGATAGTAAATATGGCAAGGTATCTTGCCTGAGTCTTCAAGAGGTGAATGCCAAAAGCCTGGCTGATCCAAAGACCCTAGACATACAATATAAAACAATAATACAAACATCAGACACTACGCATTAACTACACACGATTAAGACGCTATACTTGAATACTGTCACGAGTTCACTATTGCTTGAGCACAGCGTCACGTGTGCACGTAGCTAGGGTGTACACGTGTCCTGTCTTCGGTTAACATGTATCTCGAGGGAAATATTTATCTAGTTACGGGTTGTCCATGATTTCGGTTCTGTGCGAACACATGTCTCTATTTCCATGTTCGACATACTTGGATTTTTTATCCAGGTGTTTCTAGTGAATTACCTGTCTCTGGTAACTGGTCATTAATTTAGAATAATTATTTATTAATTAATATCTAATTAAAAATTACTTCCATGCATAAAATACTAACTAGGTTTATAAGATATTAATACATTTCCATATCGACACGGCGACACGAAGGAGAAGTACTAGGACACAAGATAGAAGGGTTCCACGAACGAGTACCTGATCGACCGAGCGAGGGGGTCCGCTCATTGGTCGACTGTCTTCTCCGGCGTGGGGTGAACTCTGGTCGTCGTGTGGACAGATCTGGCCCAACGGCGTTCAGTCGATTGCGATGACTATGGTCTCGGTTGCAGTGGCCTGGCACGGTGGCAGCGGCTGAGCCAGCGTCGGTGCGGCGGTCAGGTCGCTGGGGGGTCAGGGTCGGCCTCTCGGGGTAGTTGACGGCGCTGGAGGGTGGTGGGGGGCAGTCGGGATTGGCAGTGGGGTTTAACTGGGACTATGATGGTCGGGGATGGTGATGGTGCGGGTGGAGGCGGTCGGTGTGGGTGGTTGGCCGTCGGCGGTGGTAAAGTGGGGGTCCGGCGAGTCGGGTGGAGGCGTCTGGCGGCGTCAGGCGGAGTAGAGGGCGGTGGTTTTGGAAGTCGGAGAGAAGACAACGGGCTCGGGTGGTCGGGTTTGAATGGACTGGTAATGGTGGCTGGATGGGTGTGGAGTTCCGGCGGAGAGGCGACGGTCCGACGGGTCAGGGGTGGTTCAGTCCTACGGGGATGGGTTTCGACAAGGGTAGGGATTCGGCTAGGGTTGAGAAAAAAAGGTGAAGGTGTTAGGGTTTCAATAGTAGTAGGGAGAGGTATTTATATAGGAGGGGTTTATGGCCTGGCCTCAGGCCTTGGGCTTGTTTGGGCTCCTTGGGGTGAGGTCTAGTCCTCATGATAGGTATACAGGGCTTGGTTATGACTTGTTTTGGGGTGATCTGGGCCTCAATTTAATTTAGGTTACAACAATTTCATCAGGCATTAGGAGAAGGTTGGGTTTAATAAAATAATACTTAGGCATTTTTAATGACTGTTGTGCGACTAGATTTAAGCACCATAGTGGGAATCTAACAGTTGCACAAAGTACAGGTGGGTAGTCTGGCTTGTCTAGGAGATGAGTACTTAATTGGTTTGGGGGTACCTACTAGTATAGTGCTCCAAACGTCAGGGCAACCGTAAGGTGTACTAAGTTATAATATTATTGTACATTAAATCTAATTGCATCCAATTAAACCCTAGTCTCATAATTAAATTCCATGTAGCCCTGTTTTAGTCGAGGAGGTTTACAACCTACCCTCCTTAGAGCATTTCGTCGTCAAAATTAAAACATACGCATGGTACGAACTACTTACTGCAATTAAATGCTAATACGTACCTATTCCCTCGAAGAAATGGGGATAGCGCTGTCTAATGTCCTCCCTACGTTACCAAGTTGACTCGCCTAGTGCATGATATCTCCATGCAATGCGAACTAAGGAATAGTATGTCCTTGCAGTACTTTCTCACTCCTGTCCAGAATCTCGACAGGCTCCTCTTGGTATGATAAGCTCGGGCCAACTGTAATATCTGAGTGGTCAAGTACGTGGCTCAGATCTGGTATGTACCTCCTCAGCTGAGATACATGGAAGACGTCATGAACTCCTTCCAAGGTCTGCGGCAAGGCTAATCTGTAAGCAACCTCTCTGATGCGTTCTAATACGTCGAATGGTCCGATGTACCTCGGACTCAGCTTCTCTCTGCCTCCGAATCTGATAGTCCCTCGAGTAGGCGAGATCTTTAGAAATATGTGACCTCCAACCTGAAACTCTAAGGGTCGATGATGCGCATTCTCCCAATGCTTCGGTCTGTCTTGTGCTGCTCGAAGGTGCCCTTGGATCTTCTTCACCTTTTCTACTGTATGAACAACCAACTCTGGCCCGAGAATCTGTCGATCGCCTATATCACTCCAGTAAACTGGGGAACGATACTTCCTTCCATACAACGCTTCATAGGGAGCCATTTGGATGCTCGCTTGATAGCTGTTATTGTAAGAAAACTCGACCAGATGCAAATGATCCTCCCATGATCCTACGAAATCTAGCATGCACGCTCTCAACATGTCTTCTAACGTCTGAATGGTGCGCTTCGACTGGCCATCTATTTGTGGGTGATATGTTGTGGTAAACTTCAGGCGAGTACCAAGACTCTCTTGCATACTCCGCCAAAAGTAAGACGTGAACCTCGTATCCCTGTCAGACACGATGCTAACTGGCACTCCATGTATGCGCACAATCTCCCTCATGTACATATCGGCTAAGGCCTTCGTCGATTGCCCAACTCTGAAGGGTAAAAAGTGTGCGGACTTGGTGAGTCTATCCACGATTACCCATACTGTATTGCGCCCACTAGGACTCCTCGGAAAACCCGTAACAAAGTCCATAGTAATTTACTCCTATTTCCACTCCGGTATAGGGAGTGGTTGAATCAATCCTGCAGATCTCTGATGCACAGCCTTGACTTGCTGACACACCAGGCACTTGGCCACAAAGCGTGCTATCTCCCTCTTTATTCTATGCCACCAGTAGTACTGTCTCAAGTCCCTATATATCTTCGTGCCTCCTAGATGAATAGAATAGGTTAAACTATGTGCCTCTGCCATCAACTCTTGACGAAGTTCTCCATTTAGAACATAGAGATGATCTCCGCATCTCAAAGTTCCGTCTTTATGTATACGCAGTCATGTCTGCATTCCAGCCTCTGTCCTCTGTCTAAGCCTCTAAAATCTGGCGTCTGTCGGTAAGGCGGCCTTGATTCTCTCCACTAATGTCGATTGTAACTGAAAACTCGACAATTGTCCATCTATTCCGGGCATAACGACCTCTATACCCATCTGCTCTAGCTCTCTCAACAGATGTTGTTGGGTAGTCATAAAAAATGTCATGGGTCTTTTGCTCAACGCGTCAGCCACCACGTTGGCCTTTCCCGGGTGGTACTGTAGCTCAATCTTGAAGTCCGTCATCACTTTGAGCCAACGTCTCTGCCTCTAATTAAGGTCCTTCTGGGTGTAGACGTACTTCAGGCTCTTATGGTCAGTAAATATCTCCACTCTTTCTCCATATAAATAGTGCCTCTAAAGTCTCAAGGCAAAGATCACTACTGCAAGCTCCAAGTCATGGACGGGATAGTTATTCTCATGGGTCCTCAATTGTCTCGAAGCATAGGCCATAACCTTTCCATGCTGCATCAGGACACATCCTAATCCTTTCCCGGATGCATCGCTGTAGATTATAAATCCTTCGGGTCCAGATGGTATAGTCAAGATGGGTGCTGTAGTCAAGCGCTTCTTCAGCTCGTCGAATGCCTTCTGACACTCCTCTATCCAGGTGAACTCCTGCTCCTTACGGGTCAAGCGAGTCATCGGCTCTGCAATCTTCGCAAAGTTCTCTACGAACCTCCGGTAATATCCGACAAGTCCTAGAAAGCTCCTCACTTCTGAGACATTGGTAGGGGTTGGCCATGTCTCAACAGATGAAATCTTCGCCGGATCCACTGAAATGCCCTCTCCTGAGATAATGTATCCAAGGAAAGTGACACGATCCAGAAGAAACTTATATTTGCTCAGCTTGGCATAAAGCCTCTCTCTCCTTAGTGTCTCTAATACTAGTCTTAGATGCTCTTCGTGCTCCTCGTTGCTCTTCGAATACACCAAAATTTTGTCGATGAAGACTACCACGAACTGGTCTAAGTATTGGTGGAATACTCTGTTCATCAAGTTCATAAATACAGCTGGCGCATTCGTCAGCCCAAATGGTATTACTAAGAACTCGTAGTGACCATAATGAGTCCTGAATGTTATCTTCTGAATGTCTTCTCTTCGCACCTTTACCTTATGATAACCCGACCTCAAGTCAATCTTTGTGAACACTACTACTCCTGTCAACTGGTCAAATAAATCGTCAATCTAGGGCAGGGGGTACTTGTTCTTGATAGTCAGAGCATTAAGGGCTCTGTAATTAATGCACATGCGTACTGTTCCATCCTTCTTGGGTACGAACAACACTGGTGCTCCCCATGGTGATGCACTAGGATGGATAAATCCCTTGCTCTGCAACTCCTCTAATTGTAGCTTCAGCTCATCTAACTCCTTCTTTGCCAATCGGTATACATTAAAAGATATCGGTGCTGCTCCGGGTACTAGCTCAATGGTGAACTCTACGTCTCTATCTGGCGGTAAGCCTGGCAGTTCTTCAGGGAATATATCCTCAAATTCTGCAACTATAGGCGGGGGTGCAATCTCCATAGCCATGCAAGTTCCCGCTATCTGTCCTACTCCTTGTTCGACGGTCCCTCGTATGTACTCGAACTTCGGTTGATCTGGTGGTCTAAAAGTGACGCTACCCTTCCGGCAGTTCAGTACAGCATTATACTGGCTTAACCAGTCCATGCCTAATACAACATCAAAGTACGACATAGGAAATACCAGGAATCGCGCTTTCATCTCTCTACCACATACAACTACCGAGCACGTTCTAATGGTGCTGGTAACCGGCACGATACCTCCCCCGGTAAGAATCTTTCAACTCTTAGGTAAGGGGGAAGTCGCTATTCTATGCATTGCTACAAATCTACTAGATATAAATGACAATGTAGCTCCAGAATCAACAATACAATTGTAGGTAATGATGCAACTAAGATGGTACCTGTGATAGCTTCCCCTTCTGTTTCCTCCTCAGTAACTGCTAATGCAAAGGCTTCTTCTTGCCTCTGTCCTCCTATCTGCTGTCGGTTTTGGTTGAACTGTACTTCCTGTGGGGCCAAGGGTGGTCCCCTCTAAAATCCTTCGGGTGCTGGTGGTCGCTGGCCTCCTGGTGGGGGTAGTATCCTCGGGGATGGTGCTGCTGGTCTCTGTCCTGCCTGTAGTGCTGCCTCTCTGTGCTGCGGGCAATCCCTAATAAGGTTCTGACTCGATTCACATATCATGCACAGTCCCAACTTCTTCCGGCAATCTTTAATGATGTGTCCCTTCTTGCCACAATGGTGACAAGTCGGAAGCTCCTGCTGTGGGTATGGCACTGCCCTCTGCTGTGTCTGTGCTCTGGGACGATGGATCGATCCTCCTGCTCCGAGCTGTGCTCTGGCTTGTTTAGTCGTGCTAGAACATCTAGCCCCTCTGACGATGGCCTCCTGGATTCTCGCCTCTGCAAGAACCTCTTCATAAGAAATCCTTGCCTGTATAGTGGTATACCTTTGTAGCTTGAAATTGAGGCCGTGATAAAATCTCTAGGCTTTCTCGAGATCGTTGGGTATCAGGACGACACCAAACCTGCTAAGACGGCTAAACTCTGCGTCATAGGCGTCAAAAGTTATATTTCCCTGCTCTAGATGTAGGAACTGGGAGTACAGGATATTTCTGACTGTAGCTGGAAAATACTTCGCATTGAAGTATTCTAGGAACTATTCCCAAGTCTAGTTCTTGCCTGTACTACGCTCAATGGAATCCCACCAGTGATGGGCGTTGCCTTTCAGTTGGTCCCTCACTGCGGTCATCCAAAGGTCGGGGTGCGGTTGTGAAGCCTCTATTAACATCTTCGTGTTGGCGAGCCAATCGGAGATCTTTTTGACAGTCTCATTGCCCGAGAAAGTATCTGGTCCCATCTGTCGAAACCATTTAACAGTGCCACCTGTCTGGGCTGGTGGAGGTGCTGGTACTGGTGTTGTAACAGGGGTCCTCTCTAGTACTGTCATCAGACTCTGTCGCAATGTCTCTGTCTGCTGCCACTGTGCTTGCATCATTGCTTGGAAGAACTGAAGCATCTGTGGCTGGCATCTAGCTGTGGCATCTGGGGTGGATAAGGTGGAGGCAGTGGTAGTAGAATCTCTGGCTGTGCAGTAGGCGTCTCCTCAGATGTCGGCCTCTCAGTCTGCGGCATCGGTGTAGCTCCTGAAGTCTGGCTCTCATAATGTTGCGAGGGGATTGTCTGGAAAGTCTGTCCCTCGGGCTGTGGTGTAGGATCGCCCTGCGATGTCTCGTGCCAATGTATCAGCGGGGTCTGTAGCGGGGGTTGCCCTTGGGGAACCTCCTCTCCTTGAGTGGTATTATCTGGCACCGTGGCACGGGGTTCTCCTCGTCCACTGCGCAAATTCATCTTGCTGTAAGAGATAGGACTTCATTAAAAGAGTACGAGAAAAAACAAACATGATGCAGATATTTAGGAGCAGTATGAAAGAAGTTCAAAGATGAATCAAAAGTGGATGAGATCTAGTAATTTCTATCCTATTGTAGGCTCGCTAGGCATGTTACCATACCACAAGCAAAAAAAAAAGTCGACCTGCATGGGCCACCACTGAAACCATATCACGCCCCAGTCCCAAAAATATACGGGACCAGGCCACGTGGCAATAGCCAGCTGACACGTCTCCGAGGATATCCCAATTTAATGGATCCACGAAGAGTGCTACGCTGTCCTACAATACTAACATGTACAATATCAGTCAATAACAGGTAATCTAATCTCATCCACAAAATAAAGAGCAAGAAGTACTAAATAAACTGCTGGAAGATAAACACCAGTCTCAAGATATCATAGTACAACCAAATATGTCAGGTGGGAACAAACACACTACTATGACGAAATAAAGTACTGAAATAATAGGTAAAAAAGTAATGACTAGGGCATCGGCTCTAGGTAATGATGCTCCCAATCCTAGGTAGAAGACCTACCAAGTAATCACGAAAACTCTGATGGCTGCACCTCTAACTCCTCCGCTGTAGCGAACCTCGTCTCCTGTCCTGGCCCGTATACTATGGGGTAGTAAGCCTCGTCCAAATCTGGAAAGGTACCAGGTCCTCAGAGGGACGTAACAAGATACATAGAAGCATGCCACATATAAATATTGAATAAAATAAATATAATAAAAGGGTGTGCTAACCATCTAAGTGAATGTAATGTGAGGACAACTATGAGTATATGGGAAGGTGTAGGCTTGACATATTCTGACGTAATTCACCAGTCATGACAACCGGCTAGTATATGCCACACATGCCCCCTATAACACGGGCGCAGGAATACAGTAACGTCCGACGTTCTATAGACTGTGGTATTTGCAATATCACCAGGTAACGTCCAACACTCTGCAGAACGTGGTATCAGTAATATATATATACGTCCGTATCACTCCGTCGAGTACGGTATCAGTGTAAAGGAGTGGGGTGTCCCATATGACTACTGGTCGTCCTCCCCGCCCAATGTAGATATACAAGTCAAATAATCAATGCGCATACCTCCTTATCTAAATGCCAAGTCTCTACACTGAAATAATCCTAAATTTCTTGCTAACCGTAATGCATGTCACACGTGACGATAGCTAGTCGAGCACGTGAACCCACATCCCAATATGCATTGATCATTGTAACCGTGTAAGCGTGTCAGGTCTCGAAAGATAACGGGGTATCCTCTCATAGTGTGCGTCTGCTAATGACTAAGTCAATGCATACTAATCATCGACGTATCCGTCGAATGCACCCGAGACAACCTCGGACGCGCACAGTTGTATAAAGCAAAACAACAAGCATACAATACAATATTTGTACAATTTAACTTAGACAGTAAATATGGCAAGGTATCTTGCCTGAGTCTTAAAGAGGTGAATGCCAAAAGCCTACTCCTGTAGCGTCTCCTGGCTGATCCAAAGACCCTAGACATACAATATAACACAACAATACAGACATCAGACATTACTCATTAACTACATACGATTAAGACGCTATACTTGAATACTGTCACGAGTTCACTGTTGCTTGAGCACAGCGTCACGTGTGCATGTAGCTAGGGTGTACACGTGTCTTGTCTTCGGTTAACATGTGTCTCGAGGCAAATATTTATCTAGTTACGGGTTGTCCATGATTTCGGTTCTGTACGAACATATGTCTCTATTTCCATGTTCGACATACTAGGATTTTTATCCAGGTGTTTCTAGTGAATTACTTGTCCCTGGTAACTGGTTATTAATTTAGAATAATTATTTATTAATTAATATCTAATTAAAAATCACTTCCATGCATAAAATACTAACTAGGTTTATAAGCTATTAATACATTTCCATATCGACACGGCGATACGAAGGAGAAGTACTAGGACACAAGAGAGAAGGGTTCTACGAACGAGTACATGATCGACCGAGCGAGGGGGTCCGCTCGTTGGTCTATCTTCTCCGGCATGGGGTGAACTCCGGTCATCGTGTGGACGGATCCGGCCCACCGGCGTTCAGTCGACTGCGATGACTGCGGTCTCAGTTGCAGTGGCCTGGCACGGTGGCAGCGGCTGAGCCGGCGTCGGGTGCGACAGTCAGGTCGCTGGGAGGGTCGGGGTCGGCCTCTCGGGGTGGTTGACGGCGCTGGAGGGTGGTGGGGGGCAGTCGAGATTGGCAGTGGGGTTTAACGGGGACTGTGATGGTCGGGGATGGTGATGGTACGGGTGGAGGCGGTCGGTGTGGGTGGTTGGCCGCCGGCGGTGGTGAAGTAGGGGTCCGGCGAGTCGGGTGGAGGCATCTGGCTGCGTCATACAGAGTGGAGGGCGGTGGTTTTGGAAGTCGGAGAGGGGACAACGGGCTCGGGTGGTCGGGTTTAAATGGATTGGTGATGGTGGCTGGATGGGTGTGGAGTTCCGGCGGAGAGGCAGCAGTCCGACGGGTCAGGGGTGATTCAGTCCGGCGGGGATGGGTTTCGGCAAGGGTAGGGATTCGGCTAGGGTTGAGAAAAAAAAGGTGAAGGTGTTAGGGTTTTAATAGTAGTAGGGAGAGGTATTTATATAGGAGGGGTTTATGGCCTGGCCTCAGGCCTTGGGCTTGTCTGGGCTCCTTGGGGTGGGGTCTGGTCCTCATGATAGGTATCCAGGGCTTGGTTATGACTTGTTTTGGGGTGATCTGGGCCTCAATTTAATTTAGGTTACAATAATTTCATCAGGCATTAGGAGAAGGTTGGGTTTAATGAAATAATACTTAGGCGTTTTCAATGACTATTGTGCAACTAGATTTAAGCACCATAGTGGGAATCTAACAGCTGTACAAAGTACAGGTGGGTAGTCTGGCTTGTCTAGGAGATGAGTACTTAATTGGTTTGGGGGTACCTACTAGTATAGTGCTCCAAACGTCAGGGCAACCGTAAGGTGTACTAAGTTATAATATTATTGTATATTAAATCTAATTGCATCCAATTAAACCCTAGTCTCATAATTAAATTCCAAGTAGCCCTATTTTGGTCGAGAGGGTTTACAAGTTTGATTAGGCACCGTATGCAGACATGACACCGTGCAGTTAGATGCACACTTGACCCTAGTTGACCAGTATCATACCTAGCGTAGCCCTGAGTTCATTGTATTTATGATTGTGTGTATGTTAGTGTGCTGTCGGATGTAATATTATATTATTTAATAATATCGATAGGGCTGTGGGATTTTCAGACAATACCTCAGAAATAGGACATTGATTCATACCAGCTAAGGACCGCAGGCGAGTACATTCTCTGACAGTTTTTATTATGTTGATTATCTCTATGATTCCAGTTGTATAACGTATATGATTCTAACACTTTTGTATACACGAGTTGGCATCATCGAGACCTGTCACGAGGAGTCGTGATTGGGATCCATCGTACTAGCTGGGGAAACGGAGAAATATTAGTAGATTATGTGATCATACCCAACTCTACATGAATCATAGCTCACCCATACCTCACGTCGGTGCAGCCTGACCATTATATGCCTCATAGTCTGTTATGTATGATTAGCCTGACTATTGCTTGCATCATAGCTATCCGGATGGTTAGCCTGACCTTACATGAATCATAGCTAGTTATACATAGCAAGCCTAATCAGTCCCAAGCCGATCACATGATATGCTGATATTTTACACACTTAGCTAGATAGTCTATACATGTATCTCTAGTTATTGATCTAGCATTTCCCTATATTCTAGTCATGGTTCTAGCATTCACTTATATATACCAGTTCATTGTTCTAGCATACACTTGTATTCTTGTTTATTTTTAGTTGTACCATTGATATGATATATGTGCTCAAGTATTTCTATTTCTAGTATATTCATGCTCGTCAGTATTTCTTCTTGCTAGTATTTATATCCATCTTGTATTTCTTTACACTGTATTATAGTTTTTCCAGACTGTGACATAGAGGACTTATTTTTGGCATACTTGGAGATTGGATGTTATTGATTGCAGGTTAGACTATTTATTGCTGTTTAGACTTGTCTTGTATTTCATATATTTTCTTCGATATCTCATCGTGCTTAGTTATGTGATTTAGTATTCCATATTATATTGTGATATCTGTGTCTCCTTATGGAGTTGGATACTCGTGTGAGATTGACTAAATAGCATTGTGACCTAGACAGCGTTCTACCGCCGATGCTGCGGCATAGGCTGGACGTACCCACGTTCTCGTGCCCCAAATTTTGGATGTGGGTCGTGACACATTTTTAGTGGTGGCCCATGTAGGTCAGACTTCGCAAGTTATGCGATATCGTGGTAGTGCGACGTCTTAGTTGTACTACTACGTGCCTGCGATAGGATATAGGACATAGGATACTAGGATGCGAGAGGATACTCAATCACAAATTTTTGAGAGATTCTTGGGACGACCCTTAAGAATCTTATTATAATTTTTAATTCAAATTTTTTTCTTGTTCCGTTCGTTCTCACTTTTTGTTATTGAATTTGATTCTTGTTGATCAGTTATTAAATTTAATTCTTGGTGTCGTTGTTGAGTTTGATTTCTTATCGAGATAAATTTTACGGACTAAAATTTATAGTATCATCTGATGACATATGTTGATGAGGACAGTGAGAAAGGTCAAACGTCTACTTTGGTTATGGAGCCTAAAATTTATCGCAGCCATATTAGCTGGCATCTCAAAAACGTAGGTACCTGAATTCAGATGTATATATCTTAGTTATGAAATTTAGAATTTCTCGTAGCTATACTAGTCAGCACAGCGAGGATTCTAGACGACATGATTATAGAGTTACATTCCTAAGTTATGGAATCTATCGTTCATCGCAGCTATGCTTACTTGCATGGCGAGGATTCTGAGTGTCATAATTTCGGACAGACGTGTATGATTATCAAGTTGTATCTTAAATTTGTTCTTAAAGTATTATCTCAATACTTATCCACTTTTGTTATTCTAGGATTTTATTCTAATTATTTATTTGTTAGCAGTAGAGATACCTTCAATCCTTAGTCCAGTTCCTGTTTGAGCTTTATATCTTTAGGGTTCCTTGTTAGTGTGATAATTGGTGACTTGCAATTAGGTCTATGTCTTATATCAGTATTGACTGCTGAAAATATGACTTATAAGTTTGTAAGTGTTACTTGGTTGGACATGTAAGCAGTATGCATCAATCTAGAGTTAACCCATAGCGTAGTGCCTTGTAGCAATAGTTCTATGATAGGTGTCATTATAATTAGTATTGGTACTATAGGTAGAAGGAGTAAAGAGTATCAATGAAGGATCCAAGAGTAAGTATCAGAGTCAGCATGCCAGTCCTGGATAGTCATAAATTTATGTAATTAGATGATCTATGTAAATAATTAAGTATCAAGGAAATTATGTTAAAAATTAATGGAGCATGATATTCAATTTGATGGTTGATTACTTGGGTGTTTCAAGAGTAAAGAAATATATATGCAAAAAGGATATTAATAAGATGCCATGGGTAGAGAAATATCAAGATTGGTCATAGAAGAAATAAAGTGTATCCCAGATTAGTGTATCGGCATGTAAAAGATTTAAGAGAAGATAGGTATACATCAATCGAGATATGGAACCATATGCCTACATTTGAGAGTGAAGTAAAATATGTGTATTATAAAAGGTGCAAGTGATCATGAGTTCTAATGAATGTGATGAGGTGATCTAATGATGAAGCTAGTATAACTATACCAAGAGTACTAATATTTATATATCGAGGATTAGTTGAGCAAGGTGCTAATAACAGTAAGTACCTCGTGTGATAATATTAAATTGGTGTATCAGTTAATATGGATAGAAAATTATTGGGAGTAATAGTGCAAGTAATTCGGACAGTACAAATTTTAGTACACAGTTGAGAGTTGTAGATAATTGGTGTATTTGTGTGTATCTTGTGTGTTAGAGACTGTGAGTATATATATGTATACTTGGATAGATGTGGATTTAAAATTATAATTTGAAGATTGGAAATAAATTTCAATTTTTAAGAAATTTTGCGGGTTTGAAATTTTATGTTATTAAAATTTTTGAGGATTCAAATTCAATTCAATAAATATAGTCAAAGCTATAAAGATTTTTGGAAGTGATTAAAATTTTATTTAAATGTTTGAATATTTGACTTTTGAGGAAAGTATATACATTTTATCTTAAATTGTTCGCGAAGTTAAATATTGAGGTTATTTTGAGGATAAAATTTTATGGTAGGTAAGAAATGTATATTTGTATATGAGTAGATGATGTGCAAGTGTAAGGATCTATTGGCTTGAGCATGCCTGAGATGGCACTGCAAACTGACTTGGCTATCCATCTAGAGTTGTACTAGAGAGAATAGTACTTAGTATGGTGTGTTGCACTTGGCATGCACTTGAGTGATAAGAATAACTAGTATAAAAAATTACAGTAGGTAAGACAGTTAGCAGTGGGATATCAAACTTTGGATGCATCAATTAACCTAGGGTTGAGTTAGAAGGTTATGTTATGTTCTTTCCTTCTGTTCCTTTTCGTCTATTTATTGATTGATTGATTTTTTAGTGCCATAGCTTGTATCAATAATTTTCTTGCTAGAATGTAGTTAGTAGTATACCCCGACAGAGACTGCAATACCATGATAAAAGTGACCATAACCATGCATGTTTCTCTAGATTGTATGTTGTATGACTGTAGGTAAGATTTTCTTAGACCTTGATTGTTGGGAGTTTGACCATAGTGAAGAGTTAATGAAGAGGTTATGATTTGACAAAGAGAGACAATGTGCCTTAAATTTTGAGGATAAATATTTATTTAAATAAAGAGTTGAGGATTCAATATGACAGAATTAACGATTTTTTTAGATCATTAATTTTTATGAATATTAAGATATGATTGAATTGTCATTAAATTTTGAGAAATTTAAGAAGATTATCATTATATTATTTGACTACAAGATATAAATTTAAAATTTATATTTTGAATGTTATATTTGAAGATTTTACGAGTATTATATTATTTGATTATTGTGTGGAAAAGAAATTGAGGATTAAGATCACTAATGGATTAGTATTTGAATTCAATTTTAGGGATGAGGATTTAAATTTTATAAATATGTATCGATTGGACTTAAATTAGAGGAGTAAGATGATTAATGGATTAGTATTTTTGGATAAGATTTCTTATTTTTTATAAATGTGCATTGATTAAATTTAAATTAGAGGATTGGATATTAAATTTTTGAGTATTTAGATATGAACTTAAAATTTTGGAGGAGATTGCGATAAAAATGGAATATGATTTTAAACTTGAAGATTTTTAGGAATATGTTACCTATAGAATTTTTAAAGTTTATGAAATAACAATATGGATTTATTTTATGATTATATGGTTTGATGAATTTAAATTTTGATGGTAAAATAAATATATAGATAAATACAACTATTGAAAATCTTAAATTTTGAGGACAAAATTCTTTTAAGGAGTGTAGCCTTGTCACTACTATATCCTAAAAATAGGGATATTTTTGTCATTTTATATATTATAGGTATTGTGTGTGTTTATTTTAATTAATTGCATGATATGTGTATATATATATATATATTATATAATGTTCTTAGTACATGAATTAGTAGACTAGACCTAGAAGCCCACTAGATGAACCCCTGACCGAAATGTAGGATTATGGATTTAAATTGTATTATTTTAGGATTTATTTATTTAGGGTTATAATTAATTAATGTGATTTTATTTAATTGTTGCGCCTTACCGTTGCTTCGATATTTGGAGCGCTACCCTAACTTTTGCCTTCTAACAAATTTTACAACCTTGTCCTAGACGTGCCGATCCTTCATTCTGACCTTTGTGTGACTCATAATATGCTCACTTGTGCTTCATTTTAGTCGCACAATATTCGTTACGGACGTTTAATTTTAATTCCAAATAAATTTGACTTTGTATCCTTGTGCATTCCAATCGAAATTGGAGACACAATCTTGACCCATTTTGTGCAACCCAAATTATGACAATATTCTATTCTGAGTTCTCTATGTCCATGATATTTGCGTCCCACCTAATTTTAATCTCATGTACTTTCAATTAATTTTAGAACAATATTTACATTAAATTTAATTAAATTAGTGTAAGGACCCAACTTGATCCAAAACTAGATCCAACACCAAACCAAACCTCCATTTACACCCTCAAGCTTTATCCAAAATACTAAACATCCTTTTCAACTAATATATCACACCAAACATGGTGTTTTTCCTCATTAAATCCAAAAACCTACTTTCTGTGAAAATTTTTAATTGTTGTGGACTTATTTACAAATTTGCAATGATGTGTCCCCATCCTATTTGTCAAGACCAATGAAGAACCAACCCCTCCCCCTTTGACCGTTCAACCCTCTCCCTCTCTCCTCTTATATATATATATATATATATATATATATATATATATATATATATATATATATATATATATATAATCCCTCATACAACCCCTCTCCCAATGCAGACCCAATCCCTAGGAGGCAGCCAACCCTAATCCCTACGTAGTCATCTTCTCTTCGACATGCAAACTCTACCTCTCCATTATTTCTTCATCACCTCCACCTACATCAAACAACACTCAACCCTAAACCAACCCTAAACCGATAGCCCCCTTCCTCGGTGATCACCGTCGGCCTCCTTACCTATTCCCCGGCCACCTTCTCCGGTCACCTTCCTCCGCCGGAACCCAACAGCACCGCCATGCCTCCGTCTCCGACCTTACCTCGCTGCCATCACCGTTAACATCTACACCAGTCTCCTCGATCGCTGGAGACCCCGACATCGATCCTGGCAGCGCCACCACCACTTCACGACTGCAACGTCCCTGCCGGATCGACAGCAACCCCGACTTCCCTCACCCTGGCCATCAGCCTCGTCGACCCGTGCACGACTCCCACTCCCCGCTGGAGTCAACATGCACACCACCAGCTCCGCAACCAATCTTCCCTGCCTTTTTTTTCCTGTTCCCCCCCCGCCGAATGGAGTAGGCACGACCGGAGCACGACTGAATGCCTGAAGGCCGACACCACCCCGCCGCTCACGGCCGTTCTCCAGCCAGACATCACCTGTAAACCGACCCCGCTTGCCTGCAAGCCGAGCACAGCCGTTCTCCTCCTCCTCTATCTGTTCTCTTCCCAGCCACCGTTCACCTCTCTTCCCCTTCGCCTTTCTCTTCCACCTCTCCTCCTCCTGTCTGACCTCCAACTCTGACAGCCCTGCCATGATCACTTTTACCATTATCATCACCATAACCATCATCATCGTCGTCGTCGTCATCGTCATCATCGTCAACATCGTCGTCATCATCAACATCGACGTCACCATCATCATCGTCGTCATCGTCATCCCCGTGCGTACCCGCGCAGGTTCATTCTTGCCCTCCTTCATAATTTTTTGTACGTATGTGTATATGTATTCAAATAGGTATATGTATATATTTAGTATGTATTTATCTTATTCATTTGGTATATGTATAAATATATTTAGTATGTATATATTATTCAATTTGATATATCTATATATGTATATTTAGAATATGTTTATATTGTGTAGCAATTAAATACTATGCTAGTTAAGACCCTATATATATTTATATATGTACTGAGAGACCCTAGTATAAATTACGGACATCCCGTATTTACAGTTGACCATGCAACCCTGAGACTTGTTAGTCGACTGTTTGATTATGCACCATATTTGCAGACATGACACCCATGCAGTTAGACGCTCACTTGACCCTAGTTGACCAGTGTCATACCTAGCTTAGCCCTGAGTTCACTGTATTTATGATTGTGTGTATGTTAGTATGTTGTCTGATACAATATTGTATTATTTAATGATGTCTATAGGACAGTTGGATTTTTAGGCAATACCTCGGAAATAGGACATTGATTCATACCAGCTAAGGACCGCAGGCGAGTACATTATCTGATAGTTTTTATTATGTTGATTATCTCCATGATTCTAGTTGTATAGCGTACATGATTCTGACACTGTTGTATACACGAGTTGGCATCATCGAGACCTGTCACGAGGAGTCATGATTGGGATCTATCGTGCTACTTAGGGAAACGGGGAAATATTAGTAGATTATGTGATCATACCCAACTCTACATGAATCATAGCTCATCCATACCTCACGTCGGTGCAGTTTGACCATTATATGCCTCATAGCTTGTTATGTATGATCAGCCTGACTATTGCTCGCATTATAGCTATCCGGATGGTTAGCCTGACCTTACATGAATCATAGCTACTCATACATAGCAAGCCTGATCAGTCCCAAGCTGATCACATGATATACTAATACTTTACACACTTAGCTAGATAGTCTATACATGTATCTCTAGTTATTGATCTAGTATTTCCCTATGTTCTAGTCATGGTTCTAGCATTCACTTATATATACCAGTTCATTGTTCTAGCGTGCACTTGTATTCTTGTTTATTGCTAGTTGTACCATTGGTATGACATATGTTCTCCAGTATTTCTATTTCCAGTATATTCATGCTCGTCAATATTTCTTCTTGCCAGTATTTATATCTATCTTATATTTCTTTACAATGTATTATAGTTTTTATCAATATACATGGAACTGTTGTTAGTGCTTGTACTTTGCTCCAATCCTGACTGGATATTTTTTCCAGACTGTGACATAGAGGAATTATTTCCAGCATACTTGGAGATTGGATATTATTGATTGCAGGTTAGACTATTTATATTTGTTTAGACTTGTCTTGTATTTTATATATTTTCTTTGATATCTCATCGTGCTTAGTTATGTGATTGAGTATTCCATATTATATTTTGATATCTGTGTCTCCTTATGGAGTTGGATTATGGAGTTGGATACTCGTGTGAGATTGACTAGATAGCATTGTGACCTAGACAGCGTTCTACCACCGATGCTGCGGCGTAGGCTGGACGTACCCACTTTCTCGTGCCCTAAATTCTGGGTGCGGGTTGTGACACTCTGCGAAGGTGGAACGACATTAGCAGAGACGCCACCCCGCTCTACACATAAAGGCTACATGAGTTTCATCCGGATCGGATCGGCCCCAGCGCCCCGGAGACCGTCCGTAGAACGGGATGCTGTAATCCCCCTTGTTTCCAAGTTATCCGAGACATACAAGTCTTGGGTCATTCCAAATTTATATTTTGACATAATGATTCATGATTCTTTATTTGAACGAGCATTACTCTACGAGCTGTGATTCTTTCTACCCATGACATGAATCTCGTTCAGGGTTAAACTTGACATCATTCTCTTTTAGAGTTCAACTTGACATGATTCTCTTTCAGATTTCAACTTGACTTGATGCATTCCCCTGGTGCGGGGACTACCTTGGCGACCTAACGGTCCCAGATACTTGCAGGTTCATATTACACAGAAGGACTATTTGATAGTCTTCTGGCTAACTAGATGCATGCACAATACGCGATAGTGTTACTTGATTGTGGAATAATATAAGTGACAAGCATTGAAATAAGACAACGAGTACAAGTTAACATATTAGCAGGCAAGCATGCATTTATGAAAATATAAGTATTTATGTTTGGCACAGACCTAAGGATAAAACGAGAAGTGAAATCGTAAAGGGATATATCGAGCGACATTATCTATGGGACGTGCAGTATAAACAAGTAAACAGTGCACTACGAAGAGTACATATCGTTCTACTCGAGGCATAGCAGGGTCTAGTTGCACAAGGCAAAGGTAGCATATGAGGGTCCATTTATAAGCAAAGTTTTATTTTTATGTTCTAACACAAGCAATACAAGTTATGATTATTCTCTTAGCTAGGTGCATTGTATTCTGTATTAGCATGTTGGAGGTGATTCACCTAGCGACTAGCATGTATCATCCTTATTTTAAGTGTGCTGGCTAAGCAACGACAAGTTCATCGTAGCCACCCACTTTAACGATGATTTGTCTCGGTCAAGCGATACTTCGAGCAAGCCTCTGAAAGTCTAAGCCAAAACCCCTAAAAGGACAAGTCTGTAAATCTTTTGCCTCAAAAGAGTCATCTCGCTTAGCAAAGGGGGGACGTGTTATTGTACTTTTGCCATTTGAATCGACTGTCCGCTTGAGAAGAATGGGTCGTTACACCCCCGATCCCCACCCTTCGGCAATGATGATACCATAACCCATCACTATAATTTATAGTATGATATGAGATCCTAGCATTTATATTATGTTGGTTTATCTTAATTATGTTATATCTTTCAAATACTATATTTGAAAATAACATATACTACAATGATGAACAAAACTTTAATGATCAATACTAATTTATGCTAGAATGAATTTTGGGTAGTATTCTGAGCCATCGATATCCTTCTTTATTTATGTTCATTCCCACAATTGAAAATAATGATGCATGGATCCAGCACACTTTCTAATGTGCACTTCTACATGGATAATTTTACTAAACGGTTACTATTTAATAAGTGTTGATGCTACAATTTGTGTATATGTCGCTACTAACATGTTTACTATCGATGTGTAAATTAAAGGTTTTCTTTTTTGAAATTACACTTGTAAATGAGAGCCTTCTTTATTTGGCATTGGGACTGATTAAGGAAGCAAGGAGTTAGCCAGTCTACGTTATTATTCGCTTCAAGTTTAAAGCAACTCAGAATCCTATAAATACTGAATTTCTTGCTGACGGCTTGAATACAAAGGATTCTGGTATTTATATAAGAGGGACCATCTATGATGACGAGCCAGACTTTGACTATTATGACGTGCTTCGAGATATTATAGAATATTAATATCCTGTCCCATATGACATGAATATTGTATTGTTCAAATGTGATTGGTTCGATAAAAAACAAAATCTAGGATGAAAAATTAATAAACAATTTGATTTTGTCGATATTAACCATCAAAGAAGATATAGAGGGTCCGAGTCATTTATGATAGCAAGTTAAGATGTTCAAGTCTACTATACAAGTTATCCAAGGCGTCATAGAGATCGATATGACTGGTGAGCGGTATGTAAGACTAAAGCTAAGAACACGTTCAATATCGGAGACCCGACATACCAGGAGGATCAGGTCAAAGAGCCTCAATATTTGGATCAATAGTCAGAAGAAGACATCATGGATAACATGTAGGTTGAATCTATTATCGAAGAAAATAAAGGGGAAGAAGAGGTTGATATACAAGACTTAGCTCACAACCATATAATTGGCATTGTCCACGACCAAGAAGATGTCTATAAAGAAGAAGAAGAAGAAGAAGAAGAAGAAGAAGAAGAATTAGAAAAAGTTGATGAGAATGATGACGACGATGATGATGATGATGCTGATGATGACGATGATGAGGATGATGATGAAGTAGATGACGATCAAGATGATGATTAGCTTATCTATGTTATCTACATGTTGTACCTAGAGATGGAGTTTTATTTTGTTGCTATTTTTGGATATACTTTTATTTTTTAGTTGCATAATTTTATTTATTATATGTCTATTATACCTACTTAGTTCTATTCAGTTGTATCTCTTATAGGTCTATTATGCTGCTTAGTTCTATTTATTAGATGTCTATTATACCTACGTAGTTCTATTTTGATGTATCACTTATTTTGTATATGTGAATTATCATCACAGATGGCTGGTAGTCGTGGTCGTGATCGTGATCGAGGTGTTCATGGTTGTGGTCGTAGTGGTGATCTTATATTGTCCGGGGATGGATTATCCCCTCGGTCACGAGATCCCTCTACCCCCCGTCGGTTGCAGGCACTTCCACTTTGCCATCGGCTACATGCAGGTCCACTCTGCCACTTGTACCATACCCCAACACTCCAGCATCGACATCCATACCCCATTATCATCTGATGCAAATCCTAGTACCCCATCGTCTATTCGTCCACCAGATACTCCAACAGCTAAACGATGGGCCCAGGAGTATCCGAACTTAGTGTACGATGCTAGTTGTCGGTATATCACTAAACTGGGTTGTCTGCCGACACCAGATCGGAGTGGAAGTTCAGAAAGGAGCTTTCGTGCGCGACCAACGATTTATAAGTAATTATGGTTTAAATTTTAATTTAATTTTATATGTTTTATTTCTTTATTCAACTAAATAATTTCTTGTCATTTTTTTGTAGGTTTATTTTCCTATAGTGCTACTCGGGCAGTTGGAAAAATATTAGGGAAAACTACCACAGTCCCTACCTTAAATTCTTTGATGTGCCATCCACTATGTAGTATATATGGCTTGACCAGATTAAGGTATATTTAATATTTTACGTTATTTCATTATTTAATTATTTTGTATCTATTCATACTAATCGTTAATTTAATTTGTATGTCAAGAAATCTACTAGTGGCCCGATCATCGCTATGCGACAACCAGGAAGACATATTAGGTTGCTTGTAGCAAGAAGATGCGGGATGCAAAAGATAATTTACAAAAATGGTGGCTGCTGAAAAGGGCAAGAAACCCCAGATCAATGATAATTTTTGGGAGCAGATGCAGAAGCAGCTTGAGACTCCTGAGTTCAAGAAGAAGTTCGAGCAAGCGAAGAAGGCACGATCTAGAATGGTTTTGCATACTGGTGGATCGATCCCCATCTCTATGCACCATCACCACCTAGTAAGATAACTCAAAATATTTAAGTACTTTAATTATCTTATTCAATAACATTAATTATCAAACTAATATGGTTCCTTCATGTTTCACAGATATACAGGAAAAGAAATTGGCAAAGGAGGGGATAATCCCTCTAGTATCGGCTTCGACGATATTTTTGAGTATCACACACAAAAGGAGGAAGGATGGGAGCCATGTGGACGACAAGGCCAACAAGGATGGTGTAAGTATTTAAATTTATATTATAAGTTACAATAATATTAATTATTATAATTTATATTATAATTTAGAACAATATTAGTATATAATTTATATTATAACTTAAAATATTTAATACAACGAAGGTTAGTTTTAACACATTAGGATATTAAGCACGTGTCATTGGATAGGCTATTTTTTAGTCTTTACAAACCAAGAACGCCACTCGGACACTCAGGATGGGTTAGCCGAAAGTGTCGTTAAGTCTTCGTCGGCGACCACATCCTCTCCTATGCCTGCTCAAACCAACGTCCTTTTTATTAAGGTCACTAGTGGGAGAGGGAAGGGCGGACGCATCTACGGCATCGTCTCCTTGACGTCGCAGATATCGATTATCTTTAGACCTCCACCGTCGGTGTCTTCTTCTTCTACTTCGTAGTTGGAAGTCACCGAAAGATAGATCAGCTCGTTATGGCGATGACCATATTGCAGGCCATTGTTGTGGGGATATAGGAGTCGATCAGCGCCATGCAGGCCACCATGAGGGATAGTTTTTTTGGTGCCCGTGCTCCTACCTTAGCTACCCCCAAACACTCTTGGTGCCACGACGTTTGGTCCTTCCAGTGACTCTGCTCCTCCCATTGCTGCTTCTGGCCCTATCCTATCTCCTACTATAGAGATGAGGCTCCTAAGTTTATTGCCGCCGGAGGCGTTTAGTACGCTCCCATCTGAAATAGTGAATGAAATTCCTCCAGACGTCTTTGATCGCCTGTGTCACCAGGAAACCACCAGATCGATGATTTTATTTGTATTTGATATTTGTTTGGGATGTATATATGTACTTGCGATAGTTATGGATGTTGTTTATGAACTTTTAGTATTTTTGGACGTGTGTGGATTTACGATTAATTTTATTATGCTATTTACATTTCTTTCCTTGACTATTTGTCTTCGGTGTGGTTCCAACGTGAGTTTGGGGCTGTTGAAGGTTCAATTGGCTAGAAATTCTATGGCGGGTTGCGTTGGGTGGTTGATATATTGTTATTGACATGTAATATATAGTACAAATGTGCTGTGATTACTACGTTTAAATTTTTTTTTTTGTTTGTGCATCTTAGTAATGGTTAGGCGTCTACTTAGGCTCCGTTTGGTTAACGTTTTAAAAGTAGATTTCTGAGTTATAACGTCAATTCCTAAAAAAAATTGTTTGACAGCCACATCTTCCAAATTGCTTTTTAAAAAAATTCACAAAAATTGCGTTATAATGCAGCTTTCTCAGATGAGAAGAAACTTGCTTTGAGAAAACACTTTTCTCAGTATGGACACATTGGCGGGCCCCACCCCACACATACCCCCCCAACCCCCAAACTCTCTCTCCTCATTCTATCCTCTGGTCTAGAAGACAAGCTCCCCAAAGCTCTCCTGTGGCGATTCCATGCTCCTCATGGTCGTCGGTCGAGATCGACGACGCAAGGAGGGACTCGATATGACCACGGCCTCGACGACCGGAGGGACAGGCGACGACCTCACCGTAGATATGACCACGAGCTCGACGACCGGAGCTCGACGTCTCTTCTGCGAGTCTGTGTTGACGGGCATCCGGAACCCGCCGTCCTTTGTGGTCCCTCTTGATACCGAAGTCTTCGTACGGGGGGAGGCAGATGGAGTCGTGGTCCTCTATTTCCTCCCTCCTCGAGCTTGGCCGCCTCGGGCTCGGTCGCCTCCGCTCGACGACCATCTTAGGGTTAGGTTTTTGGTCAGACGAGTCCTCCTCTGCTCAACTACGAGCCGGCGATGGTGACAAGTCCTCGTCGAGATCTTTGGTGGACACAGAAAAATGTCAGAAAAAAATGTTGGACATAAGAAAAAAATGTTCGACACAGGAATTATGGTAGACACGAAAAAGATCTGTAGTGGACACGTGTGTTGGATACAAAAAATTTGTTAGTTGGACACTGTATTGTGTGGACACAGTTAACAAAATTATTTTCTAAAACTATTTTACTAAACAGAATCTTTATTTTTTTTCTTAAAATTATTTTTCAGATGGAACTAACCAAATACAAAACCAAAATTTATTTACTCAGAAAATAACTTTATAACTTACTTTCAGAAAACTACTTTCTGAACTAAATTTCAGATAGCCTATCCAAACGGACCCTTAGCAACTATCAGCGACAGATTTGCAACATTTTGGCGACGTATACAGACGTCGCCTATTTAGTATTTCAGGTGAACGATGGAGTAGCGACACGCGACGACAGATGAGCGACATAATAACATCGGCATATTATGTCTCTATTCCGTCGCAAGTATAGTATCAGACTAGTTTAGTAACAGAAACTAAAAACTAACGTCTATACGACATCGAGTAGTTGCCTGGTAGTCACCAATAATGTCGCAAATTTGTCGCTAATAGGTAGATAATTAGAGTATCAGACATTTGTTTAGTATTAGAACCTTAATAATTATCGCTGATCTATCGCCAATTGGATGCAAAGAATGACGCACAACAGTCGCTACTCAATCGTTATCCCAACTTGGCAAAAGTCGACCATCCATCGCCGAAACATCGAAATTAGTATCTGTCACTAAGGCGGCGAAATTACGTCGCCGTTTAGTACGTCACCATGTCGTCAGAAATTCGTCGAATTGTCAATTGATTAGTGACGATTTTCGTCGCTAATTTCAATTAGCGTCATTTTGGCGACGGATCCGACCGTTGCTAACTCTCTGTATTCTCATAGTGTTAATACAAAATAGTTGTGATGTAGTGGTTATATTGTTAGACTTGCATACTAGAAATTTTTAGTTCAATTCTTAGTGTCAACCCTTTTTTTAATTTTACTTCTAATTTAGTTTCTAAAATAAATTTACCTTATGTATAGAGATTTTATTTTGAAAGTTCGTCTCAAACCTCCATAGCTCAGGGCCAACCTTCTATATTATCATTCTTAATAATGCTTAGTCTGACCAGGGGCATCAAACATAGGACACACAGCTGGCACTGCCAACCTTCCATGTTCCAATAATTCGTCTTAAAAATGATCAATACATATGCCAAAAAAATCTTTGACATTCTCTTTTGATTTAAATATATAATTCACACCAACCTCACCTCATCTCATAACCACCCTACATTAATCCAAATTCTTTCTTACCTCTATAAATACTTATCAATTTGTAGCATGGCAGAATAGATCACTCGCAGTTGGCAGCCACAATTAGCTCAAATTCTTCGATCAGTACTGCTTAAAATTAAGAATGAGTCATCTAATCTTCTTCCTTCTCTTCTCCCTTCCTCTCGTGTTTGGTGGCCTCCAAGTTGACTTCTACAAATCATCCTGCCCGGATGCAGAGGCTACCATCCATTTTGTTGTTCGATCGCACATGGAAAAGGACCTGTCCGTCACTGCAGCATTGCTCCGCCTGCACTTTCATGACTGTTTTGTCAGAGTAAGCTTATATCTAATTTGTAACTAATTGCATATGCATGCATGCACGCCGTCCGGGTGTGATATTTGTATAGTGAGGCCATGCATCTTTAATTCGTTAATTGATCTAATATTGTTTTGGTTGTGGTTGGCATTTGAAGGGTTGTGATGCATCCATTCTCATAAATCCTACAGCAAACCAGACATCAGAGAAGACTGCGGGACCAAATCTGAACGTCCGAGGCTACGATGTCATTGACGACGCCAAGGCCCAGCTTGAGGCGCTGTGCCCATCCACCGTGTCATGTGCCGATATAATAGCCGTTGCGACCCGCGAAGCGGTGGCATTGGCCGGTGGTCCATTCTACCACTTACCGACAGGCCGCAGGGACGGGCTCGTGTCGGACCCGAACGAGGTGGACCTGCCCGGTCCCACATTTCCGGTCGACACGGCACTCCAGGCGTTCACGGACAAGGGACTCACTCTTGAGGACATGGTAGTCCTTTTGGGCAGCCACACCATAGGCGTCTCGCATTGTGGGTTCTTCCGGGATCGGCTGTTCAATTTCCAAGGAACTGGTAAACCGGACAGCACAATGGATTCAGGGTTAAGGTCGAACCTTTCTTCAATTTGTGGTTCACAAAATCTGCCAGTGAGTCGGGATCCGACTGTGTTTCTGGACCAGAACACGTCATTTCTAGTGGATAACAGGTTCTACAAGCAGATACTTGGCAACAAAGGAGTGCTGCAGATTGATCAAGAGTTGGCTTTGGATACTTCTACTGCTCCCTTTGTTACTACTCTCAGCAGCAACAATACCGCCTTTCTCAAAAAGTTTGGGGATGCCATGGTCAAAATGGGGGGCATTCAGGTTCTTGTCGGGACTGCTGGCCAGATTAGGAATAAATGCTCCGCTTTTAATTAACTAGTTTCTTTTTCCGTCGATCGCTCTCCTTTTTCATTTCATTAACTTTTCACATTATTATTATTATTATCTAATTCTCCTTTCCTCGTCTTATATATATCACTACTCCGACTAGAGGAGAGTAGAGTTCCTTAATGTAACTCAAATGTGTACAACTGTTGCAATCATTCATTCAATTGAGACTATTAAAATGGTACGTTGCTTACGCTCTGCAAATCAAAGACTAATTAACCGCGCTGTGTTTCTCTATCAACTTGAAATATCCCAAAAGAACTACAGTATATATGGTTCGTCCAAATTTATCACAAGCAATCTTTATTAAAAAAAGAAAAAGACAAATAACTAAACACATATCTTTCATCAAGCTTATCGTGGCTATTTTTGTTTACTTTTTCGAAATGCCGTCCCATATCTTTCATCAAGCCCGCTCATGTGTACAAGAACAGGCGTAAGAGTTGTAACCCTAGACTGTACTTTCCATCATATATGCCTTTACTAATGTTATGTCGGGCTGCAGAATGCTCATGATGTCAGCTAAGCTGAGATCTTGGGCTGGCAACAGAGCCAGCACAAGCCCAAGACAGACAAGGCTCAAGCCCAGGGCACTATATTGTTGTTGGGAATCAAACACAAGAACCAGATGCTCTGACACCAGATGTTGGGATCAGACACGTGCTACAAGTGCTCCGACGCTGTGTATGAAACTGATCCCAGTAGAACTTAGGTCAACCCACCTCAGATAACCAACCCCGTCTAACGAATACCAAGTACAAATAAATATTGTTGGCCTTGTTTTTCTTTTTCTTGCAAAAGCTCAATTCCTCTTTCTTTCTTTAGTCCCACATCGGATGCACCAAAGCCCCCTTGTGCATATATATTACTTTCTCTTCTTTGCTCTATTAAGTTGTTGTGTGGGGAACCCCTTGGGCCACACGCGCGCGCCGCCGCCGCCGCCCGGCCCGGCTCGGCTCGGTTCGGTTCGGCGCGCGTAACGGGTGCGGGTACGCGCCCACATCTGCGGGCGCCGAATGCCGATCCGATTTCCTCTTCGGGTTCGGGCTGGGACCCTAAAATCCTTTTTGCTCCTCTTAATTCTGTCATTTATTTTCTTAAACGTTGGAATTTATTCTAAACGTTACAAATGCTTTGGACCGTTATTTTTGTGAGTGTGTCCAGGTTCATTCTGTTAATTCTTTGTAACGGCTGAATTAATCGTTAATTAATTCTGACCGTTACACAACTACATTATATATTCGGTTGTGTTCTTTGTAAATCAGATCAGAGAAAAATTACGTACTCCAAACCTCTGTCAATATTCTATTCGTTTCCGTTGTCTCCGAGCTCTGGGCAGAGCTAAGTTCGGGTCGTTCTCTCCAAGTCGTGTGCGGCAAAGAGATACCGGTAGTGCGGGGGTTTTACCACTAGGAGCTTCGGGAACATCTGCACACAGATCCCGAATAAACTCTTAGGGCAGTGCTTCGTGCACGACTTCCCCAGAGGCCGGTAACATTGTTTAATTTTATTTTATTTTGTATTCTGGAATTGTTCAAAAGAAAAGACATAAGGAATTCTAACAATCTAAGAGTTTACTTTTGTTAGAATTACTTATTGTTAGAATTAGCTACTGTTAACATATTACATACAGTGAATAAAAAATAAAAAAAAAAAAAAAAATTTTTGCTGTTAGAAAACTTTGTTAGAAAACTGTTCTAATAGTTACTGATACAGTGAATACAAAATATTACAGTGAAAAAAAAAAAAAAAAAAAAAAAAAAAATTGCTGTTAGAAAACTGTTCTAATAGTTACTGTTAGAAAACCTTGTTAGAAAACTTTGTTATAAAACTTTCTTAGAATTCAATTGCTTCAATCATTTAGTATTGCTTCAATCATTTAGAATTGTGTATTGCTTCAATCATTTAGCTACTGATTAAAAATAATTTTCGAAAATATTGATTATATACAATTGTTGCTGTACAATTTGCTTACTACTTTTAATATACAACTTGCTTAGAAAACTTCTATACTTTTTGATCACTATAGTTATAGTTATAGTCACTATATTGTTCTAATAGTATACTGTAATAGTATACTGTTACAAAACTTGCTGATTTTAACAAATTCATTTCTCTAACAATTTGTTATAGTTATAGTTACTATACTGATTTTAATATTCTAATAGTTACTTTGTTAGAATTAAATTCACTATTGCTTCTCACTATTTGCTAGTTATTAGAAACTTACAATTTGATAGAATTGATAGCTAATAAAATTGACAGTTACAATTTGATAGAATTGATAGCTAATAAAATTGACAGTTACAATTTGATAGAATTGATAGCTAATAAAATTGACAGTTACAATTTGATAGAATTGAATTTACTATTGCTATAGTAACTTTGTTAGAATTGTTTCAATAGTGATTTTGTTAGAATTGTTACAATTGTTTCAATAGTGACTTTGATAGAAATTTCTGTGCTTCAATAGTTACTGTGCTTCAACAGTACTTAGTATTTTAAAATTTCTAACTAACAGTTAATACAATTGATTTCTAGAAATTTGTTCTATAGCAATTCAAGTTAATACTGTTTCTGTTTTCACTGAAGTAAAATAAAACCGGTTGTTAAATTGCTACTTGTTGTGAATTATCAATACTTGTTAACAAGTTTTGTAGTTAACAATTTATGCTGTAGTCAAACAATTATTCTTATTACTGTAGCAAATTTGTTACTTGTAAAACTTGCAATCTAAGTAGCACTACTCATTTGGTACTTACCATTGCTCATTTGTTCTGTTGATTAGCACTACTTATTAGTTGCTGGATGCTGGAGCAAATTCTTTTGCTTAATTACTGTTAATACAATTTGCTTCTCACTGTTAACTTCTCACTATTTGCTTCTAATTAATAGTTAATACAATTTGCTTAATTGTTAATCACTTAGTATTTTTGAAATCATTTTTGGACCAAAAGAAAATAGTTTAGTAAAAGGAAATTGCAAATAAAATCTTCAAATCTAAAGTTTCAAAGTCGAGACAAACTCGGGCACAAGCCGAAAGGGTCCTTCTGTCAACCGGGTGTAAATAACCCTAAGCGACACGGTATTTAAGAGTCTTCGGACCACCGCTAGCTGGGAACCGGCCCCTACAGCTAACCTGAGTTGATCAACACTTGAAAAACTAAAGATTTTAAGATTGATTAACAAAGACCACCTAAACTATTATCTTGGACATTGTTATTAAATAAATTTATATTTTCAGATCGCAATCATGACTGGAAAGGAGGAATCATCTACTGCAAAACCTGCTAAGTTTGATGGTTCATATTTCAAGAGATGGCAGAGCCAAATGAAATTTTGGCTCACAACCTTAGGTCTTATTTCTGCCATTGATGGGTCCACACCTATCACAAACGATTCTGATGATACTGAGTCTGACGTAGCAGTGTCCACCTCATCGAAACCTAAAACCCCTAAAGAGATAGACTTTCATTGTTTTCATAGAATTCTAAGCGCATTATCTGAATCCTTGTATGATATATTTTTTGAATACAAGAGCGCTAAAGAACTCTGGAAAGCCTTGGAAGATGAATACGGCTGTGATGATGCCGGAATAGAAAGGTTTAATTCTTCAACCTTTAATAGGTATTTCATGGTAGATGACAAACCAATGAATGACCAGCTCCATGAATTCCAAGAATACCTTAGACATATTCAAGCCAAAGGGACATCTTTCTCTAATGAACATAAAATAGCATGCCTAATAGACAAGCTACCTCCCTCTTGGTCTGATATGGCTAAGGATCTTATCCATACACAAGGAGACCTTACTTACAATCAAGTCCTAAAGAAAATTAGAACCGAAGAACAAATTAGATTGAGGTCTAAGCCTAAGACTGAATCTAAAGCTAAGGTAAACCTTGTAGAAGGCCAAGGAAAACCCAAGTCTAATTTTCCTTATAAACCCAAAAAGAATTTCTTCAAGAAGAAGAAAAACTTTCAGCCTAACCATCACAACCATCATCAACAAAACCAAATACCTAGGAACTTCAGTCAGACTCAGGATCAGAAGAGATTTTGTTTTGTGTGTGGTAAAACAAACCATATGGCCACAAACTGCTACCATAGGAAGAAGGAAGCTGTCCAGACCTCCTACAAAGGAAAGGACTCAGTTAGACCAGAAGCGAACATGCTTCACAAAGGTTCTTCGAATTCCTTCAGGAATCAAGTGGAGGAGGTGTGACCCTAGGAGATGGCTCAACGGCACAAATTATTGGAAGAGGAAAAGTTAACCTGAAGATGACATCAGGAAAAATCTTAACTCTTCATGATGTTCTTCATGTGCCGTCTGTCAGGAGAAACCTAGTTAGTGGATCCCTTCTTGTAAGCCTCAGGATACAAAATTGTAATGGAGGCTAATAAAGTAATTTTTTCTAAGCATGACTCTTTTATAGGAAAAGGCTTTGTAAAAGACGGTCTTTTTCATTTTAAGTACAATGAATAAAAATTCTGATTGTTCTCTCATTGTCTCTAATATAGAATCTTCAATTGTTTGGCATGGCAGACTAGGTCATGTGAACCTAGGTTCTATTAAAAGAATGATGACCTTAGATCTTATTCCCAAGACTGTAGACGCTGTTTTTATAGGATATACCTTGGACAGCTATGCCAATAGATTTCTAGTGACTCACATGATATAAAATTCCACTACTGGATATATATTTACTCTAGGAGGATCTGCGATCTCCTGGAGCTCTTGTAAGCAAACTATCATAGCTAAGAGTACACTGGACTCTGAAATGATAGCTTTATATACAACTTGTACAGAAGCTGAATGGCTTAAAAATCTTATTATGCATATACTTGTTTCTCTTAGTCCTGTTCCTGCAATTTCTATAAATTGTGATAATAAATCTGTTATTGAACTACTAAAGCATGATTCTGTGAATGCTAAGATGAACAGGCACCTGCAGCTGCGCTTCAAGTCAATCAAAAGCCTACTAGGCAAATATGTGGTTCTTGACTATATAAAGTCAGAAAAGAACCTTGCAGATCACTTGACGAAGGGTCTGTCTAGGACTTTGATCCTAGAATCATCGAGGGGGATGGGGTTAAGCCCATAAATTAGTCACCAGCAGTGGCAACCCAACCGAGTCTGACTGGAGATCCCAAGAAGCCGGTTCAATGGGTAGAAACAAGCTGAACTTAGGTGACTTTATGGAACACTGACTCGAGATTAAAATCTCATTAAAATAAAGCCCAAGCGGCTGTACATGTGTACAATAACTCCCCATCCCTATGGTGACAGTGTTCCTGTGTGATATGGTTAGGATGAGTTTAAACTCTTAATAGGTCCAAGCTGTAATGCTGGGTTGATTCATATCACCAACCATTAAGGACTTACCTATATGAGAGGTCGTGAAGGCCGCGACTATGGGACAGGGCGATCCCAGACAACTCTCATGAATGTAGAAAGTGCGCATGGCCATTTAAAAGCGCCACCCGATAGATCAAGGACCTCTAGCGTACTATGTGTGCTATTTTTCTAAATCTGGTTCAAAGAAGTCTGATTCAAGGCATAGTCCATCAAGCACTTCTTCAGATTAAGGCAATAGTCACTACGTGAGATTCAAGGCTGTAGTCCATCTCATCTATGCATAGTATTTTACTGCCCAGATGCTCTCTCTCTCTCTCTCTCTCTCTCTCTCTATTTACTTCACTCTTATCTCTGTTTCGGAACTTGACCTTTTGGGGGGGGATTGTTGGCCTTGTTTTTCTTTTTCTTGCAAAAGCTCAATTCCTCTTTCTTTCTTTAGTCCCACATCGGATGCACCAAAGCCCCCTTGTGCATATATATTACTTTCTCTTCTTTGCTCTATTAAGTTGTTGTGTGGGGAACCCCTTGGGCCACACGCGCGCGCCGCCGCCGCCGCCCGGCCCGGCTCGGCTCGGTTCGGTTCGGCGCGCGTAACGGGTGCGGGTACGCGCCCACATCTGCGGGCGCCGAATGCCGATCCGATTTCCTCTTCGGGTTCGGGCTGGGACCCTAAAATCCTTTTTGCTCCTCTTAATTCTGTCATTTATTTTCTTAAACGTTGGAATTTATTCTAAACGTTACAAATGCTTTGGACCGTTATTTTTGTGAGTGTGTCCAGGTTCATTCTGTTAATTCTTTGTAACGGCTGAATTAATCGTTAATTAATTCTGACCGTTACACAACTACATTATATATTCGGTTGTGTTCTTTGTAAATCAGATCAGAGAAAAATTACGTACTCCAAACCTCTGTCAATATTCTATTCGTTTCCGTTGTCTCCGAGCTCTGGGCAGAGCTAAGTTCGGGTCGTTCTCTCCAAGTCGTGTGCGGCAAAGAGATACCGGTAGTGCGGGGGTTTTACCACTAGGAGCTTCGGGAACATCTGCACACAGATCCCGAATAAACTCTTAGGGCAGTGCTTCGTGCACGACTTCCCCAGAGGCCGGTAACATTGTTTAATTTTATTTTATTTTGTATTCTGGAATTGTTCAAAAGAAAAGACATAAGGAATTCTAACAAATATAACGTATATGGTCGGTGACTACGTCACCTGGACAAATCTCAATCTATATAACTCAGATAAAATTACAAAATTTACAGCAACCAATGTTGAATCCTTGGTCATAATAGGTTCAACCCCTAACCACACTCAAGAAGAAAAGACATAGATTACAATGAAATTACTCACCCTACACGTAGTGATCTCCCTGGACGGAGTCGACGATTCTTCGGTCAGATCTTCTCTTCTTTCTGTCTTGGATGACAAGTACAAAGAGCAAAGTAAGGACTTTTTCTTAGATTTTTTGTGGACAAGCACCCTAAATCTCTACCTTGTGCTATTCTTCATGTCTCCACCCTCAACACGTATAAATAGGTTGAGAAACTATCACGGCCCACATCCGGATATTCTGGTACGAGTACGTGGGTATGTCCAGCCTACGCCGCAGTATCGACGGTAAAACGCTGTCGAGACCTCAATGAAAAATATCCCAAGAACAACTAATATCATCATACTCAATCAAAATATACTAAGAAAGTTATGAAAAAGAAAATAATCCAAATAACTAACTAATAGAATAAAACTAGAGCAAGATATTGAAATTAAGAAGTGCTAGCTTAGATCTCTACAAGGATCACCTCATGGTCCACAGTGCAAGAGCAGTCTTGACTAAAATATCGCTCTGAGTCCAGGAACGAGGAGCACAACCCCTAAAAATATTATCAAGTCGGGATGAAACAAGTACAAATACTGACAGCAGTTCCAATTACATGATAAAGACTATAAAATAGTAATAGTAAACGTAATACATGATGTAAAGCTGATATCATGGCATGACAAGTAATACAAAATTAGTAAATAGAGCAATGATAGCACGTAACAAGTAAGAAGTAAACATGGGAGAACTGTAACTTACTAATGTTTTGAACTAATAATTACGATATGTGAACGACTTAGGTGAACACGGGCTATACTACAAGTAAGCTAGCTCAATCATACGTGAAGCATATCATTAGCTAGTAGTCACGGTCTATACTACCACACGGTCTAATAGGGTATGATCACATATCGAACTAATACTTTTTTGACCCTGACTAGTACAATAGATCCAAATTATGACACGTCATAACACGTAAATTACTATGCACGATCTAAAATATGATGCTTACTGATCACGGTCTATATAACCACTAAGGAATAACAATATAATCACTAAGGAATAACATATCCTGATTGGGATTCGAAATATACTAATCCATGTACTATACTGTAACATGTATCATAGAAACTATTAAAAAACAAAAACTATCATATAATGTACTCACCTGAGGTCCTGCGCTCTAAACACAAATCAGTGTCTAAACTGGAGTTCGAGTGACCTATAAACGAATTTCTATGTTAATAGGTAATTTCACTACAAGAAAAATGACTTTTCTTGACGGTTTTTCCCTGTCAAGAAATGGTTTACTTAACGGTTCTGGATCCGTCATCTATGTCACAGTCAAGAAATTTCCCTATTTTTCTTGACGAATTCGGGGTTTATTTTCTTGATGGTTTAAACCCTCAAGTAAGAAAACTTACTTTGACGATTTAAAATTGTCAAGAAAACAAAACCAAAAATTATCCCGGTAGTAATAACTTTTCTTGACCGTGGACTAGTTGACGGGTAATAATCGTCAAGAAAACCCTTTCTTGATGGATAAAAACCCGTCAAAAAAATCATTCTTGATATTTAAAAACCGTCAAGATATAAATTTTTATAGGATAATTCAAATATTTTTTGACGTTTTATAAACATCAAGAGAAGCTAATTTTTGAATAACAAAAAATTTGTTTATAATTATATATTATATATAGAACAAACATAATATCAATATAATCCACAAACATCAAAGAACTATAATACACAATTTTTATATTAACAAATATGCGTTCGTACATCACAAACATCCAACTACATGTCCAAAATAACCAAAGTACATAGTTTTGTTTAACATCTTAAACATCCAAAATTAATTTATACAAGTAAACCAAAATACATCTGAACCAGAAGCATATTCCTACAATCGCAGTACAACCTTCATTTTCCACCACCTACTACCTGGGAAAAATATAGATTTAATCAGTATATGTATTTGTACAAACTGATATCAACTGTATCTGAGAACAAGTTCAATTTTTTTTAGCATATATCAAGTGTATCAAAGAACAAATTTAATTTTTTTTGCATATATTACTAAAAAAATTATATTAACTGTCATCAAAGTATATCAAATGTACCAATGTTTGGTTATATCAACTATATTAGTAACTTATATATGATATGAACCCTTCAACTTTTGTGACTTATTCTGGGACCAGCCTTATTTTTTTCAAGCCTATGGTTGATAAAAGTCTGAAACTACTCAAAGAAAGCAAACTAGTATGGCAGTGTAAGAAAAGATGTAAAACTCTTAATTAGATATTGTCACTACCACATTCCAAAAACAGGGATATTTTTGACTTTTTATATATTATTAATATTATGGTATTTATATTAAATAATTATGTGAGACGCATAATTAAATATATTATTATATGCAGTGTTCATTAATGTTGAGCTGGTAGACTAGACCTAGAAGCCCACCAGACGAACACCATACCGAATTATGGAATTTAGGTATTTAATTGTTTTATTTAGAATTTAATTGTTGAAGATAGTAATTAATTACCATAATTTATTTAATTATTGCACATTGTCATTGCTTCAATATTTGGAGCGATACCCTAGCTTTTGCCTTCCAACAGATTTCACAACCTTGCCCTAGACGTGCCCGCCTTCCATTCGAACCTTTTTATAACTCATAATTATGCTCTCTTGTGCTTCATTTTAGCCGCACAAAATTTATCGCGGACGTTATTTGAATTCTGAATAAATTCTAACTTTGTATCGTTGTGCGTTCCAATCGAAATTGGGGACAACCTTGACCCATTTTTCGTGCAACCCAAATTAGGGTAATATTCTGTTCTGAGTCTTCTTCACTAATGATATTGATGATCCAACCTAATTTTGGCCCCATGTACTCCTAATTAATTCTTGAACGCCAAGTGTATCTAATTTTAATTAATTAAATCAAGAAACCCACTTCTGTGCAATTTTCCAATTGTTGGGGACTTAATTGCAAAATTGCAATGATGTGTCACCATCCTATTGGTTTAACCCAAATGAAGAAAACCAACCCCTATCTTTGACTAGTCAACCCAACCTCTCTCTCTCCTCCTTTTTGTTGTATTTTTCTCCATGTTAAATCATGGCCCTCCATTTAAAATGGAGCCATCCCCACCACTCAACCCCTTACATAAAACCTCAACCCTCTTCCCAAAGCAACCCCATCCCAATAATTGGTCGGCCCTAATTCCTAGGGGGTCACATCATCCTCCCACATACAAAAACCTACCCTCTCTATGTTATTTTCTTCACAAATACAAACCATCACCCACACCAAAACAAAGTAACCACCACCTTCCTTCAACCTCCAGCCCGTTCGACCTGCTCAGCCTGTTCCTCACCCCGAGCTGATCACCTCCGGCCCGACTCCTCCGCTGGACCCGAGCAGCACCCCACCGGAGGCCATCTCTCCTCGACTGAAAGCCACAGTGCCTCGCCGGAGACGGATCCTATCCCTCGACCAAGCCGTGCAGCTGAACCCGGTCATCTCCCCGGCCAAACTCTGACTGCTCCTCCCTGCCCGACTCTTCCCTGCACCGGCCATGGCGGTTTTCCTCACCACCGAACTTACTCCGGCCACCCCGTACCATCTCCCTCCGCCCTGCATCTCCAGCAGTCTGGCCATCCTTCCCTGCATTCCCTCACACCACCACAACCACCAGTGCCATCATCTCCACGAACCTCGGCCTGCTCCTTCCAGCTCCCTCTCCGACCACCGTTCGAGCCCGAGTTCCGGCCAATCCCCTCCGCCTCGATCCAAAACCACCATCCTCACCCGCCTCGTCCATCGTGGAGACCCGACTCCACAATGCCGGAGCAGCAGCTCCATCGACTCCGAGCAGTCCCTCTCGCCGGAGTAGCACCGCATCCACGCCGAAGCTCGACCAGAGCTCCTCCTCGACGTTCCGACCAGATCCCGACTCATCCAGAGCCTCCCCCTCAGTCCGGCCATCCTCCCCCGGCCACTTCACAGCACCACCATCTTTTAACTCCGTTGATCTCGACCGGAGCCCACCTCGTCACCTACAGCAGCTCCCTCCGGCCATCTCTTCCCCATTAGAGCCTCCACCACCATCAGCAACACCCCGGAGCCACCCACAGCTCCACCTTCGACTTCGGTCACGACCCCGGTGAGCTTCCCTCCTTCCCTGGTATCTAGTTTAGTATATATATACATATGTATAGTATATATGTATACGTGTATATATATTCATATATATACATGTATGTATATGTGTGTGTATATGCATATATACGTATATGTGTAGGTGCGTAGGTGCGTATATGTGTATGTGTATGTGTGTATGTGTGTACATATGTTCGTATTTAGATGCGTATATGTATATATATAGATATATATACATATAAATATATCGTGTATTTCTTTATTTTATATATACGTATTCATATATGTATATTAATATATCTGTATATATATATATGATATATGTAAATTATTGTATTAGTATATATATATATAAACGTAATTTTGTATGTATATATATCTGTATATAGTATAGGTATTATTTGGTATATATAGATATATATATATATATATATATATATATATATATTCAGTATATATATATATATATATATTTTTTCCTGGTATACGTATAAATATTAGTTGTATATATATATAATATGGTATGTATTTTTTTTAAATATAAAAATGTATATATGCTATATACACACTTATACCTATTTTGTATGAAATTATTGATATACACTTAAATATATTTTATGTAAGTATTTTATTGTTATATATATTATGTGTAATATCTATTATGTATATAGGTACTAGATGACCGAGTGTAAATACGGATACCCCGTCTTTACACATGACCTTGTGACCCTGTGAGATGTTAGTTGACTGTCACACGTACGCTGACGTACTGGCGAGCCTCGTACCATTTTTGATCGTCTGTCGGAATACACAGTAATTACAGACGCTACGTCCGTGCAACTTGACGCACACTGACCCTAGTTGACCATTATCATACCTAGCGTAGTCCCGCGTTCAGTGTATTTGATTGTGTGATTAGTGTAATGTCTGATGCAATGTTGTATTATTTTATTATATGTGTATAGGACTATTGGATCGTCCTGCGAGACTTCAGGAGCAGGACATTGGTTTTCACCAGCTAAGGACCCAAGGCGAGTACATTCTCTGACAGTTTCCATTATGTTGATTATTTCTATAACTCTTGTTGTATAGCATACATGACTCAGACACTGTTCTTTATACGAGTTGGCATCATTGAGACCTGTCACGAGGAGTCGTGATCTGGAATCCATCGTGCTAGCTGGGGATAGGAAAATATTAGTAGATTATGTCATCATACTCAAACTCTACATGCATCATAGCTCACCCCACATCTTGCGTCGGGTGCGGCCTGACCATTACATGCTTCATAGCTGTTATATATGATTAGCCTGACCATTACATACATCATAGCTAACCAGATGGTTAGCCTGACCTACAAGAATCATAGCTAATCATATGTAACCAGCCTGATCTCGTCCCAAGCCGATCACATGATATGCTGATATTTCACATACTTAGTTAGATAATTCTTGACATGTATCTCTAGTGTATTGATCTAGCATCCCCACATATTCTAGTTTTGTTCTTGTACACCTTTACATACCAGTTCATTATTCTAGCGTGTACTTGGATTTTTATTTCATTTCTAGATGTACATTATATGCTCCAGTATTCCTCATTCCAGTATTTCTGTTTCAGTATATCCATGTTCGTCAGTATTCCTTATTGCCAGTTTTTATATCTGTCTGTATTTCTTTACACTGTATTATAGTTTTATCAATATATGTGGAACTGCTGTTGGAGGTGTACTTCGTTCCAATCCTGACTGGATATATTTTCCAGACTGTGACATAGTGGACTTGTTTCTGACACACTTGGGGAATTGGATGTTACTGATTGCAGGTATGGTTATGTTAGACTTTTCTTGTATTTTATTACTTACTTCGATATCTCATCGTGCTTTAGTTTATGTGATTGAGTATTTTCAGCATTATTTTGTGATATCCATGTCTCCTTATGGAGTTGGACATTCATGTGAGATTGATTAGATAGTTACATGACCTAGACAGCGTTCTACCACCGACGCTGTGGCGTAGGCTGGACATACCCACGCTCTCGTGCCCCTATACCGGGTGCGGATCATGACACGTTTTTAGTGGTGGCCCATGCAGGTCAGACTTCGCAAGTTGTGCGATGTCGTGGTAGTGCAACGTATTAGTTGTACTACTGCGTGTCTGCTATAGAATATAGGACATAGGATACTAGGTTGAGAGAGGATACTCAATCACAAAAATTCTTGAAAGATTCCTGGGACGACCCCTTGAGAATCTTATTACAATTTCTAATTTAAATCTTTTTCCTTGTTTCCGTCCGCTCTCGCTTGTTGTTACTGAACTTGATTCTTATTGAGCAGTTATTAAATTAAAATCTTGGTATCATTGTTGAGTTTGATTCTTGTTGACCAGTTGTTAAATTTAAACTCTTTGTGTCGTTGTTGAGTTTTGATTTTTATATCGAGATGAATTTTACAGGCTAAAATTTACGGTATCATCTGATGACATATATTGATGAGAACAGTGAGAAAGGTAAAACGTCTACTTTGGTTATGGAACTTAGAGTTTATCGCAGCCATATTAGTCGTGACGAGAACATAGGAACCTGACTTGGATGTACATACTTTAGTTATGAAATTTAGAGTCTCTCGCAGCCATACCGGTTAGCGTGGCAAAGGTTCTAGATGACATAATTATAAAGTTGTATACCTTAGTTACGGAACCTATCGTTTATCGCACCTATTCTTATTGGCGTGGCGAGGATTATGAGTGTCATGATTTCGGACAGACGTGTATGATTATCAGGTTGTATCTTAAATTAGTTCTTAAAGTATCATCTCGAGGCTTACCTATTTCCGTTATCACATGACTTTGTTCCATCGTTTTATTTCTTTACTAGCAGTAAAGATACCTTCAGTCCTTGATCCGGTTCCTTTTGATGCTTATTTTCCTTGAGGATTCCTTGTTAGTATGATAATTGGTAACTTGCAATTTTGTCTGTGTCTTGTGTTAGTGTTGACTGAGTGTGACTTGTTAGTTGTAAGTGCTTCTTAGTTAGACATGTGAGTAGAAGGAATCAATCTAGAGTTAACCCATAGCATAATATCTCGTAGCAATAGTTCTATAATATGTGTTATTATGGTTAGTATTGGTACTATTACTAGAAGAAGGAGAAACGAGTATCAGTGATGGTTTCAAGAGTTAGTGTCAGAGTCAGCATGCCAGTTCCGGATAGTCATGAATTCATGTAGTTGGTGGTTATATGTAACAATTAAGCATCAAAGAATTGTGTTGAAGATTAATGGAGCATGATATTCAATTTAATGGGTGATACTTGGGTGTGTCAAGAGTAAAGAAGTGCATATGCATAAAGAAAATTAATGAGTATGCCATAGTAGGAGGATACCCATAAGTGTATAAGAAAGTGTGAGAGAATAAGAATGCATTATGCTAAGTATGAGTATTAGAAAATCCCAATAGTGTGCCATGGGTAGAAAAATATATCAAGATGGATCATGCAAGGTATGAAGTGTATCACAGACTAGTGTAACAGGCTGTAAAAGATTTAAGAGAAGATACATATACATAAATCGAGATGTGGAACCATATGCCTGCCTTTGAGAGTGAAGTAAAACATATAAATTATAGAAAGTGCAAGTGATCATAAGTTCTAGTCAATGTGACGAGGTGATCTAATGATGGAACTAGTGTTACCATAACAATAGTGCTAGTGATTATATATCAAGGATTATTGAGAATAGTGCTAATAACATTAAGTAATTCGTGTGATGATAATTAGATTGGTGTGTCAATTAATATAGATAGAAAATCATTGGAGGAAATACGTGTGATGATAACTTAAATCATTGGGAGTAATAGTGCAAGTAATTCGGGCAGTACAAATTTTCGTACACAGTTGAGGTTGTAGATAATTAGTATATTTGTGTGCATCTTGAGTATTAGAGACTCTGAGTATTTATATGTGTACTTGTGGATTTAATTTTATCGTTTCAAGAGTGGAAATAAATTGAAATTTTTGAGAATTTTAAGGAGTTGAGATTTTATGTTGTTAAAATATTGAGGATTCAAATTTGATTCAATAAACATGGTTAAGGCTATAAAGATTTTAGAAGTGATTAAAATTGATTTCAATATTGAATAATTGACCCTTGAGGAAAGTATACACTTTTTAATTTTTAAATTGTTCAAAAAGTTAAATTTTGATAATTTTATTATGAGGGAAAAAAAATTTATGGTGGATAAGATATATATATATTAGTGTATGAGTAGATGATATACATGTGTAAGGATCTGTTGACTTGAGCATGATTGAGAAAGCACTACAAACAGACTTGGGTGTCCACCTAGAGTTGTGTTAGGGAGAACAGTACTTAGTATGGTGTGTTACACTTGGTGTGCACTTGAGTGATAAGAACAACTAGTATGAACAATTGTCGTAGGTAAGAGAGCTAGCAGTGAGTGTGCTTGTAGTAGAAACTATGGTACTAAAGGGATACAGGTATCAAACTTTTGATGCATTATTAAACCATGGATATATTAAAGATTCTTGGTATCAGATTTAGGTATCAATAGGCAGGTGTATGCAATGAGGATATAATCATGGATGTCTTGTGGACTAATGATTAGTTGATATGGATATCAGTGTACAGGAATATGAATTAGTTAGTGAATGTGCCAAAGTTAAGTGTATGATAGAGACAGAAGATACTGCAAGAAATATGTTAGCAAGGTTCCTTCTTATCTTCCCTCATGTTTCTTTTTTCGTCTTCTGATTGATTGATTCCCTAGTACCGTAGCTTGTATTCATGGTTTTTATTACAATGTAGCTAGTAGTACACCCCGACAGAGACCATAATGCCATGACAAAGGAGACTATGACCATGCATGTTTCTATATTGCATGGTGTATGACTATAGGTAGGATTCTCTTAGACCTTGAGTGTTGAGAGTTGACCTTAGTAAAGGAATTAATGAAAGGAGTATGATTCGACAAAGAGAGACAAGATGCTTAAAATTCAAGGATAAACATTGATTTAAATAAAGAGTTAAGGATTTAATATGAAAAAATTGATGAATCATTAATTTTATCAAATTGAGGTATAATTAATTATCATTAAAATTCGAGGACAAACAATAATTTAAACAAGGAGTTGAGAACTTGATACGACATGATTGGCGATCTTGTTAAAACGTTGATTTTATGAAGATTATGAAATGACTGAAATTATCATTAAATTTTGAGGAAATCTAGAAGATTACTATTATAATTATTTGACTGTAAGATATAGATTTACTTGAAAATTTTAATTAAGGATTTTGCGAGTATTATATTTGAGTATTGTGTGGAAAAAGAAATCGGGGATTTAGATCACTAATGGATTAGTGTTGGATTTGAATTTTGGGATAAGTTTTTAAATTTTTTTTCATAAACGTGAAAGAACTGGATTTTCGATCAAAGGATCGGATAGTAAAATTTGTATATAGTGATTTGCTCAAAATTAAGGAGTAAGATGATAAATGTGTTAGTGTTTAAACACAAACTTTTTGGACGAGATTTTAAAATTTTATTGGATTCATGGATTAGTATTTTTAGATGGAAATTCTTGATTTATAAAAATGTGCATTGTTTGGATTAAATTAGAGGTTTAGATAACAATTTTGGGTTTTTAATTACTAACATCAGATTCTGAGGAGATTATGATACGAATGGAATTCAACGATTAAATTTGAGGATCTTCAGAAATCCAATAATTTCATAACTTTAAAAAATTATGAAATGACGATGTGGATTACTTCCCGATTTTTGTGGATTGATGAATTTAATTTTGATAGAAAATAATAATGTGTATGAGTAAATACTACTATTGAGGATTTTAAATTTTGAGGACGAAATTCTTTTAAGGAGGGTAGACTTGTCACTACCACATTCCAAAAACAGGGGTATTTTCGACTTTTTATATATTATTAATATTATGGTATTTATATTAAATAATTATGTGAGACATGTAAGTAAATATATTATTATATACAGTGTTCATTAATGTTGAGCTGGTAGACTTGACCTAGAAGTCCACCAGACGAACACCTGACATAATTATGGAATTTAGGTATTTAATTATTTTATTTAGAATTTAATTGTTAAAGATAGTAATTAATTACCGTAATTTATTTAATTATTGCGCATTGCCGTTGCTTCAATATTTGGAGCGATACTCTAGCTTTTGCCTTCCAACAGATTTCACAACCTTGCCCTAAACGTGCCCGCCTTCCATTCGAACCTTTTTATAACTCATAATTATGCTCTCTTGTGCTTCATTTTAGCCGCACAAAATTCGTCGCGGACGTTATTTGAATTGTGAATAAATTCTAACTTTGTATCGTTGTGTGTTCCAATCGAAATTGGGGACAACCTCGACCCATTTTTTGTGCAACCCAAATTAGGGTAATATTCTGTTCTGAGTCCTCTTCACTAATGATATTAATGATCCGACCTAATTTTGGTCCCATGTACTCCTAATTAATTCTTGAACGCCATGTGTATCTAATTTTAATTAATTAAATCAAGAAACCCACTTCTGTGCAATTTTCCAATTATTGGGGACTTAATTGCAAAATTGTAATGATGTGTCACCATCCTATTGGTTTAACCCAAATGAAGAAAACCAACCCCTATCTTTGACTAGTCAACCTGGTATGCTGTCGTAGGCACCCAAAAATAAAACCTTTACTCTTGAAATAATATGTAGTAGTGAGAGTAAGGATCGTTCCCACGAAGAGTAATTAGTTTGATCTTTATGCTATGTGAAATAAGATGGGGGAGAAGTTTTGGATCAAAGCAAATTAAAAAGAGCTAAAAATAATTAAAGTATTAAAACAATCAAAGAAAATAAATGTTGGTCTCAGTCAACATCCACCATTGGAATCTTAAAATTGATCATTGATGCAAACATATATTAATTCATACTTGAATATTCCTCGTTGGAATTATTTTCCTATCTCCTTCAGCCACAATTAATTAAAAACAAGCGATCTAATTAACCTTAACTACTAAACAACCCCAGACAAGCGCTAAAGATTTAATCTAGTAGCGTATTAAACTCGATGAGATCGATGAAGCAAAATAACACAAGCACAAGCGGTTGAATTTAATTTTGTCAAAAGTTTTCCTCCTAAGATCTAATAAAACAAAGCAGTTCATTAAATCTTGGTTGCTTCATAAATTAGAGGGATCGAACAATTACGGATTCGATATCTAATTTAACATTAGATTGTCAGGAATAATAAACTAGTATGCATCCAAGTCATTAAATAAGATAATCATGAAAATATGCATAAGAAAACATTCGATACTCAAAGCACAGATCAAAAATATAAACACAGATTAGATCTCACAAATTTTTATTCATTCCGAGGCTTCCGTTTCCTTCGACCAACAAGACTTTTAGCTCCGCATATTCCAGAAAACTCCAAAAGAATATTGGAGAAGAGGAAGAGTTGTGTGTTGTTCTCTTTTTTCCTCTTGATCGCTACCCCTTTTATACACTTTAAATAAGTGTTTAAAGATCACAATATCTTCCCAAAAATCCTCTAAGAGTTACAACAACCCAACAATAAAATAAAATCTTTGAATAAGTTGGGAAATGGTTATATCAACTCCACTTTTTGTGCACAGCATAGTTGTCTCAACTTCAAGCGTGATTTGGTCCATGATGTAGCCAGAATCTCGGGATAATCAAAACAGAAAAATTGTGCCTCTATCACTTAGCTTTCCGAATCAATTTGGATCAGCTCAATTGGACTTCGGATGAGCAAGTTATGACCATTTTTCTACAAGGTGTCAGAACTGTCCAGAATTGATAATTAGCTCCATTTTGCTTTTAGTGACTCCAATTGTATCCTAGATCAAAATATAAAAATAATGAGTATCTTTAGACATTAAATGAGCATAAAGGAGTATATATTAAGGAATAAAAATATGATATTTTATGTTCTCATCAAATACCCCCACACTTAACCTTTGCTCGTCCTCGGGCAAAACTCTAATTTATTTTTCCAAAAAGAAATCAAGGTTGCAATGTCATAAATAAATAATAACCAAGTTCTTCAAAACTCATAACATATCATGAACATATATTCTTAAACAACTTCTAATTACTTAGTAAGTATTTTTACTTAAAAAATGGAGTAAACTAAATAGGTAGACCCTCACGGGAATAAACACTAAACTCTCATGTGTTTGAAGGTATATATTTCTCTCGAATTCATTCCAAAAGAAATGCTCTACCATAAGCTTGTATATTTTCTCATTCTCCACCACTGGGATCACATGCATAACATAAATCATAAGGACTTTTCATGGGTTGTAACATGGCTTAGGATTAAGGTGGGATATATTTAGGAATGTAGCTCAAAAGCCATCAAAACTAGTGGAGCAAAAATGAATCAACTCAATCTCAATATAAAACATGTAAAATCAATCACTCCATTTTGCAGCGTCTTCAATTTGGCTTTTAAAGCATTTAAACAATGCAAAATCAATCACTCCATTTCTTTTCTTTTCTTTTTTCTTTCTTTTTTTTTTTTTTTTTTTACTTTTTTTTTTTTAACAATAATGGAACTTAGGAAATTTGAGGATAAAAATATGTTCCATTTTGTTGGTTATAACCAAACCACAAATTTAGATACCCCCACAATTATTTTTTCGTACACCCATACATATCATAATAATCAACAATGCTCCACTAGCTTTGCGACTTGGGTAAAGGTATAAATATTATTGGTTGAAAGCTTGTAATGTGGGTATACCAAGAAAAAGGCAATAAAGCTCAAAGGGGTTCAACAAAAAGAAAATTAATTACAAGGTGGGCTATTTGGCTTATGTAACGTATAGCAAAGATGGCCTTAATCATGTTCATGCATGCATGTGTCAATGTAACCTCGAAGAGAATCAAAGCAAGTTCTAGAGAAACAAATCAGTGAAAGAATATCTCTCATGAAAGAATAATGAGACTGATGTGTCAGTCTAAAGGCTCAAATCCTCACTGGCTTTTGTCTACCAATTTAGATACTACCATTTTCAATAAAAAATAACTAGACTAATTAATTCTAAGTTGAAAAAAAAAATTATTTATTCAATCATGTTATGAATTTTTCAAATTTAGTTTAATCTTACTCATGACATACACAACCAAAAATTATTAAAAACCACAAAAACAAAATCCTTTTATTTAAAAAAAATAAATTTTTTTTTTAGGAAAACACAAACTCAAACTGCTTAAAGAAAATTAAATATTCTCCCCCACACTTAAAACAGACATTGTCCCCAATGTATGGTTAAATGCAAAGAAAAGACAAAATAACCAAAAAAATAAAATAAAATAAAATAAAATGAGAGAATAAAAAAAAAAACTTCTCTTGGGTTGCCTCCCAAGCAGCGCCTTTGTTTAATATTGTCGTTGGCTCGACTCTATGCACACTTGATATAACTAGGAAGGGGGTTTCAAGTCTAGAATGTAGCCCTGTAAAACAGAAGGTAAAGGTCTTTTGTTATAAATTGGTAACAAAATATATGGAATGTTACCTGACTGTTGTCTTTTTGGAAGATCGTTCAACACTACAACAGTTTTATGTAAGTTAGTACTCAAAGCTAACTCATGTTCTTTCTCAAAATTCTCACTGATAGCAACTTTTACTCCATCTTTTCCATCAAGTTTAAAAACTTCTTTTGCATTAGGTACTACATCGTCATTAGGAATGTTTGTGTCTGCAACGATATTTTTCTCTTCGTCTTGTTTTGACGATGCATGTGCTTCTTTTTCTGGAATGTCAACCTCTTTACCACTTCTCAAAATGATAGAACATTCATTTTCTTTTGAATTTTCAATCGTTTGAGATGGTAATTTCTCCAAGCTTTGCGCCTCTAGCTTATTAATTGCAGTTGTCATTTGGCTCATTTGATTATTCAAACTTTCGATACTAGCCCTCGTCTAATGGCAATAGACTTGACAATATCTTCTAAAGACATACCAGAATTAGAAGTTTGGCTTGGTTGTAGGTATTGCTGCTTGTATTGCTGGTAACTTGGGCAATTTTGAGTTGCAGGTTGATTTAATTCTGGACTCCCATAGGTGAGATTGGAATGATCTCTCCATCCTATGTTGTACGTGTCTGAATAGGGATCATACTTCATTTCTGGTAGTCCAGGAAAACCACATTCCGCATTCACTTGTTCATTGGACTCCTCTTGAAGAGTTGGACACATATCGGTTGGATGCCCTGATACTAGACAAATCCTACAAGCCTTTGTTGTTTTCATGTTACCTACAGCCATCTGACGAACAAGAGAAGTTAAACAAGAAATTTGTTGTTCTAAGGAAGAAACATTTACCTCATCAGCATGCCTAGATGGAAGATCTAGCCAAGTGCCAAATATTTGAGAATTGGCCGCCATTTCCTGTTACCGATTTTTTTTTTTTTTTTTTTGCTAATAGGTAAAAAATTATTTGATCACAAGAACGAAATAAAGATCACAAAAAGCACAAAAATCAACTAAAATTACTCCCCGGCAACGGCGCCAAAATTTGGTGTGCTGTCGTAGGCACCCAAAAATAAAACCTTTACTCTTGAAATAATATGTAGTAGTGAGAGTAAGGATCGTTCCCACGAAGAGTAATTAGTTTGATCTTTATGCTATGTGAAATAAGATGGGGGAGAAGTTTTGGATCAAAGCAAATTAAAAAGAGCTAAAAATAATTAAAGTATTAAAACAATCAAAGGAAATAAATGTTGGTCTCATTCAACATCCACCATTGGAATCTTAAAATTGATCATTGATGCAAACATATATTAATTCATACTTGAATATTCATCGTTGGAATTATTTTCCTATCTCCTTCAGCCACAATTAATTAAAAACAAGCGATCTAATTAACCTTAACTACTAAACAACCCCAGACAAGCGCTAAAGATTTAATCTAGTAGCGTATTAAACTGGATGAGATCGATGAAGCAAAACAACACAAGCACAAGCGGTTGAATTTAATTTTGTCAAAAGTTTTCCTCCTAAGATCTAATAAAACAAAGCAGTTCATTAAATCTTGGTTTCTTCATAAATTAGAGGGATCGAACAATTACGGATTCGATATCTAATTTAACATTAGATTGCCAGGAATAATAAACTAGTATGCATCCAAGTCATTAAACAAGATAATCATGAAAATATGCATAAGAAAACATTCGATACTCAAAGTACAGATAAAAAATATAAACACAGATTAGATCTCACAAATTTTTATTCATTCCGAGGCTTCCGTTTCCTTCGACCAACAAGACTTTTAGCTCCGCATATTCCAGAAAACTTCAAAAGAATATTGGAGAAGAGGAAGAGTTGTGTGTTGTTCTCTTTTTTCCTCTTGATCTCTACCCCTTTTATACACTTTAAATAAGTGTTTGAAGATCACAATATCTTCCCAAAAATCCTCTAAGAGTTACAATAACCCAACAATAAAATAAAATCTTTGAATAAGTTGGGAAATGGTTATATCAACTCCACTTTTTGTGCACAGCATAGTTGTCTCAACTTCAAGCATGATTTGGTCCATGATGTAGCCAGAATCTCGGGAAAATCAAAACATCAAAATTGTGCCTCTATTACTTAGCTTTCCGAATCAATTTGGATCAGCTCAATTGGACTTCGGATGAGCAAGTTATGACCATTTTTCTAAAAGGTGTCAGAACTGTCCAGAATTGATAATTAGCTCCATTTTGCTTTTAGTGACTCCAATTGTATCCTAAATCAAAATATAAAAATAATGAGTATCTTTAGACATTAAATGAGCATAAAGGAGTATACATTAAGGAATAAAAATATGATATTTTATGTTCTCATCACAACCCAACCTCTCTCTCTCCACCTTTTTGTTCATTTTTCTCCATGTTAAATCATGGCCCTCCATTTAAAATGGAGCCATCCCCACCACTCAACCCCTTACATAAAACCTCAACCCTCTTCCCAAAGCAACCCCATCCCAATAATAGGCCGACCATAATTCCTAGGGAGTCACATCATCCTCCCACAAACAAAAACCCACCCTTTCCATGTTATTTTCTTCACAAATACAAACCATCACCTACACCAAAACAAGGTAACCACCACCCTCCTTCAACCTCCAGCCCGTTCGACCTGCTCAGCCTGCTCCTTACCCCAAGCTGATCACCTCCAGCCCGACTCCTCCGTCGGACCCGAGCAGCACCATACCGGAGGCCATCTCTCCTCGACTGAAAGCCACAGTGCCTCGCCGGAGACGGATCCTATCCCTCGACCAAGCCGTGCAGCTGAACCCGGTCATCTCCCCGGCCAAACTCCGACTGCTCCTCCCTTCCCAACTCTTCCCTGCAGCGGCCATGGCGATTTTCTTCACCGCCGAACTTACTCCGGCCACCCCGTACCATCTCCCTCCGCCCTGTATCTCCAGCAGTCCGGCCATCCTTCCCTGCATTCCCTCACACCACCACCACCACCAGTGCCATCATCTCCACGAACCCCGGCCTGCTCCTTCCAGCTCCCTCTCCAACCACCGTTCGAGCCCGATTTTTGGCCAATCCCCTCCGCCTCGATCCAAAACTACCATCCTCACCCTCCTCGTCCATCGTGGAGACCCGACTCCACAATACCGGAGCAGCAGCTCCATCGACTCCGAGCAGTACCTCTCGCCGGAGTAGCACCGCATCCACGCCGAAGCTCGACCAGAGCTCCTCCTCGACGTTCCGACCAGATCCCGACTCATCCAGAGCCTCCCCCTCAGTCCGGCCATCCTCCCCCGGCCACTTCACAGCACCACCATCTTTTAACTCCATCGATCTCGACCGAAGCCCAGCTCGTCACCTACAGCAGCTCCCTCCGGCCATCTCTTCCCTATTAGAGCCTCCACCACCATCAGCAATACCCCGGAGCCACCCACAGCTCCACCTTCGACTCCGGTCACGACCCCGGTGAGCTTCCCTCTTCCCTACTTCCTTGGTATCTAGTTTAGTATAAATATACGTATGTATAGTATATATGTATACGTGTATAAATATTCATATATATACATGTATGTATATGTGTGTGTATATGAGTATATGTGTATATGTGTATGTGCGTAGGTGCGTATATGTGTATGTGTATGTGTGTACATATGTTCGTATTTATACGCGTATATGTATATATATAGATATATATACATATAAATATATCGTGTATTTCTTTATTTTATATATACGTATTCATGTATATATATTAATATATCTGTATATATATATATGATATATATAAATTATTGTATTAGTATATATATATATATATATAAACGTAATTTGGTATGTATATATATCTGTATATAGTATAGGTATTATTTGGTATATATAGATATATATATATATATTCAGTATATATATATATATATTTTCATGGTATACATATAAATATTAGTTGTATATATATAATATGGTATGTGTTTTTTTAAATATAAAATGTATATATGCTATATACACACTTATACCTATTTTGTACGAAATTATTGATATATACTTAAATATATTTTATGTACGTATTTAATTGGTATATATATTATGTGTAATATGTATTATGTATATAGGTACTAGATGACCGAGTATAAATACGGATACCCCGTCTTTACACATGACCTTGTGACCCTGTGAGATGTTAGTTGACTGCCACACATACGCTGACGTACTGGCGAGCCCCGTACCATTTTTGATCGTCTGTCAGATTGCACAGTAATTACAGACGTGATGCCCGTGCAACTTGACGCACACTGACCCTAGTTGACCAGTATCATACCTAGCGTAGTCCCGCGTTCAGTGTATTTGATTGTGTAATTAGTGTAATATCTGATGCAATGTTGTATTATTTTATTATATGTGTATAGGACTATTGGATCGTCCTGCGAGACTTCAGGAGCAGGACATTGGTTTTTACCAGCTAAGGACCCAAGGCGAGTACATTCTCTGACAGTTTCTATTATGTTATTATTTCTATAACTCTTGTTGTATAGCGTATATGACTCAGACACTGTTCTTTACACGAGTTGGCATCATTGAGACCTGTCACGAGGAGTCGTGATCTGGAATCCATCGTGCTAGCTGGAGCTGGAGAAATATTAGTAGATTATATGATCATACCCAAACTCTACATGCATCATAGCTCACCCCACATCTCACGTTGGGTGCGGCCTGACCATTGCATGCTTTATAGTTGTTATATATGATTAGCCTGACCATTACATGCATCATAGCTAACCAGATGGTTAGCCTGACCTACAAGAATCATAGCTAATCATATGTAACCAGCCTGATCTCGTCCCAAGCCGATCAGATGATATGCTGATATTTCACACACTTAGTTAGATGTTTCTTGACATGTATCTCTAGTATATTGATCTAGCATCCCCACATGTTCTAGTTTTATTCTTGTACACCTTTACATACCAGTTCATTATTTTAGCGTGTACTTGGATTTTTATTTTATTTCTAGATGTACATTATATGCTCCAGTATTCCTCATTCCAGTATTTTTGTTTCAGTATATCCATGTTCGTCAGTATTCCTTATTGCCAGTTTTTATATCTGTCTGTATTTCTTTATACTGTATTATAGTTTTATCAATATATGTGGAACTGCTGTTAGAGGTGTACTTCGTTCCAATCCTGACTGGATATATTTTCCTGACTGTGACATAGTGGACTTGTTTTTGACACACTTGGGGAATTGGATGTTACTGATTGCAGGTATGGTTATTTTTATCGTTAGACTTGTCTTGTATTTCATTGCTTGCTTCGATATCTCATCGTGCTTTAGTTTAAGTGATTGAGTATTTCCAGCATTATTTTGTGATATTCATGTCTCCTTATGGAGTTGGACATTCATGTGAGATTGATTAGATAGTTACATGACCTAGACAGCGTTCTACCGCCGACGCTGCGGCGTAGGCTGGACGTACCCACGCTCTCGTGCCCCTATACCGGGTGCGGGTCATGACAGATATATAAGAACCAAACTAGTGTGACAGTGTCACGCATCTTTCCTAGAATATTAGATAAATACAGGGACTAACATGGCCAACCGCACCTTGCAGAATACTGAAGTAAGCCGTAATGTGTTAAAGTTGTCTAGAAGACAAATGGGTAAACTCTAGCATGCTATGACGTCAGTCCTAAGGCCGACAAATCCTATTATCTCAATCTGATAACATAAGTAAAAGAATATATCATACATGAAAGTAAAGAGGCATCCCAAATTACACGTCAAATATGATCATGAAGCTAGTCAATACAAAATGCTGCACTAGCAGAGTTTAAATATAATACATAATCAAATATAATAGTCATGGTCTAATATATACATCATGTTGACCGCAGTCTAAAAAATATAAGGAGCTAACTCTATCCCTTGCTAAACACCACAAAAGAAGTAATCAAGACAAGGGTGGAAGAAGGAAACCCAATCGCGAGGTTTGGTCGCAGTCCTACGAGTGTGAACCATCTTACTGGAAGCGCAGTGTATGCTGGTTCACTTCGGGATAACCTGGCCATGCAAAACCAGTGGAGTCAGAACCCCAAGCAACAAGTACCACAAAGGAGCTTGAGGTGATAGACCAAACACATCACAACATAAGCAAAATAGACATATAAGAAATTAATGCAGATCGAGACGTACTGTACCAACGTACTTATCTCATGAATAATACTAGAAGAACTGATAATAAGAGCAGAAATAAAAGTAAGGCGACGAGCGGCAAGAGAGCATAGGAACTACTCTAGGTCAGGACCACAACCCTTGAACCAAACAAGGATCAGGGTTGCAGACCTTGACCTGAGCAGAACTTAGCACCCTAACCACGTGCAGGGAAAAAATAAAACTAGAAGAGTGAGCTATACGAATAACAAACATCTAATTCACGGCCAAACATGCCTACGGCTTGCAATAATTAACTAACTAGGGTTATCACAAAGCCCTAATTACTAGAAATGCAATGCTAAGATTATTGCTACCACCAGCACTGTAGTTAACCCGGATGGCCAAGGATACGCTTGTCTAGTAAATTTATATGCACATTCAACCATACAACAACATAACTTGTTACTTGTTACAAACATAATTTGAACTAAAAAGCATAATCTTGAACTTGTAATCATAACTTGCTTGACAAACAAAAACTTGTATATAAACTTGTCTTGTAAGTGCCGTAGAACATGTAAACTTGGTCAGTCATGGAGCCCATGCCTTGCAGGGTTGTCTATGTCGCATGGGACCCTTGGGGATCGGAGTAGCCGGTAGAGCAATATTCTTCCCTCCCAAAATGTCACGCCCCGATTCCGTAAAATCGATAGCCGTCCCCCGGGCGTGACACCGTGCGTGCCTAGGTTGCGCATCGCATAAGGCTAAGGTATTTTATATAACGAGCACATATTCAGAGTACGCAGATATTTATAACACAATATTGAAACATGAAAAAGTTCTCATTATTGATAATGAACATATTTTATAAACTCTTGAACGAGTCGGATAATTGCCGCACGGACTTACAAAAGTGGACTCAAAATGAGATAGTCGCCCTATACATTACATTATTTTATTAAAACTTCAAAATGTTTAAGACCTTCTGGCGAAGCTATCACCTTCCCACGGAGTTGCATAAGATTGTGCACGAGCTCCTGGAAACTTTAAAACATTTCTTCTTGGCACGATTAGGGTGCGTCGGTTTGGGGACTGGATTGGGAAGTAGCTTTAGCTCCTCGCAGGATCTCCTTGGTGCGGAGAACATATTTCAACGAAGGTCAGTACATCAAAATATACTGGTGAAGGTGAGATAACCCAACTATACCAAATCATAAGTTGTTTATATGAAGCATGCAAGTTATTTGTGGTCTTTTTATCTTGTCTTAGTTTATTTTACAAGCAAGCAATTGATATGATAATTTACTGAAATACATATGCCACCGTTCGATAACTTTTACCTGCCTGTCTGAACCACCTGCACAATAATTACCATGTCCTTCCCTGCCACGAAGACACAAGTTAGCTTGTACAGTTTAAATATACGAGGGGATCACTAGCATGATGCCATAATGGACGAGTAATAGTCATAGATGAGGATGGTGTACAACACAAAGGAACATGAAGCGCTACATGGCATTCTATCTTGTACATAAGACTTATCGTAACGTTTTATCCGGATCGGATCGGTGCTAGTGCCTCAGCGACCGTCCGCAGGAACCATTGACCTTGGGTACAAGTTGTTCGTGATCAAACAAAATCTATACTAAGTTATCAATTGATGCAGTTGAGGCAACATGAGTATGAGATAAGTAGCATGACATGATTTATTTTGCATAGTCTTCCTAAACAGTTTATTGCATAACAAGGTGTGTTTCACACATAGCACAATTAAAGAAGAAGTATATATTCTAACTAAAATTGAAGCATATAAAGAATATTTTAAATGAACTAGAATGCAACAAGGTAACCGTTCACAAGTTGATTGACAAGCATAAAGTAGTCCAAGTCTATTCCTTTTTATCTTGACATCTTTTAGTTATTATGGTATCGTTTGATCAGAACAAGCAAGAATGCAAGATTTTTAGGTGTTGAAGACTTGGAAGAAGGGTCAACTGAATCGAATATAGCCACTCACAAGTTGGTTGGAGAAATAAAAAGAAAGAGGTGCTTCAAGACTCCGCTCGCATAACGTCTACTGCACGATAACCTGCATTGCCACGAACAACTAATCAATACCTCTTCTACTCTTTCTAAGCTCGGAATGGAATATAATTTAACGAAAGCAATAAAATATATAGAAACCATTCAAGAAAATGCGAATCCAAAATATTACTCAAAAGCATGAAAGTAACAAGGCGACAACGAAAACTAGGCAAGAAAACTTGCAGCAGAGAGGTCCCTCTTGACTTTGCCGCTAAGTCCATCCTCGGGGTATGGTCCACTGAATATGGAAATCGATTCTGAAGAAACAAATTAATAACAAAGATAAGATCTTGATTCAATCTATCCCGATCGAACGATACCAATTTATATTTCTTAGCCGCGCTCTCCGAATAGTGGAGAAACGGGGCACCACATACTAACCAACTAATATGAAGTTTTGTCCACGAAACTTAGGAATAGAACCTACCACTATGAAACAATGAAGGAAACTTTTCTCTCATCTCAGACTCAAGCTCCTAGGTTAATTTTTTGACCGAATAATTTCGCCAAAGCACGTGCACGAGAGGAGCCGAGCGACTTCGAAGTAGCTTCTCCTTATGATCCAAGATCCGCACAGGATGTTCAACATATGTAAAGTCTGCCCTTAAGTCTAATTGATCAAGATCCACTACATGACTCGGGTCGTACACGTACTTCCTAAGCTGTGAAACATGGACGATATAATACACTTCAGATAGTGACGGTGGCAGGGCAATCTGATATGCGACTGAGGTGGCTCACTTTAGTATCTCGAACGGGACGACGAATCTTGGACTTAGCTTCCCTTTTTCTCCAAATCTGGTAACTCCTCGCATGGGCAAGACCTTAAGGAATACTCGATCGCCTTCTAAGAACTCAAGAGGTTGTTGATGCGTGTCTGAGTATCTTTTCTGATGACACTGTGCTACTTTCAGCCGTTCACGAATCAAGCGGATCTTCTGAACGGTTTGCTCTACGAGTTCAGGGCCAAGAATTTACCGTTCACCAACTTTATCCCAATAGATCATGGATCTGCACTTCCGCCCATACAATGCTTCATACGGTGCCATCTGAATGTTGGATTGATAGCTATTGTTGTATGCAAACTCGGCCAATGATAGATGCATGTCCCAACTTGTCTTCAAGTCCAAGGCGCAGAGCCGTAGCATATCTTTAAGGATTTGGTTGACTCGCTCTGTCTGGCCGTCTGTCTAAGGATGGTAGGTGGAGCTGAACTTCAACTTCGTCCCTATTGCTGATTGAAGGCTCTCCCAAAAACGTAATAAGAATCGTCCATCTCAATCGAAGATAATGGATACGGGTATGTCGTGGAGTCGAACGATCTCGTTGAGGTAGATCTGGGCCAGGAGGTCGTCACTCCAAATAACTTTTATAGGCAAAAAGTTAGCTGACTTGGTGAGTCGATAGACGATGACCCAGACGACATCATTTTTCTGTTGCGTCTTTGGCAAACCAACAATAAAATCCATTATTATATATTTCTATTTCGACTCCGGTATAGTAAGGTTCTGCATCTCTCCGCCCGGCTTCTGGTGCTCGGCCTTTACTCTCTGACAATCCAAGCATTGCGACACAAACAGTGCTACATCCCTTTTCATGCCTTGCCACCAAAATATCGTACGGAGGTCTCGATACATCATTGTGCTTCCTAGATGTGAAGTGTAACTCGCATAGTGGTCTTTGGTGAGTATCTTCTTTCTGAGGTTTGTATCGTTAGGAACACACAATCTTTCCTTCACTTGCATCATTCCATCCGTGCTTACCTCAAAGTCGGTTGCCTTTCCTGCTGAGATAAGACTTCGCATCTTTTCCAGGAATAGGTCGTCCTTCTGAGCGGACTTAACTTTTTCTAATAAGTCTGATTCGAGGCGTAGCTGAGCCACTTGTGCCCCCTTTTTGTATCTGATTCGGAGTATAATTCCCAAACTTTTAAGATCCCTTCGCAGCATGTTATCGATAGCTAAGCTCCCAATGAAGACTCGACTCAGCGCATCAGCTACAACGTAACCCTTTCCCGGTGTGTATCTGATCATCAAGTCAAAGTCGCTAAGGAGTTCAAGCCAGCATCGTTGCCATAGAATCAGATCCTTTTGAGTATAGAAATATTTTAAGCTTTTATGATCCATGTAGATTTTATATGGTACGCCATAAAGGTAATGCCGCCACAACATCAGCACGAACACAACTGCTGCGAGTTCCAGATCGTACGTTGGATAGTTCCTTTCATGAGGCTTTAACTGCCTTAACACAAAGGCTATCACTTTATCTTTCTGCATAAGGACACATCATAAACCCTTTTCTGAGGCATCGTTATAGATCTTAAAATTATCGGGTCCGTCCGGAAGGGTAAGAATTGGTGCTGAGATAAGTCGCTACTTTAACTCCATAAATAAAGCTTCACAATCGTCCGTCCACTTGAATGTTACTCCCTTCCGAGTGAGATGAGTCAGAGGTGAGGCTATTCTCGTAATTTTTTATAAATCTCATGTAGTAGCCTGCTAAACCAAGGAAACTCCGAATGTCGCTAGCTGATTCAGGCCTTTTCCACTTCATAATGACTTCTACTTTCTTTGGGTCAACTGAGATGCCCTCTGCGAAAATAATATGCCCAAGGAAATATATGTTTTCCAACCAAAACTCGCACTTAGCTTCGCGTACAACTTATTGTCTCGAAGAGTTTAGAGCACCATCCGTAGGTGTCCTACGTGTTCATCCTTATTTTTTGAGTACACTAAGATATCATCTATGAAAACAACCACAAATTTGTCGAAAAATGGTCGGAACACATGGTTCATCAAATCAATGAATATGGCAGGAGCATTCATCAGTCCAAACGGCATAACAGAAAACCCATAATGGCCATAGCGGGTTCAGAATGCTGACTTCGGCATGTCCTCTGGCTTAATCTTCAATTGGTGGTAGCCAGAGCGAAAATCGATTTTTGAAAACACCGATGCTCCTTGTAGTTGATCATAGAGGTCGTCTATCCTGGGCAGGGGATACTTATTTCTGATAGTGACCTTATTTAGCTCCCGATAGTCTATGCAGAGTCGCAACGTTCCTTCCTTCTTCTTTACGAAGAGCACAGGCGCACCCCAAGGAGACACGCTCGGACGAATGTATCCATGGTCAAGCAATTCTTATAGTTGGCACTTTAACTTCTTTAGTTCAGCAGGGGCTATTCTGTACGGGGCTTTGGAAATAGGTTATGTATTTGGGAATGTGTCGATGGTGAACTCTATTTCTCGGTCGGGTGGCATGCCAGGTAGTTCGCTAGGAACACTTTAGAGAAATCTGCCACAACAGAAGAAGACTCAACGTTTGCATAATCCAGGTGCGTGTTCCGAACTGACGCTAAGTATCCCTCGCATCCAGAGTATAGCATCCGTCAAGCTGACATCGCAGAAATTACCATGCAGACCCCTAACGTATCTGTTGCTGAGCCACTCGTGTAGCAAAATTTGGCTTCTCCAGGTAGGTGAAAGACGACTCATTTCTATGCACATTCGATAGTTACTGAGCAAGCGCTGAGCCAATCCATCCCTAAGATGATGTTGTAATCCCGAACATCTAGGACTAAAATATCTAGCGAGAGTTTCCTTCCCCCAATACAGATGTAACCGCCCTGATATACTGAACGAACATGTATTTTTGTGCCCGACAGGGTACTAACACTAATGTTTAGATACAATGGTGTCATTTTTATATTGGTTTATATGGCAAAATTTGTGGATTTAAAGCTATGCGTTACACCAGAATCAAGTAACACACGTACATGTATGATATTGAAAAGCAATATACCTGACACAATGGTGTCCGATGCCAGGGCTTTTTCCCATGTCATAGTGTACACCCAGCCTTGAGCTTGATGATGCTCTTGCTGCGGTGAGGCTCGGTTGGCTTGGGGTGCCATGGCAGGTTTTGGATGTTGAGGGCAGCGTTCGGAGTAGCGCGGACTGTCACGAATTCCATGGTTTGGATCACCACAAAATAGGCATAAGTCGTTCCTCGAACGACAATTTTTGTAGGATGCCCAGTCTTCTTATAGTAATTACAGTATGGCCCTGGGTTCTCTTTATGTTGACCACCATTATTTTGACGCTTTCAGCGTTATTTTCTTTCTCCTTGCTATGGTACTTGTGATTGGAAGTATGCACAGTGCCGGCAGCAACTGGAGGATACTGCGGTTCAAGAGAAAGGACATGGTTGAGAACTCCCCGCATAGTATGGTATTGAGGAACGACCACGTGTGCATGGATAGCAGGTCGCAGGCCGCTTTTAAATGGTCTGGCACGACTCACCGCATCTGGTAGATATGAGCTTATAAATTTGGCAAGCCGGTAGAATTCGGTGGAGTACCGCTTCACGATCATGTTGCCTTGCCAAAGCTGCACGAACACATTCTCCTTTTACCGACGTACGGAAGAGGGTATGAACTCCTCTTCGAACATGCTGTGGAAGGTAGTCCACGCGATCCTCTCGCCTTCTTCTTCTATGAAGAGAGACATTCGATGCAAGTCCCACCAATCATGTGCGTTCAAGCGAAGCTGTAGTTGGGCACATGCGACACGCTTCTCCTCAGGTACCTCTAGCAGTTATAAGTGATTCTCAAGATCTGTTAGCCAATCTAGAGCCACGATTGGATCTTCAGTCCCTTTAAATGGCGTGTTACAGACCTTCTTGAAGTCGGCAAAGTCGAAGGTAGTCACATCCTTCTTCTTTGGAGTTTGAGGCATTTTGACTTCAGGTGCGGGTAGCTCCACCGGTGCCGCTGCTATCATTGCAGAATGGTTGGAGGCCAAGGTTTGAACGATATATTGCAGGGTATCTACCTGCTTTTGTGAGACTACAAATCGAGCTTCTAGATTGCCTTCAAAATTGCTCTGTCATTCTTTCATGCGCTTCTCGGATCGTTCATAATGAGCCTCATCCCTCTGTTGGCTAGCCTCAAGCATCTGTATCATTTACTCAATTGGGTCGACACGAGACATGGCTCGCTGGCTTCGAGAACTTTTTGTGGTGCCGGAACTACTTTCTTGGGCTTGTACCTCTCTTTGTGCTAGTGCTGATGCTTGTGCTTGAGTCATTCCATCAAAAGAGGATAACTTATATCAGGCTCATAATATATTATGGACTCATTGTATAGAAAATATCTCATTTTTGCCAAACGAGTTCAAGAATTTGCATGGGCAATAGATCGTTAAAGGAACTTTTCCGACACGAGGGTCAAAGGAACTTGAAGGTGTGCTCTGATACCAATATGTCATGCCCTGATTGCGTAAAATCGATAGTCGTCCCCCGGGTGTGATATCGTGCGTGCCTAGGTTGCGTATCGCACAAGGCTAAGGTATTTTATATAACGAGCACATATTTAGAGTACGCCGATAATTGAAATACAATATTAAAATATGGAAAAGTTCTCTTTATTGATAATGAACATCTTTTACAAACTCTTGAATGAGTCAGATAATTACCACACGGGCTTACAATAGTAGACTCAAAATGAGATAGCTGTCCTGTACATTACATCCTTTTACTAAAACTTTATAATGTTTAAGACCTTCTGGCGAAGCTATCGCCTTCCCACGGAGCTGCATAAGATTGTGCATGAGCTCCTAGAAACTTCAAAGCACTTCTTCTTGGCACGATCAGGGCGCGTCAGTTTGTTTACTGGATTGGGAAGTAGCTTAGCTCCTCGTAGGATCTCCTTGGTGCGGGAAACCTGTTTCAACGAGGGTCAGTATATCGAAATGCACTGGTGAAGGTGAGCTAACCCAACTATACCAAATCATAAGTTGTTTATATGAAGCATGCAAGTTATTTGTGGTCTTTCTATCTTGCCTTGGTTTATTTTATAAGCAAGCATTTGATATGAGAATTTAATGAATTAACATGCTACCGTTCGATAACTTTTAACTGTCCATCTGAACCACCTGCACAATACTTACCATTTTCTTTCCTGCCACGAAGAAACAAGTTAGCTTGCACAGTTTAAATATACGAGGGTATCACTGGCATGATGCCATAATAGATGAGTTATAGTCAAAGACAAGGATGGTGTGCAACGTAAAGGAACATGAAGCGCTATATGCCATCCCGTCTTGTACATGAGACTTATCGTGAAGTTCTGTCCAGATCGGATCGGTGCCAGTGCCCCAGCGATCGTCCGCAGGAACCATTGACCTTGTGCACAAGTTATCCATGATCAAATGACATCTATACTAAGTTATCAATTGATGCAGTTGAGGCAACACGAGTACGAGACAAGTAGCATGGCATAATTTATTTTGTATAGACTCTCTGAAAAATTTATTGCATAACAAGGTGTGTTCCACACATAGCACAATTATAGAAGAAGTATACATTCTAACTAAACATTTTAAACGAACTAGCATGCAACAAGGTAACCGTTTACAAGTCGATTGACAAGCATAAGGTAGTCCAAGTCTATTTCTTTTTATCTTGACTAATTTTAGTTATTATGGTATTGTTTGATCGGAACAAGAAAGAATGCAAGATTTTTAGGTGTGAAAACTTAGAAGAAGGGTCAACTGAATCGAATATAGCCACTCACAAGTTCATTGGAGAAAGGAAACGAAATAGGTGCTTCAAGACTCCGCTCGCACAAAGTCTACTACACGATCACCTGGATTGCCACGAACAACTGATCAATACCACTTCTACTCTTTCCAAGCTCGGAATAGAATATAATTCAACGAACGAAAGCAATAAAATCCATCGAAACCATTCAAAAAAATGCAAATCCAAAAACTAACTCAAAAGCATGAAAGTAACAAGGCAACAACAAAAACTAGGCAAGAAAACTTGTAGTGGAGAGGTCCCTCTAGACTCTGCCGCTAAGTCCATCCTCGGGGCACGATCCACTGAATATGGGAATCGATTTCGATGAAGCAAATCAATAACGAGGATAAGATCTTGATTCAATCTATCCCGATCGAACGATACCGATTTGTATTTCTTAGCTACGCTCCGTGAATAATGGGGGAACGGGGCACCACATAAAATGCTCTAGTTAAATCTTATCTTGTTTAATCATTACTAAATTATTTCAAGTTCTCAAGTCATGGATACTTGAGAACTCCCTAAAATGATGAATCGCCAGTACGACATTTTTATTAGTTATCGTATTCACGACACGTGATACATTAGCCAATGATCACACTTGATTACCCGATGCCAAATGCAATAGATTTTCATACACAAACATTTCTACGGTGTCGTGAGGATTGTAAACTTGTACATAAACTGGTCTTGTGAACTAATATGCAAAACTTGTTGGGGATCATAAACTTGTATCGACATAAGGAAGCATGCAAAAATAATCACTAAAAGGAATTACTAATCAACAGGGAACAAAAAAATGCACACAAGAATTTCCTGGCCGCATTCACCCACTGGCCGCATGCACCCACTGGCCGTATGGGCTCTCTGGCTGTATGGACTCTTTGGCCACATGCGCTCACTGGCCGCATGGACTCTCTAGCCGCATGAACTCTCTTTTGGACTTAGCGAATTTTTTATTCGTTTAGCGAGTGAAAGCACAAGGTGGTTCAAGGACACTTGGGTAAAAGAGCAGCCATGCATCCAAAAAGATGGACGCATGCTGTCAGTATGCGGTACGAGTTTAAGCCGTATAACCCTCTCGGGACGCATGGCACTCTCGGTCGCATAGCTCGCTGGCCTCATGAAGACTTCGTCTTCTCCAACAGCAAGTTCATCCATGGCCGAAAAGCTAAAAAAAAAATTATTTTCTTCATAAAAACTCCATTTTAACTCCAAATCTAGTAAATCAAAAGCCAAAATGCTCGAAATGAAGTGATCTAACATAAGAAAAAAATTAGTTTTTGAAAATAATAAGTTTTATTAGATCAAATCCAAGGAAAACTCACATAACACATAAAAATCCAAAATTTGAAACTCAGATCTACGAAAATCTACACATCAAAATCCAAAACTCAAAGAACTAAACATGACCAGGAAATTAAGGAGAATTTTTTTATCAAATATATTTTTAAAACAAAAAATATAAAAAAAATCCAAAAATTTAAGATTTTACTATTGAGCAAGATGTACTTGCCTTGGGTGGCTGCTAGCCTCGACCTCTCACGGTCCAAGTCGTAGCAACTTTTCTAGGGCTAGGGTTAGGGGGAGCTTGAGGGAGAGGAGAAAGGAGAAAATAAAATGAAGAAGAAGAAATAGAGGAGAGAGAAAAGCCATATATATACTAAGAGTGGAAAAATAGGGTTTACTCATGGGTTCACCCAAAATAAACCAAACTAAGTGTCCATTCTACATGAGGATCCTAAACCGGGTCTATGGCAATGCCAATGGGTATTCTACTGGTCTCGGGTAGCCTCTCTCAGCAACAGAAAATAAAAAATAAAAAATGCCAGGAACCAACTTATGAAATACTGTAAGAAATACATTAATAGAAAAAATTAAATTATAAAATTTCAAGAAATACTAAATTTGGAATCGGGTGTGACAGACAACCTTTTGCCTTCTATTTATTCATATAAGAACCAAACTAACTAAGATATTAATAAATAATCCTGGCATACATCATAAAAATTAACAATTAAATCCCAGAGAAAAATACACCAGGATATTCTTCTGGTATCCAATGATTTTAAAAATACATCTGGAAACACAAAGGAAATGCCAAGACAAGTGTCATGTCCATGTCGTATTGTATATAATAGTTATAGCAATCTATCACTATCTAAGCTATCATTGGAAGAATATTTACACAACAAAGAAAACACTTTTTTATGACTTACTAAGAGAATAGAAGTTATATACCTGCTCATCAACAACATTTAAAACCGACACGAGACAAACATGAACAATACAAAAATTTCCACGGCCTGAAAAATATGACATTTAGAAAAATATGTTATCTAACTGAAAAAAGTAAATCTAATAAAACCAATACATAATAGAATGAAAATAGGAGACATAAAATCTAATACAGGCTTGATACTAGTCAATCCATAATTCACTCACCTACTCGATAAGAAAACTGACCCAAAGCTTCAATATATGTAGCCAGTGCACATCGAAATGTATACAAGGTACGAAAGGGACACGACAGCATATATGCCAAATTTGATTTTGGTGTGTCCTTGTTAGTTTGTAGTGTATGTGGTGTACTAGTATAGTTTATAGCGTTTGTCATGATTTTGGTGTCCCCAAGGTGATTCGTTAGTATTATTCAGCACAGTCAAAACACTCTTCATTTGGCATGATAATATAAATATCCTGATTTTCTATGAAAATAGGGAACTCACCAGCCATCCTAGTGTAGCAAACAAAAAATAGATATTCTAAGAACGAGTGTAGGAGGAAACTCACCAGCCTTCCTACTATAGCAAACAAAATATGAAAATAGAGCTTCGTTAGTACAATTCAAGGTAAGGATATAAAAAAGGTCAATAAATCAAGGGTCAGACCTGACAAGGATTAGCTTGAATGAAAGGGACATGAAACAGGCTTAATTATATATTTCAAAGACTCCTAGAAGAATATTTATAAACTTCACTGAGATCCAAGAAAAAAAATAAAGAAGAAGAGAGAATGTTCCTTATAAATCATATAGTCTTGTTTGAAGTAATGGGATTTTGTAGAGAAAAAGAACTATATTTGACATTTGGTCTTGAGTAATGACCGAATTGTTCATCTAGAATTATTCTTGACTCACGCAATAAAATTCAGCACAACTCCAATTTGACTTCCCTTTATCATTCCCCAACTCAAATAAACTAAATAAGACAGCATGCTTAGCTATGATGGTTTTGATCAACATAAGAAAATCTAATATTGACTTCACTTCTTTTAAGCCATTATCACTGCAGTAAATTATAGAATTGCAGTTAGAGTTGATTTGGTATTTTTATTATTCTGATACTTACATCTTACCAAATTGCACCAATAAACCAAAAATAAAAGAAAAAGAAAATAAGAGAGAGACATTCTTCTTCCTAAGCATAGAATTTTTGCCCCCACCGCCAACACTGCTCAATATGATAAAAATATTACCATTTCCGCATCCAATATTGACTTCACTTTATAATCCAAATACATTAATAAACCTACTTCTCTGTGAGCAGGGGTAACCCACTAGCTGTATAAAATAATTAAGATACTATATATAAGACTACCTAGATCAGTTGTAATTTCTCTACTCCGTATAAGTTTCTTGCATATAAAGAGCTTTCAGACTTAAGTAATTAAGATAATATTTAAGGATAAAAGAACATCCTTAATGCCTACCACAGAGTTTCTGATAGAAAGATTGACTTCATCCATATGTTAGGCTTGTCAATAGCACAATGGAGAAAAATTCACAAGTAAAAATCCACAATACCTATAGATAATTGTTCCTCTATTCACAATTTTGAACAATTATTCCAGTATTACCCTCTCATCTACTTCCTGTAGCACCTGTTGGTTATTCAATAATATCTCTGTGAATTCTGTCTAGTGTCTCTCTTGAGGGTGAGTATACACTACCAGAAAAAGTCAAATTAGCGACGTCTAAAAACGTCGCTAAATAACCAAAAATCATCGCTAATTTAGTTTAGCGACGTAATTAGCGACGTTTTAAAGCAGTCGGAAAAAACCAAGTCGCTAAAACAAAAAACGTCGCTAAACGTCGCTATGCCGACGTTTTTTAGTAACTTTAATGTGTCGCTAAATTTAGCGACGTTTTACGACGCCGCGTCACTAAATAGCGACGTTTATTCAAGTCGCTAAACGTCGCTGATTAGTGACTTATATAGCGACGTTACACCGACGTCATTAATGACCTGGCAATACTGCCATGTCAGCAATTTGCGACGTACAGCAATATTTTTAGCGACGTCATTAGCGACGTATTTAGCGACTGGTTACAGCATCGCTAATTAGCGACTTAAGAGAACGTCGCTAAACGTCGCTAAAAATGTCTCTAATTTTCAAAATAAATAAATAAAATATTGCATTTCTGGGTTTACCAACCCCCTTGGGTTCATTATCAGGTATATGATGGTAGTAGAAATAATTGAATAAAGAACACAGTTGCAGCACCAAGGGAAAAAATTCTAGTGCACTGGGTAAATACAGGCCAAGTATCAGTCATCAGTTGTAAACCAAAATATGAATAATATAATAAAATTTGACGAAAAGAAAGCATCCAGCAAATCTCATCGAAACGTAAAGAATATGGCAAATTTATATCCATACAATCGCATCCTAAATAATAATAAAAATATAAATATCCAGTAACTAACTATACTACTGCGAATCTGCAGGAGGCTGACTACCGGCACGCTTGAAAGATAAGAACTCCTCATACTCGTCCCGTGGAATCGACACCGATGTCGATGGAGAAGGCAGTGACGTCGGTGGAGTCTGTGTCGATGTAGGCGCACCAGGAGGCCGTGCCCGCTCTAAGTCTGCGAGTCGCTGGTTGTAAGAATCCATGATAGATAACAGCCTCGTACTGCTATGAACCATTGAATCCTGCATCATCGTCAGCCTCTCGCCAATTGATATCTGTGACGCCTGCAGCTCCATAATGTTGCGGTCATTGGAGGCTCTAATATTATTTGTCAAATCCCGGAGCTCCGTCATGCTGCGGTCGAGCATATCCAATCGTGCGATGAGCATCGGATCGTCCGCCTGTGGCTGGGACCGGGGCTGCTCCTCCATACTTCGCAGCAACTCGTCACGGAGAGACGCAATCTAACGGTCAACGGCCTCCTGGACTCTGGCCGACGACTGCGAGGGCTGCAACTGCGAGGGCTGTGTGGAATGCGCAGATGTCGGGGAGGCCCTAAATGACTGCGTCGCAACCACGGCGTCATAGGAGCCCGTACCGTAGTACGTACCCCTCTGGAGACCACCAGCTGCGGTCACCCATAGGTCGTCCGTCGACGGAGCTGGAGCGGGCTGCGACGAAGTACCAGCCTCTCCAGGTGTAGGTGCACTAGCAGTCGCCCGCTCACGCAGCCTTAGATACTCGGCCTAGAAAGGTTTGGAAACTCGATAATTGCCTAAGTTATATTAAAATTAATACAAACTAAAGTAATACTTACATAGGTCTGTGAGGCCCTCTCATCAATGAGATTTTTGTCCTTGCGATGGGTGGCCAAGAAGACGGTCACCATGTTTGCATCCTCACCCCTCTGTACCTGTTAAAAATATATTATTTATTACTAAACTTAAACATTTTTCCAAGTACCATTTTATGGTACTTATATTAAAATAATATATTTTAAAAGAAAAAATATACCAAACGACGAAAATGTTCCGTCATCGGAATCGAGCCACCACACCACTTGGCTGCATTCTACCTACCCGCCTTGGCCTTCTTAGACCTTTTCTTGTAGCTCGGATCGTCGAATCTAGCCCTCATCGCAGTCCACTGCTCAGGCGTGATCCAACCTTGGATCGGTTTTCCAGCACGATCACGAGCCTTCTGGTCATCCAGAGCATCTCGGATAAGTTTGGCGGCAACGGTAGGAAAGAGCCACTCGATCAACTCGGCTCGGTACGGAGGATAAAAATATGTTTGCTACAATAAATAATTTAGTAAGTTAGCATCACGGATAAGTTATATAATATGCATAAATTAGAGGATTTATTTAATATATTTTTACCTGGAAGTGCACAAACCAGAACGCCTTCCTCTAATAGTGGCCTTGTAGCGATCAGCACCACAGAATCTACACGCATCTTCATCATTGTCGTCTTTGTAGTACAACATACACCCGTTGTGACATGCATCGATTTTCTCGTATCCCATCCAAAGCGATCTTACCATCCTCTTTGATCGATAGAAGTCTTTAGGCAACTTTGCACTCTCGGGCAAGATCTCTATAATCAAATCGAGCAATCGATTATAGCATTCTTGCGACATATTAAAATCGGACTTGATGCTCAATAATCTTGTAACCACCTCCAACGGTGAATGATCCTCACAACCAGGATATAGTGGAGTCCTTGCATTCTCCAGCAACTCCATAAACTTTGCAGCATCGGCATTCGGTGCCTCCTCAGCTGCATCATAATTGTCCGGATTGAAACTAGGTCCCGCCGTATCATAATTGTCCGGATTGAAACTAGGCCCCGCCGCATCATAAACCATGTTCACCAACCCGTCGTTGTAAGCATCGTGGTCGTGGACATCCATATACGGCTCCACATAGGGCTCCGACTCCGATGCTAGAGGTACAAGTTCTCCGTGCGCGGTCCACTGATAGTAATTCGGCGTAAAGCCCTTCGAGTATAAATGATATGTAACTTCCACTTTTGGATGATATTTTCTGTTGCGACATCTTTACCAAACAGAATTTGAAACTTTTATTTCATAAAACTATTTTCCAGATGAAAGTAACCAAACGCAAAACCAAAATTTTTATACTCATAAAATAAATTTATAACTTACTTTTAAAAAATTATTTTCAGAAAAAAAAAATCAGAAAACATATCCAAACGGACCTAGGCAATATACCCCAAGTGTAGTTTGTTCTTTTTACCAAGCACATAATTGCTTCCAACCATGACTACTTATTATATTCTCGCCTCTAAAGTTATTCTTACGGTTCTTATTTTCATGTTAATAAAAGAATTAGTCTTATATCACAACAGACATACAAATTACAATTTAAAACCAAAAATTAGAATAACTAGTGGATAACTAAAACAATGAAGCAACTTATGGTGATTATTTGATATGGTTTAGGAATAATTATACATTTTTTGATCTAGTAAAATTGGACAGCCAAATGCAATCAAGAAAAAAGAATTTGATGAAAGAGAAAAGAGAAAAGAAAAAGTAAAATGGGACATAATTTTGTAAGGGATTCTCCTTCTTCTTACTCCTCCTCCTCCTCCTCCTCCTCCTCCTTCCTTCCTTTCTTTTTTTTCTTCTTCTTCTTTTTTTAAGGTGGAATGAATGAGACGAATGGAGGTGTAAATTTAGGATGGACATTTGGGTGCCTCATGGCTTAAGGCCGTGTACACCGAAAAGATGATAAAAAAAACAAATAGAAAAAAAATGATAGAAAATGAAATAATTATTAAAATTAATTTCTGAGTTAGGGTTTAGGTATTACAAAATAAAAATAAAAACAAAAACAAAAACAAAAACACACAAGTATGATAATTAAATAAATAAATATTATTAAACTAAAAATGATACCAAACACCTCAAGGAATATAATAAAATAATAATGCAAGTCCTGAATGAATGCAATTCAAACCAGTCCAGAATTGATATCAAAATAATTCGATATGATTCAAACATGATACATATAATTTAGACTTTGCAGGTAAGATGTGAACAAATTAGATGGTTTTGATCAACATTATTTTCAAGATTAAAAAAAAAAAGGGATCTTTCTGACGAGTATCAGAAATAATTGACATCTTGTTAAATATTGCTAAATCTCCATAGCACAAAGGGCAAAACAATCAACAAATAACATATCTTTAGCACAAAATTGGCATCATAGTACATAAAATGGAGGTTCAGACCTCATCACATTACCAGATGACTAACGAAACTAATATCGATAAAGCTGCGGGTAAAGCATTATTCTTGTAAATATGCTTGCAGTTCCACTTTCATGCTTAATCATCTAGCTCAAATTCAAGTTGGCACAATAATGATTAAATGACAAAAACACATAAATGACAAAAACACATAACTTAGGCTTCCAGTGACGAATATAACAGGTTCAAAATAAAAGACATAATGGGTGATCATGGACTCGTCCCTAGCCTTTCACCTTATCTTCTTCTTCTTTAATTGTTTCTTCAACTCTTTCTTTGCCTGCCTGGTAGAAGGCTTTGCATCGTTCTCAGCCTTTAGTTCTGCAGATACTTTTTGTTGGACAGGTCGAGGACTTTCATCAGTAAAAATAGAGTGAAAAAATCTTTTGTTAGAGCCATGATGTGTGCAGAACAGTTTCAGCATCTTCCTTCCCCTCATCCATTTAAGCAAGATCTTCATGTGGGTCTTGCTGTTCAGACCGGCAACGCCAGCTTCCTGTTTACATGGGACAACATCCAATAAAATTCTTCAATATCAATTCATACTTGCTCTTTAAGCATCTCCATGAAATATAAATTCAAGAGATCAGACTTCTGAGACTTAAAAAATGGATCAAAAGTAATACTAGTTGGGTAATTAACTAAACCCCAGCAAAATATAGTCATGGTCAAACCGGATTTAGATAATCGACTAAACTCTGATTTGATACAACTTATGGTACAACTGAAGACTGCTGCTTATGCCTACTGGACTGCGACATTGATTGCTGCTACATGTTTGATCATCAGAGTTTGTTATGATTGTTTTTATATTTCTTATGTATTTTTGTCTTTTATTGAGTCTAGGAAACTCTGTACATCGAGTCGCACATCGAGTCGCACTTGGTATTTAGAAGGCACCCAAACTCACCCAAACTCGTACTCAAATCAGTCCCAAATCTGTTCTACTCATATCACAAAACCAAGCCTAAAATAGTCTAAAATCAAACCACATACATGTTGGAATCTAGGCAACCGAACTCGGACCGAGCTCGGACCGAAATTGGCCAACCTGACACAGCAACCCTAAAAACCCGTTCCTCCTTCATACCAGGCTCCCAACGTTCAGATTTTTTAACGTTAGGCAACCGATCTTTGCCCGAGTTCGGTTCCTAAAAGCCCTATAAATAGAAGAAGAATTTGTCATTCTAAATCATTCATCTGATCTCTTCTCTTCTTCTATCTATTAGAGAGTTTTAGCTAAAACACTTTCATATTGCCAAGTTTTACAACTCCTATAGCCTCTTAAGTTTCAGTGCGGTCTTGATCTAGAAGTCGGCTCGAGTTGTAAAGAAGCTTGAAAACAAGTTCAATTTTTCTTTCAAGTCTGAAGTCATCGTGCTCTTTGTATCAAAGCATGTGCCTGTAAGAAGTTGCAAGTCTTCGGATCAAAGCTTATGTTTCACTGGATAGTGGATTCAACTCCGAGCAAGAGTTCTCGGGCATGGACTAGTCCTCTCAGAGAAAAACCAGGATAAAATCTTGGTGTTTGTGTTTGCTCTTCTTAACTTTTTTATATTGTTTATTTATAATTGTTATATTGTTGAAGTTGGTAACTATTTTAATTTTTAATTGATGATTATATTCCGCTGCATACACGCACTCTATTCACTCTCACCCCCCCCCCCCCCCCCCCCCCTTCTAGAGGTACCCTACGGTCCTACAATTGGTATCAAAGCGGGTTATCTTCTATAGGCCTAACACTCTAGAGAACACATGGCAACTGTGAAATCCATCTTCACTGGTGAAGGCCAATCCACAAATAGGCTCCCTCTATTTGATGGAATCAACTACACTTATTGGAAAACACGGATGAGCTTCTATCTCAAATCACTAGATTTTGTCCTTTGGTCAATTGTTATAGACGGCTACAAAAAGCCAGCTAGAATTGTGATTTATGGTAATCTTGTAGAAAAGCCTAATGATAGATACACTGACTTAGAAAAGAAACAAGTCCGTCTTGATGCTAGAGCCATAAATGCTTTAGCAAGGTTCAAAGTATCGGTATCGGAATCGGTATCAGACCATTCCTATGAGTATCGGGATCGGCGGTATCGGTAGTATCGGCGGTTTCGGATTGGAGTATCGAATTTTTTGGTATCAAAAAGTAAACAACTATTAGTAAATTATTAACATTTTAGAGAATATATTTTATACATTTATGCATAATTTAAAGTATTTCCAATATTTTTTCTTAGTATTTTTGATATTGAATGAAATAGTAGTCATCCTTGTCGATTGATTTATATGCGATAGATAAATTTTCCTCTTTTATATGTTTTTACAACCTTACTATGCTTTTACACCCTTGCTAATTGGTTTTTTAATTCAATATTTTTTGCCGAATTGACCGAAAAAGAGACCTCTAATGTCGGTATCGGTCAGTATTGGATATCGGTCGGTATCGGATCGGGACATGCCAAACTGTATCGGTATCGGCCGTATCGGATCGGTATCGGCCGATACTTTAAACTATGTGCTTTAGTCTATGTTGTAGATAGGACTGAGTTTAATAGAGTATCTACATGTGCCACTTCACACGAAATCTGGAAACTTCTTGAGGTAACTCATGAAGGTACTTTACAAGTGAAGGAGTCCAAGATTAGTAGGCTTACACAAGAATATGAGGCTTTTAGAATGAAACCATCACACAGATGTTCACACGTTTCCTAGATATTATTACTCATTTTTCTTCTCTTGGTAAGGAGTATAGTAATCATGAAAAGATACGCAAGGTGCTCAAGGGTTTAACCAAGAACTGAAACCCCAAAGCAACAACAATTATTGAAGGAAACGACCTCACAACCATGACGCTTGAGACACGCATGGAGAAGTTAATGACACATGAACTAGATCTTAAAGACTTTGAAGAACCAACACCAAAGGAAAAGACAATAGCCTTTAAAGCACAACTCAAGAAAGTCTCTAGCGAGGAAACTGAAGATGATTCAGAAGATGAGGAACAGGCCCTAATAGTCAGGAATTTTAAGCAATTCTTAAGGTTTGAGAGATCAAACCAAAAGAAAAAGGATTATCAAGACAACGATAAGGAAGAACATATATGCTATGGATGCAAAAAGACAGGCCATATAAAGGACTGCCCAAATGCTAAGAAAGTCAATCGCTATGAGCGCCTATGCAGAAGACCATCATCACACAAATATGCAAATACAAGCATATGGCACGAAAGTGAAGCTAGCGACTCAGAGGAAGAAGAAAGTCCTCGCAACAAAGCAAACGTATGCCTAATGGCATTCGATCAGGTATCTACTAATCCTATGTACGAAGATTTTACTTTCGATGAATTATCTGATGCATTTAGCGATTTACTTGAAGAACACAAAAAAGTTCTTGATAAATACAATCAGTCTAGAAAAGAAATCAAAGCACATGCTTGAGAATGAAAGGTTGTCTAACTTATTAAATGAAAGAAGAGAGACACCTTCTACTAGTGACACGGAAGAAGTATCTATACTGAAATTGAGTTTGCATGATGCTCTAGAAAGCACTAAAAAGAAAGAACTAGAGTATGCAAAACTCAATGTTGTATATGAGATAGAAAAGAAGAAATGCAATATAGCTGCACAGAGATTAGATATATTATCTGCTAAATATGATGATGTATGTGCCATCTCTAAAAAGTTAGAGATTAAATTAGGTAAACAGGCTATACCTATGACACAATCCAAGATTAGTCCTGTGACACCACAAAATCACATACGAAAGAACACATCCAAAGAAAGCAAACAAAACATATGCTACACATAATCACGCATCCCTTTATAAATACTTACAGAAGACACAACATACTCATGCCTACACTTTGGCACCAACACCTCTGCAGTATGTAACTATTGTGGTAAACACGAACACATTTCACAACATTGCAGAGTTAGAAGATTAGTATATATATATATATATATATATATATATATATATATATATATATATATGGGTACTAAAAGCTAACACTTCCGGACCATAAAAAAATGGGTACCAAAGGTCACATCTACTCGTATTGTAGGTGGGCCAACCCTCGCATGCTAGAAGCAAGTGAATTCTCGATAGTTGTTGCTCATGACATATGACCGGTGATGCTTCCCTATTCGTAACACTATCGATGAAGAAAGAATGATACATCTCCTTCGACAACAATCTCTGACGGTATATTATATGTAATGAAAATATTGGTATTCCTCCTTATCTAGTTATAAAAGATATTTGTTTGATCACAAAATTAAAACATAACTTACTAAGCATCAGTCATATTGCTGACAGTGGTTATAGTATTAATTTTGTGGAAAACAAATGTTCTATATATGAAAGATCATCTGAAAATATTGTCTTTGAAGGAATAAAGATAAAATTTATGTTTTCTATCTGTCGGAGAATACTAACAATGCAAGCAGATGTCTATTAGCTAACAAAGATGAAAGTTGGCTATGGCATATGTATCTAGGAAATGCTAATATGGACACAATTGATTGCGCAATTGTCTACAAAAAAACTGGTAAGAGACTTGCCAGATCTAACATTTAAAAAGGATATGGTTTGCATTGACTGTGAAAAGAACAAAGCAACCAGATCCTTTTAAATCAATCAACTCTGTAAGTAACTCTAGACCTCGTCAATTATTGCATATGGATTTATTTGGGCCTATCTGTATCGCCAGTCTTGGTGGTAAGCTATATGCCTTTGTAATAGTTGATGATTTCTCTAGATACACTTGGGTTTACTTTCTTGCAAATAAAAATGAGATATTTTCTAAATTTGTTACTTTTTGCAAAAAATGTTACAAAACGAAAAAAGTTTCATGATTACTCGTATCCGAAGTGATCATGGCGGCGAATTCGAAAATGCTAATTTTAAAAAAAATTGTGATTCCAATGGTTTTTCTCATGAATTTTGGTTTGCTAGATTGCCTTCTGTAAGCTATTTTAAAGTTTTTGGTTGTCGCTGTTTTATTTTGAATACTAAAGATAACTTAGAAAAGTTTGATTCGAAAGCAGATGAAGAATTTTTCTAGGTTATGATGCTAAAAGTAAAGGTTATCGAGTTTTCAATAAAAGATTATTGATTGTTGAGGAATCTATTAATGTTACATTTGATGAGCTTAACGATCAATTACCCAGTGACAGTGACGATGAAGATCCCGACGCAACATCCAGTAAAGCACCTGAAGATACTGCAACCGATAAAAGCTATCTGGAAAGTCTACCAGAGAAGATGAGATTCATGGCTGATCATCCAAAACACTTGGGCATAGGTGATGTATCTAAGAAAGTAAGCACTCGTTCTTCTACTAAAGATATAGTTGCAAATGTTGCTTTCATTTCACTAATAAAACCTAAAAACATAGAAGAAACTTTTAATGATGAATTTTGGATTTCCGCTATGCAAGAGGAATTGAATCAATTTGAGAGAAATCAAGTTTGGAAACTTGTTCGTAGACCTAATGATCACTCTATAATTGGCACCAAGTGGGTATTTCGAAATAAACTAAGTGAGGATGGACAAGTCATACGTAACAAAGCACGTCTCGTAGCACAAGGCTATAATAAAGAAAAAAGCATTGACTATGATGAGACCTATGCTCCTGTTGCAAGACTAAAGTCCATTCGCATGAGTTGTGCTTTTGCTAGTTTTCATGATTTCAAACTTTTCAAATGAATATTAAAAGCGCTTCTTTTAAATGGCTTTATAAAAGAAGTTTTTGTAAATCAACCCCTTGGTTCTGAAGATTTTCAATTTCCAAATCACGTTTTCAAGTTCTGTAAGGCTCTGTATGGACTCAAGCAAGTCCCACGAGCTTGGTATGGCCGTCTCAGTTCCTTCCTACTTGAAAATTGTTTTTCAAAAGAGAAAACTGACACAACTTTGTTTATCAAAACACTGATGACAATCTTTTATTACTGCAAATTTATGTTGATGATATTATATTCGGTTCTACTAATGAGCTACTATGTCAAGAATTTGCTAAGTATATGCAAAGTGAATTCGAGATGAGCATGATGGGAGAACTCAACTTTTTCCTCGGACTGCAATTCAAGCATAATTCACAGGAACGTTTATAAATCAAGCTAAGTACACGAAAGATTTGCTAAAGAAATTTTCCTTCGACAATGCAAAACCTATTGGCACTCCAATGGCTACATCGACAAAGGTTGACATTAATGAAAATGGTAAACTAGTCGACCAACGTAAGTATCGAGGTATGATTAGTAGTTTATTATATGTAACTGCTAGTCGTCCAGATATTATGTTACGTATTTGCCTATGTGCTAGATTTCAAGCTAATCCTAAGGAATCACACTTGTGAGCAGTTAAGCGTATCTTCCAATACCTTAAAGGAACTTCTACAATCGGCTTATAGTATCCCAAAACTACGTCATTTGACCTTATCGATTACTCGGATGCTGATTTTGCTGGATGCAGAGTTGATCGTAAAAGTACCAGCGGCACGTGTCATTTCCTAAAAAAGCTTTAGGGTCCGTTTGGATATGCTTTCTGAAATTTCTTTCTGAAAACAGTTTTATGAAAGTAAGTTTATAAAGTTGTTTTCTAAATATAGAGATTTTGAGTTTGTGTTTGGTTATTTTCATCTGGAAATTGGTTTTTAGAAACCAAAGTTGAAATTTTTGTTTGGTAAAAAAAACTTTAATGAAATTATTTTTTAGGAAAATAATGTGTTCCCCATGTGTCCCATGTCCGGTGTTTTCCGTGTCCGACGCAATCCAAATTGTGTCCACAGCTGTTCTTTAAATGTGACGGCCTCCTCCAGTGTATGTAGAGTGAATTCGAGATGAGCATGATGGGAGAACTCAACTTTTTTTTCCTTGGACTACAATTCAAGCATAATTCACAGGAAACGTTAATAAATCAAGCTAAGTACACGAAAGATTTGCTAAAAAAAAATTTCTTCGACAATGTAAAATATATTGGCACTCCAATGGCTACATCGACAAAGCTTGACATTGATGAAAATGGTAAACCAATCGACCACGAGGTATGATTGGTAGTTTATTATATTTAACTGCTAGTCGTCCAGATATTATGTTACGTATTTGCCTATGTGCTATATTTCAAGCTAATCCTAAGGAATCACACTTGTGAGCAGTTAAGCGTATCTTCCAATACCTTAAAGAAACTTCTACAATCGGCTTATGGTATCCCAAAACTATGTCATTTGACCTTATCGTTTACTCGGATGCTGATTTTGCTGGATGCAGAGTTGATCGTAAAAGTACCAGCGGCACGTGTCATTTCCTAAAAAAGCTTTAGGGTCCGTTTGGATATGCTTTCTGAAATTTCTTTCTGAAAACAGTTTTATGAAAGTAAGTTTATAAAGTTGTTTTCTAAATATAGAGATTTTGAGTTTGCGTTTGGTTATTTTCATCTAGAAATTGGTTTTTAGAAACCAAAGTTGAAAATTTTGTTTGGTAAAAAAAAATTTAATGAAATTATTTTTTAGGAAAATAATTTGTGTTCCCCATGTGTCCCATGTCCGGTGTTTTCCGTGTCCGACGCAATCCAAATTGTGTCCACAGCTGTTCTTTAACTGTGACGACCTCCTCCTCCTCCTCCTCTCTCCTCCGCTACCACCACTGTCGTGACTGCATCAATCAGCGTTAACTACGGCACCTACCCCGACGACCTCCCTCCTCCCTCCCAAGTCGCGTCCTTTCTCAAATCCAGCACAATCATCGATTGCGTCAAGCTCTTCGACTAAAACCCCGACTTCATCCGCACCTTCGCTGGTACCGGCATCTCCCTTGCCATCACCGCCCCCAACGGCAAAATCCCCAACCTCGCCAAACCCCCTGGTACCGCCTCTTGGTTTGTCTCCAACGGCTGAGTTCAACGGGAAGCTGATCGTGAAGGTGAGCTCCGGGAAAGGGACGCCAAGGATACCGAAACGACGATTCAAGATGTGCTTGTTCGCGCTGTTTAACTTGGATCTGAAGCCCGTGCCGGTGGCAGAGAGGAACTGGGTGGAGTGTTCCGACCAGACTTCTCGTCGGTGTACGACCGAAGGGGACGATGTCGGAGGCAGACGGTCGACGGGGGGTTCGCCTCCAGCAGGCGGGATCAAAAGAGGGAGGACATGGAGAGAGAGGGAGAGCTGTTGTTTTATGTGGGAGCCGCCAGACGCACGAGTCTAAGGAGAGAGAACATGGAAGGATGTAGGAGTATTATTTTTGGAAAGCTACATTTTCTTCTTTTCTAAAAATGAAGTTAAAAAGTAGGTTTTAGAAATCATTTTCAGAAAGCAATACTGGGAGTGGCAACAGCCAAACAGGTTTTTGTTGATTGTTGAGTTTTAAACTCAAAACATTCATTAATAAACGAGGGCCTTAGTCTCTTGGTTTAGTAAAAAACAAATTTCTGGCACATTATCAACTACTGAAGCTGAGTACATAGCAGCAAAACGTTATTGTGCATAAATTTTATAGATGAAACAAACCTTAGAAGACTACAATCTTCACTTTAAAAAACATTCTCATTTACTGTGACAACACTAGCACGATTAATCTCACTAAGAATCATGTATGTCACTCATGCACTAAACATATAGATATATGTCATTATTTCTTACGAGATCATCAATTACATGAGGATATATGTTTAGAATTCATTGACACTGAACATCAGCTGACAGACATCTTTACGAAACCCCTAGCTGAGGATCGCTTCAACTATATTCATCGTTAGGGATTCTAGATTCTAATCATGCTGCATAATGATATATGTTCTTAAAATGTTTCATTTAATCTAAATAGTCTTTAAAATCGAGATTATTTTGGGTATATGCCAAAAGGGCCTATTCTGTCAACGAGACGTAAATAGCCTTAAGCGATACTGTATTTAAGTGTCTTGGGACCACCGCTAGCTGGGATTCGGTCCCTACAACTAACCCAAAATGATTAACATTGTATGGAAAAATAGGTTAATTGAACAATTTTCCAACAAAATATCATATATGCAATTCTGAAACATAGGAAACAGAACTCTGACCGAGTTCGGGCAGAATTCGGTCCCTTCGGTTTCAGAACATAACCGATTGAACCTACTCTTTAAGTTGTTTCCTTTTCATATATTCTAACCCACTTCTTTCATACCCGTCCAGAACCGAGAAGGCCACATTTTCTTCATCTTATTCCCATCTTAAAACCCTAGAAACTCAAACCCTAACCCTAGAAATCTCTCCAACAAATAGCTTTCAACCCTCAAAATTTCAGATCTGCTACTGTGTCAAATTTCTCTTTCGTTTCTCCATTTTATTTTGAGGTATATTTCACTACTTATCTGTATTTCAAATTTCAATGGCTCCTAGAATTTTTTGGGGGAAAAAGAGAAAAGTAGATAAGGGATCCTCATCCAATCCTCCTCAAGAGGAAGCACATCAATCTCTATTCAGTCTACCCTTTCCCGAAGAAGGGACATTCGATGGTTCTCTTTTTAGGAACCTAGAAACTTCGATTGAATGGTTTGATGACTTCCAAAAGAGGAAAGTTTGTCCACAAAACCCAATTAGTTTCACTATATTTCCTGAATTTTGATCTATTTTTAGAGATTTATCACTTAATGAACTTGTCCAATCTTGCAATCACGTTTACCTCAATGCTATTAGAATGTTTTATTGCAACATGACTTCTTCACAAGGATCTATTATTTCTAGTATCTGCGGTATCGACATTGAATTCAATGATGAGGATTTGAGCGAGATCCTTCATATTCCAAATGAGGGAAATGTTCTAGTTGACATTACGAAATTCAATTTTGAGAACGAAATGACACTTGAGTCTTTTAAGGATTCCCTGTGTGCTCCTTATCCTCGTCCTCCTAGAAAACTTTATGCTATTTATCTGAACCAGCACTTCTATGAACTCCATCGTATAGTCTTTTATGGTATCATCCCCAAGAAAGGATCTACTGACGAGTACTTAGAGATGAGAGCTCTCTACCATCTCCATTTCTCCATTCCTTTTAGTTTTTCTAAGACTATGTCTCAGGCTATGATCCGATGTCGCAAGAAAGGGCGTAACTTACTTTATGCCATGTACTTGCCCATCATCTTTAGGAGCTTTGATATCCCTTTGGATTATTGTCCTTTCCTAGAGGAGCCATCTTTTCTGACCAAGGCTCGTAGAACTGCTCCCACTTTTCCTCCTGCCAGTAATGACTCTTCCAGTTCTGATGAGACTCTTGTTGTTGTTGCACCGGCTGCACCTCCTACTCCTACACCTACTGTGACTCTTGACTATCTTCATGAGATGCTTCGTGATCGGTTCAAACTTGAGGACGATCGTTTCAAGCGTCAAGAAGATCGTTACAGAGCTTCAGAATTTTGATCTACTTATCATGTCCAGGCTATTGGGAATACTCTTTCTGACATTCAGTGGAGTATGGCCCATGCACCTTCAGGTCCTATTCCTCTGATTAGGCACCCTCTTCGTTCTGGCCCTAGAGTTGATGATCCAGACAGTACTTTGATCCAGATGCTGCTTACTATGATCCAAATCGATCTGTTGATGACCCTACGACTGGTTACGATGCAAAGTTGACTGACATTTCTTTGGGCTATGATGATTTCTTTTGATGGCTGTAGCTGATGTCACACTTTCTACTTTCAGTATACATGTAACATTTAGTTTCAGTTCATTTTCAGTAGACATTAGTCTTTTATACTGAATACTATTTGTGTACTGAACATTGTGTAGTTGTGACTTCTTTGTATGTACTTTCTTTATCTACATGTGTTTTTCATACAACTGCTACTTAAATTTTTAAATGTGTTGCAATATTACTTAACTCTTCTTGTTGTTTGTACAAATGCTGCATATATTGCGGGGGAGCATCCTATTTTGATCAAATGACAACGGGGGAGTAGTATATCTTATGTTGTAAACATTGGTGGAACAAGGAAAATTTCAAATCGTTGTATTTTATCTGGAGTATCTGTCAATTTATCAATTATCAAAATGGATGAGATTGTTGGTCCATAAATCATGGTCAAAACGGATTTCAATAATCGACTAAAGTCTGATTCAATAAAACTGAAGACTGCTGCTTATGCCTACTAGACTGCGACATTGATTACTGCGACATGTTCGATCATCAGAGTTTGCTATAATTGTTTTTATATTTCTTATGTATTTTTGCCTTTTATTGAGTCTAGGAAACTCTATACATCGAGTTGTACTTGGCATTTAGAACGCACCCAAACTCGTACTCAAATCAATCCCAAATCTATTCAACTCATATCACAAAACCAAGCCTAAAATAGCCTAAAATCAAGCCACATACATGCTGGAATCTAGGCAACCGAACTCGAACCGAGCTCGGACCGAACTCGGTCAGCCTGAGTCAGCAAAACTAAAAATTCGTTCCTCCTTGATACAAGGGCTCCCAACGTTCAGATTTTTTAACGTTAGGCAACCGAACTCTGTCCAAATTCGATCCCTAAAAGCCCTATAAATAGAAGAATTTGTCATTCTAAATCATTCATCTTATCTCTTCCCTTCTTCTTCTATCTGTTAGAGCTAAAACACTTTCATATTCCCAAGTTTTACAACTCCTATAGCCTCTTAAGTGCCAGTGCGGTCTTGATCTAGAAGTCGGCTCGAGTTGTAAAGAAGCTTGGAAACAAGTTCAGTTTTTCTTTCAAGTCTGAACTCTAAAGTCATTGTGCTCTTCGTATCAAAGCACGTGTCTGTAAGAAGTTGCAAGCCTTCGGATCAAAGCTTGTATTTCATTGAATAGTGAAACCAACTCCGAGCAAGAGTTCTCGGGCCTGGACTAGTCCTCTCAAAGGAAAACCAGGATAAAATCTCGGTATTTGTGTTTGCTCTTCTTAACTCTTTTATATTGTTCATTTATAATTGTTATATTGTTGAAGTTGGTAACTGGTTTAATTTTTAATTGGTGGTTATATTCTGCTGCACACACGCACTCTATTCACTCCCCCTTCTAGAGGTGCCTTACGGTCCTACACAGTCTTTTAAATTACTAAAGAAGGAACCATATGATAAGCCAACTTGTTGCAAAGAATTATCTTGAAATAATATGTGATAAAAGACAACAGATAGGAACAAGGCTAAAATGTTACTCATCTCAAGAAAACCTTTTTTTTCTCTAATATAACAAAGGATAGGAAAGGAATTTGTTAAAGACCCTGAAACTTCACCAGAACTCTACAATTGTGATGACGGTTGGGGAATATTGCAACATGTCCCCGCATGTCGAATGCCCATATAGAGGGGATCTGAAACTAGATTGCACAGATACCATGTTTAACGACCCTACCACTACACCATAACTCCAGAGTTACGCTGAAGTTTGAGAGTTAAATATTTATATAACCTACATTTTAAAAAACCATTACAATATCAGAGGTGATCAATGAAATACACGTGAAAAGAACATAATAAATTGATAACACTAGTGAGAAGATGGAACACTACTTGACATGTATATTATGAATGCATTTCTGTTTTCATTTTTTCCTTTTTAATACTTAACTTCACTTTCCTCTTAAGCATTTTCTCTTTTCATTTCTAGTTATATGTTCCTTTTAGGGAATGGATGTGATAAAGCACCAGCAAGTAGACTTGTTATTTCATTATAGTAGAGAGATCCCCAAAATTACAAATGTTCCTTCACTGATACAAAGCTAGTTGGTGTTACCATATCTCCCATTTGTTACTTTGTGTTTCTATATTTTACTAAACTAAGGTTCAAACAGACATGTTTATTAACTTTATTTATTGCCGTATCAGTATGTCATATTCTAGTTCTACAAGATGTCAGCTCCTCGTATATGATGTGTTATATTCTAGTTTGACAAGATAGCAATATCCTATCGTGTAATCATGACTGTATCCATTTAATAATGTAACCTATATTGTTGCGCCTCGTCTCATTGTCTGGGAGCACATAGGCGCGTCTAGCCTCAACTGGAGAAGAAAAGCGCCACCTAGACAGCTTTTCAATTTTTTTAACACCTTTGTTACTTTTGTATTTCATGTTAGGTTGTCCAAATTTATCTTATATCCCTTAAAACTTATCAAACTTGAGTTTTAAAGAAGAGAGTAAAAAAACAATACCAAATTCTCAGTAGAAAAGAACAAATAACTTAACAAAATCACAACTATGAAACACTATACTAAGTTTTAAAACAAACATAAGATAATCAACGATGTCAATGTTCCACATTCCAAATTCTCTTTTTTTTTTATTTACGTCTATTTAGTTAGTAACTTATAATATTAAAACATAAAAAATACTATTTTGGCCTTTAAAATTTTAAGCATGCAACTTCAAAGATCAATAAAAATAAATATGGCCATAAATTTATAAAAAAATCAAACAAAGTCCAAAAAAACTGCATAAAACACCCAAACACACCTAGGCGTGCGCTAGGCTTGCCTAATTACTAATTCGCCTAATCTCGCCTTTGACGACTTTCTCGTCTAGGCGTCGCCTAGTGAAGATATCTTGTCTGTCATTGGATTAGGCACGGTGAAACATCGCGTCTCGGCTTTTGGGCGCCTAGACACGCATAGGCGGTGTCTTTAGCAACAATGATTGTTACTACCTTACAATACAAAATACGTATCTTATGGAACGATGTACTACTATTTTATTACGTATTGGTTGATATGATACGATGCATATAGGCTGATAGGTAATTTCGGTTTTTCTTTTACATGGGTCATGAAATGTATACTTAAGAATATGAATCCTTAAACAAGATAGACCCGTAAAGATAAAACACACAAAAATATGAGAAAATTATATTAAATCTTGTTCCTATTTAGATTTATAAGTATAGACCAAAAGTAAGCCCACCACAAGAGTGCTCTCGTATTCCTACTCGCAAAGAACCTCCAATAGCACAACCGAGACAGTGACGGATTCTACACCCCTGCAGGGATGGAGCGACAAATAGAATGATGCCCGATACGATACATGATACACAATACGATATGCAAGCAAAACAAATACACTATGTATTGCCAGCTGGCAAGCTGGAATGTAACATGTCATAAAGAAAGAACACTTTGTTTGGCTGATAAAGAAGCTATGTGAATCCTTTTAGAACTCGTAATGATGCAAAAGCTTCTAACTATGGTAATATTATTATTATTTATTTAGTATCTAAGCAATTAGTTTCTGGGGCCTTGAGATTTTTCCTCTGTGGAATGTTGCCAAGTAATGGTTTCCTAACAATTGATGGTTTCTTAGCCCTCAAAATTTTCTATTTTTAATGTCCTCTCTACCCTATAAATAAGGCTCATTAAGTCCTCTTCTGTAATCAAGTCATTGGAGATTAATTTATATTAAAGCTATTGCTTTTCAAGGAACTAAAGTTGTTCCTTATTGTATCTTTGTCTCAGTCATCCAAGTGGTGCTTCGGCCCATCGGTATCCATAGTGAGATTCTCAACCTCACCGCAATTGAATCAACGACACATTGTGTCATCCGTAATGGGGTCCTAGACCTCGCTGCAATCGGATTGTCGATATCCCCTCCCTACGTCAATGACCAGTACCATATAGCATGTTTGGGACTGTGGGTAACTGTGCAAGTGAGTGTTAATATGCTCCCTTACATGCCACTGGATAAGCTAGATGTTTACAGTGTAAAGCCTGTTGGAGAAGCAAGTTTCAAGCTTCTAGTTATTGGTTTTGGATTAAATAAAACTTCAGGCTTCACAAATAGCATCTGAATCTTACCCCAAAAAAATTCATTTTGGCTCAAGATTCAACACTACCGATACAAAAAATAATCTTTGTATTTGGAGCAAGTTTCCCCATTGACAGCCGTAGCTAGAATAGGGTGAAGACTAACGAACTTGGATTTAGGTTATAAACAAGGGTGTGGTATTTGCTAATTTTAGAGAAGGACCTAAATGCTAGCAGGATAGAAGAAAAAGATTCCCAGGAAAAAACCACAGGTTACAAATCTGGATAAAGGATTTGTTGTTGATCATCAGTGGCAGCAAGTTGGATGAAGCTCCAGAAAACATTGCTCTCAGAAAATCTGGCTGCTCCTAATCTAATATATGAGGTGTAATGCTCAATTCAATCATAGAGAAAACCTCTAAAGGATTAAAGTATCATTCAAAAAGGATATCTTTGAAACAAAAAACATGACATAAGTCTCAACCCTTCTTTCACATTTTAAAATTTTTTAAAACCGGCCAGTTTGACCGAAGATAAAGTAGTTCGGTATATCGATTTGAGCTCTTCTATCTCCTCCATTTCTTTCTTCCTCTCTCCCCATCCTTTATTTCTCTCCTTCCTCACTGGCCTAGGAGCAACCACCGAAGAAGTCAATGAAAGGAGGGTGGCCAACGGTCTTAAGTCTCCCCCCTTCCACCCTTGTCTTGGTTTACCTGTCTCGTATATGCAATGACTTGGGTATCAACCTAGGATCCGACCATGTCGTGGTGCTAGTGTTGTCGAGAAGATCAGGCTGCCTTGAGGGTCGTTGTTGCGATTTTAGTCATGAATCCATATTTGTTGTGACATCGTGGAGCCGGACTACAAGAATTATTCTGCCAATGAAGGGTTATTTTATTGTTTGATTTCGTTCTCTTTTCAACTTGGGGAGGTAGGTCGTTGGGGAAGTTGATTGAGAGCCTAGAAGTATAAAAATGACAGGAAGATATTCGACAAGGTGGCCAAGATGTACAACTAGAAAAGGGCCATGACATTCTCGGATGTAGGGAAATTCTTAGATGTTGGGAAAGGCGTTTCTCCACTGGACCATGTAAATAACCAGCAAGTAGATACTTGGATATTGCGAAGTGGATATTTTCATGGAATCAAGTGAACAACCGACAAGGGACAGTAACAATCAAATAATGTGAAAACCAATTTGTCCATGGGGAGAGAGGAACAATTGGCAAAGGGCCATCATGCTCTCATATAATATGAAAAAGGATTTGTCTATTGGATCTGACAAGAACAACAGACAGAAGGGCCTAACAATCTCGGATACTACCAAATGAAGCTTTTTTATCATAGGAACCAAGGTGAAGAACCAGAAAAGGTCCATGACACTCTTGGATATTGTGGAAGAGATTTTTCCATAGTAATAGAGGTTAATAACCGACACGGGGTTATGACACTCTTGTACATTATGAAATGTATTTTTTTGTGGGAGCTAAGGTAAACAACCAACAGAGGGTCCTAACACTTGGATATTACAAAAGACTTACGAGGACCGTCCGTGAATGACAAGGGATTGTGACACTCTGGAATATTGAGAATGGGGACTTGTCTATGAGGGACCAAGGTGAAGAAACAATAAGGGACCACGACACTCAGCAAGAGTAATGAATCATGAAGGACCACATCACTAGGAGAGTTTGATAAATAGGAATGGGTTACATCAAACATTGAAGTAAGGGATATGATTTGGTAAGTGCTTAAAGTTTGATGGACAGGGACAAGTCATATCAAAGACTGAACCAAGGGTTCGTTGTAATGAAAGATACCACAAAAATGTTGGCAGGTGTCTAGTTTACGACTTTGAGAGTTTCTTGACTCACTGATAGAGCTATTTGTTCAAGTCTTGTTGTGAGTTGTTCAAGTCTTGTTGTGAGTGTATGTTTGTTTTATCTTTCATGGTGCTCTAGGAGTAATCTCTTTTCATATTTGGGACTTTTTTCGTTAATTATATTTAATGAAACACTGGTGGTGGATTGGTGTGTTGTGTGTGTGGGTGGGTGGGTAGGTGTGTGTGTGTGTGTGGGTGGGGGGGGGGGGGGGGGGGGGGGGAAGAGGGGGGAGAGAGGGGGTTTATTTGTACCATTTTATCTCAAAAAAACAGACATTATTCAAAGATAACCTTTGCAAATGTTGGCCTATGAGAGTTTTATAGTGGTTATTCCTTTGCATTGCGTAAATATGCATAACAAAGAAAAATGTGAAACCTATAATAGGACCATAATTGTCATAGTTGAAAAATGCTCTCGGGTGCCAAGCTTCCAAAGCGTAGGCCCACAAGCACAAGATGTTGTAGAGGACATGTTGACTACTGCAAGGGTATGGCGGTTGTTGGGAGGTAGTGAATGCTTGAGGGGTGATAGTTGGAGACATTGTTGGTAGCGTCAGGTGATCCGACGTTAAGGAACTGCCATCTGTGAGGTCAACAAGAGAGAATGAGAGAGAGGAGGCATCGCTAAACAAGTACATAGAGAGAGATTGCAAAGAGTTGATACTCTTAGTTGGTTAACGGATCGGATTATCGGATAAGAGTTCGGTTCGGGAAAAATTCTAAGGAACTCATTTGGTTTGTGTTAAACGAGAATTCATGTCAAATTCTAAAAAAAATTCAAAAACAGTTGTTGTTTTCATTCTTTATGTGGGCGTATGCAGAGTTTTTCCACTGGTGTTGTATTTTGGATGAAGCGAGGCATTTTGCTTCACTTTGCACACAGGCACGCTTTTAACAAGTATGAATAGAACAGAAAGGATGAAGTGAGTAATTCTCTGACACTATTTAAGACCGCAATCAGATCTAACATATCATGCAGTGTCCTTGGATAATTAGAATGCCAGTGTCTAAAAATGGAAACAGGTGTGAACGAGCATAGGTGGGTGCATGCAAAAAGTAGGAACTACAAGCTTAGAGTTGGTAAATAGATGGTGAATTCCAACTGAAGATAGAATTTGGCATCCAAACAGATGGATTTTGATATATCAAATACATGATAGCATAGACGCAAATTGAGATAAACAACATGGAATGAGTTGGGAAGTTTAAATGAAAAATAACATGGATGCAAGTGATAATATAAGGATCTGGTGGGCTTGATTTGAAAGTATCATTGCTCATTTATAAGAGTGGTAAAGAGAGGATCTCGTTCTGGAATATGTTTCCTGATGAAAGATTTTCATATATCAAAGACATGATAGCATAGACGCGAATTGAGATAAGCAACATGGAATGAGTTGGGAAGTTTAAATGAAAAATAACATGGATGCAAGTGATAATATAAGGATCTGATGGGCTTGATTTGAAAGTATCATTGCTCATTTATAAGAGTGGTAAAGAGAGGATCTCGTTCTGGAATATGTTTCCTGATGAAAGATTTGAGTAGGCAACTAATCATCATATTATGCTCCCCTTTATTTATTTGTGGCAGTGGCATTCAACACAACCCCGCCTAAGCACAAGTCCAAATTTCAAGACAAAAAGTTCTAATGAAGGGTAAGGTTCAATATGACTACATCTGTCTTGATCGAAGTGAATGGACCTGAATTAACAAATAAAAAACTAGTGCAAGTGTTTAGCAAACAAAAACTGTGTCCAAGTATAAACCAAACCAAAACAGTGCCAATAAAAATAGTTGGAATCTAAATGTAAAATCTACACTCAAGTCATTCAAGACTATTCTTGGTCAATCATGATCCAGAACGACACTGCCTACCATATCAGCATTTTCATGCCTCGTTGTGAAAGACCTTGCCATATTTTCTAAATTCATATCATTTTTGGATAGTGATGATAAAATTTTAACTGCAGAAAGATTGGAAATACACCCAACTGTTGTCACCTTAACAGGCTTAGTAGCAAAAAATAATTCTTGCAAAAATTACTTCTTTACATGATGAAATATTCTATTGGATGCTATCTAGTATAGACACAAGGTCAAGCACAATAACTATGAACTAATCTGAACCAGATGATTTTGTTGAAGAACCTGATACGAATCTTGGGATACCTCATCATTAAAGTGAGCCGTTAAGAAGAGCGAGTCCAAGATTATATCAACCCGTATCAAGTTCCTTATACCGATGTGGGACTAAATGATCATAACATTCCACCATGCTCGGTAGTCCCGGTGCCCACATGTTGGCTTTGCAATAGACTTATAGTCTCGTAGGAACAATGCTATGCCGGCATCACCACCCACATCGCATGATTACAACCAGAAGACATGTTATAGGCTCTGATACCATTTGATACACGGATATCTGGCGAAGTCATTCCAGAAGCTAGTCATTAGGAGATAGAGCCAAGATTATATTAACCTACACCGAGTTCTTCATATAACTGATGTAGGACTCCTATCATAACACCTCTTACTCTTACAAGATGTGAAGAAGAGAGTATCATGTAAAAAACAGAAGCATAGATTAGATGACAACATGGCTGCTCAAAGACTGGGTGGGAATAGATGACAACATGGCTGCTCAAAGACTGGGTGGGAACAACATCCCTTGATAGGCATGTTAACTAGAAACTCATAGTAGTAGAATATGTTGTTGTGGAAGATGGCTACAATGGCACGCTTAACAAAAGCCATATGTTTTACAAGTAATAATTAGACTTCAATGGTAGTGGTGACATTTTGATGGATAAGAACTCACAACCGTAGTGGTGGGAAAGGGTATTTGTGATGGTACACAACAAAGATGACAGACAAGAAGGCGGAAAATAAAAGGCCAACTATCACCACAATATTAGCTTTAAATACATTGTATTCGACTTTGATGACTCTTTCCTCCAAACCAAGGTTCGCAATATCGAAATCGGTATGGGATCATTCCTATGAGTATTAGGATCGACAGTATCGGCACGATGGTATTAGTTATTTCGGATCATAGTATCGGATTTCTTGGCATCATAAAGCAAATAATTATTAAAAAAAATTGAAAAATTGAAAAATTGAAAAAATTGAAGAAACAAATGTACATTTGGGCATAATTTTAAATATTTTATGAGTTTTTTTTTTAGTAGTTTTGAAATTTAATGAAATAATAGTCATCTTACTTATTGGTTTACCAACATTAAATAAGTTTTGTTTATTTACATATTTTTACAACTTTACTATGGTTACACCCATGTTGATTGGTGTTTTTCGTTCAATTTTTTTTTTCGAATTGACTGCAAAAGAAATTTCCAACGTCGGTATCGATCAATATTGGTAGCAATCGGTATCAGATCAGGACATGCTAAATCGTATCGATATCGTCCATATCGTATCGGTATCGGCCAATACTGCAAACTACGCTCCAAACTAACAAAACATTCTTAAATGTTCATCAAGATATTCTCTTGCAGAACAATCTAAGCATCTTCAGAATCAGATGATAGCTTTCGTCAGTTGCAAGAGAGGTAAGATGCAACGATATCTTTCTTTGAGATAACACATTTTATAATCTATGTTACCTGGACTCGAATACGGGTGTCAGGTATGGATACACATCCAAGTGTCAGTTCCTTCAAACTCATAATTGAAGGACATATGGACTCGGCTAAAAAGGATCCAAATTTTGAATACAAATACGGGGATATAACAATTAAAATAAATATATTTAAACATAGTTTCATAAAAAGACATCATGTAATTAAATTTGCAATGGCTTCATAAAAGACATAATTAAATTTGCATAGTTTCATAAAAAGACGTACTTTCTAACTAAATTTGCATGATTTCATAAAAATACACAGTTGTAATAAAGTTTACATGGTTGCATGGTTTCATAAAAAGACATTATGTAATTAAATTTGTAAGATTTTAGAACTTTACTACCAGTCTACCATATTAAAATAACTATCTATTTCACTACCACATTAAAATAAAGTATCTACTTCACTACCAGTCTTCTGATTGTCACCATGAAGGACAATGAAGAATCTGATTGTCACCATGGAGGATCGGATACGGATTGCATACCAATACCCATGTCCTATCGGGTAGACACGGGTACTCTCTAAAGTAGAGTCCGGGTAACATAGGTTATAATAACAAAGTGATGTAGGCATGAAGGCTCAAGCATAATAACAACAGGCAGGAGAACTATTTGCTAGTAAGATCACAAGAAAAGACTCAGATTTCAATCTAGACAAGTGTTTAAAATCTCAAATTCTGAAAAAGAACTCTTCCTAACGAAAAGTAAAGCATAAGAACAATCTATAACCCCAAATAAGTTTAAACTAATTCCTTGATTCTACCTAAGAACCCAACAGGAAAGAAACCCAAAATAACTGCTTGGATTCTTCAGTCAAACTGGGCCCAATTTGTTTGGACCAGAGTCACCAGGCATGGGAGGCAAATTCAAATCTTGTCCAGTTTGGTTGATCCAAAGGCCTTCACGCCTTTCCTTCTTCTTTGCCTGCTTGCACCTCCCGCCTGATTTTCTTACCAGCACATACGGGAAAAGATATAAATTCTAAAGTTCCTTTCACGCTGAGGAAAATGGGAAAAACCAGGTTCTTTCTAACACTTTACTATGTTTAGTTGATTAGATGTAGATGGTATGTGAAAAACTGCAGACATGAAAAAATATGAAAATAGAACATTTACAAGTAAGATAAATGGAAGAGAGGGAGTAAAAGTTTGCAAATAGCAAGAAAATTTGATAGTAAAAGGGATAATACCTTAAAGAAAGACCACCAAATATATCTCAATGAAAATTTTCACCTTAAGCTCATGAATCAGGTCATTTGATAGACCTTTACATCATAAAATAAACAAAAGATTCACAATGTGCATCCAGACTTCTTCCATGATAAAATAAAAAATTGGCTCTTATTCACTTACTAACAGTACTAGGTACTATTAAATCCCTGTAATACAACATTAACTTTTCCTTTCTCTTGTTTTTGTTTTCCAAAAAATTATAGACCATACAAAAACTAGAAAGAGCATAAATGTTCTAGTCTTGCTAAAGATTCAAACTAAATTTGAAACTGAAATTGGCACATTCAAGATCAATCCCACTAATTATTACATACTACTTCATGGAACATAATAATTCCTGATCATGACAGCTTTGGCTACTATACCTCATTTTGTCAAAAAAAGGGTGCTAGCAATCATTGTTTTAAAAGGCATGAGGCGCACTTGAGGCACTAAGGTCCTCTAGAGCCTAGATACGAGAAATAGAATAAATGTTCTATTTTTGCAAAAGATTAAAACTATAATTTGAAACTGAAATTGGCACATTCAAAATCAATCCCACTAATTACTAAATCATGTATACTACTTCATGGCACGTAATAATAGCTGATCATAACAGCTTTGGCTATTATCCCTCATTTTGTCAAAAAAGGCTACTGGCAAGTAGTGATAAGCTTCAAGTATATCTATACATGTACCACAGAAAACCAGCTTGGATATAAATTCTGGACCACAGAAGTTTCAAGGGTAAGGAAAGAAACTAATCACACTACATCATCTAGGTTTCAAAATTATACCATGACCATCAAGCCTACTCCCAACTACTTGAAATCAGCCAAGTGAAACCTTTCATCATCAATCATTCCTATTAAGGGCAATTACAAAACTAGGCTTAGTAATCTTTAATCCTGTTCTTTTGATGGCTACAATCATATGAAACACAATATGGACATAAAAGCAGTTTCGTTCTTAAAGGTTGGGTGTCTATCAAAGGAGGTGCTGAGTCGACGACATTGTTAACAGGGATATTATCCTAGATTGTGTTGTCACTAATTCTCTCCTTTGATATGTAAGCGCAAGGTGGATGATGAGAAAGAGAAGGGAAAAGCTGTTTCATGAACTAGAGAGAGTAGATCTATAAAGATAATAACAAAGTATCTTATTTTTCCTTATGTTGAGTAGTTTGTGATCTGAACAAGGGGCTGAACAAGAAAAGAAGAGCAGTTGCTCATATCAGGCGACAACAAATTATGGTAGAATGAACGACGCGAGATGGTGATCAATGTGACAATCTGCGTGACATTATCATTGGAGACCCTGTCACTGATGGGTCTCTATCAGTGAGTTGCGGGGCTACGTCAACAGTTCATACCTTTCCACGATGAGTAGGAAATGAGGTGAACATCAACAGTGGTCAATGGTTTTCTTTGTACGAAGAAGTAAATCATAAGGATGTGATGGTTTTGAGTTACATCATGCATTATTTGTTTAATTCCCCAGGATCAGAGTGATGATAATGGACTAGTGATGGATGGAAATGGAATCCTTGAAGGACTATACAACAGTGATTCCTACCGATAGTCAAGATGATAACTGGTGTAAGAGTAAGACAGAACAAGCAGATGAGCAAGTAGTAACATGTAGTGGATGACACCGATAACAAGGTCACTGGTGATGGTAGCATCGCTATAGCATTAACAAGTGGTCAAAACCAGATAGTGAACAAAGTAAGAAGATAGCTAGAAGTACATACCTTCAAGGATGGTTTAAATCACTAACACGAGGAAAATAGGTGAGATTGGGATCTATTTCAGGTCATGTTGGGAAGGATCTGATGTCGGTCAAGCTCTGTAAAATAAACTTATCTTTTTGAAAAATGATTTGGTTGACTGAACTTGATATCTGAATGTGCTAAAGAAGATATGGACTTGATGTTTGTGAATCAAGATCAAAGTAATGAGGCCTGTTACAACAATCCGAACTGGCAAATAGTTTTGAGTTTGTAGGGATCTTAATTGGAGCTTTGTATTTCTATTTGGTTACTTTAGCACCACAAAAAGATTATATTTGCAAATCAATTTTAGACTAAATTTAAGTTGAGATTGTGAAGTAGAAGTTAATGATTTAATATATAAAAGGATATTTGAATAAGCCGGAGGCTTCTCTCTCCAGTTTATGGATGAACGATACCTCCATTGCGAAGATAAATGGTTGAGAGGAAAATATTATCCAAGCTTATTATGGGTGCACCAAGGCAGCAAGAATCAAACTGCTTAGGTGAGGGCCGACTAATACTAGGGGTGTCTAATGGTTTATGAATCAGATTTTGTGTTGTGCTTTCTTCATGATTGGTACGATAGATGTATAATTTAAAAACTATTAGCATTGCATGGGAAACTTGTTGTGCATAATACACCATCAAATGAATGAAGTGTTCAATCAAGAAAAAAATGATAAGAGTATCACTTACTCATAGAGAGGAAAAAAACGAACTAGATTAGAGGATATGGAGAGAGAAAGAAACTTACTTGTTGGTGTCTGACAATGGACATCGGGATCGTAGATAGACATCTGATTCACTAGAGCATACACAAAAGGAAAAGGAATTGAAATTAAGGGAAAGGAAAAGATTAATGTTCCTTCCTTCTTTACTATCGATATTAAATTATTAATATCTATAAATTCATTATTGGTCTAGGACAGGTTCCAAATTCAAACAAGAATGTCAAGGTGTGGTGAGGTGACAAGCATCTTAAAGGACTAGACTGCCGCCTAAGGCGACGAAGCAGGTGCCATTAATAACAGAGTTATTCTCGAAAAGGGGTTAAAAAAACACTGTTGGTTGGAAATTGGTGGTCCAACATGTGCCGTACTTCTCTTCTCAGAAGGATGATAACCCTAGTCTTCACGGAGAAGATTGTTCAGTTTGCAAATGCAATTGGATACGAGTTGTGTCCAACTGAGAATCCAGTATGGAAAGTTAATACTTTAGGCTACTTTTGGTGATCTGGTGTTTGATCGATGATTCGAAGGTTAACTTCACCTAAAACATATTCAAGTAGATATGATGTACTCATATTTCAGATCCAAATCAAATTATGAACAGCTATTTATGGAGGATAGTGAAGTCTAGCTCTATAGTCGCGTGATCTGTTATTGAATCTTGAAGTGCGTTGGTTTCTCAATAGGCTTGGTCAGTTTCATCTAAAACCACATACATGTAACATTTTGTCAAAAACTGTTGGGTTAGCTTATGGACTTAAAGTAAGACATGCCAGGGGCTCAAAGTAAGACATGCAAGGATCTCACACCCCAAACAAATCCTTTGAGACCTAAGGGCTTTTAAAAATGAACCTGAAATCTTTTAGTGTATAAGGTTTGGCTATGAACTCATCCAAACTCAAATACCTACTAGGAAAATTGGTACAATTTACACATACCCTTATAGACTTGAAAAAAAGCATCTTTTACTAATTTTAAATGCTCTTATAAAATTTTATATAGTCAACACTTGATATTTCATGAGTTTGTACCATGGATTATAACCATCTACATGATTGGTTAGGTGTCTTGAGAAAAATAATTACATTGCCCAACACTTCCAATAACTCAATATACAAATATACAGTTATATAAAATCTAAAATCCTATCCGACTCGAATAATAAAGCATGGGAACTGACCCAAATCCGTATTCGAACAAAAGCTAAAGCATAAAGAGGATTTGGGTCACATGAATCGGTTTGTTAGCACGCAATATTGTAAGTATTCCAATAACTTGTCTCTTAAGAAGTAAATTCAAAGCGCTTATCGCGATAAAATTAGAACTAGAGCCTCAACACATCTCTTCTTCTCCACCTTGTCTTCACGCCTACATTCACAAGAAACTCAACAAAAAACAAATTTAACAAACTTCATGAAACCATAAGGGTGCATTTTAGAACAGAGCTTGGAAAAGCAAAAGGTAGAGCTTGGTGGATTTACGCTTCCAAACTCCAAATAACATTTTAACTTCGGAATTTTTGGGTTATTACACTAACCACCATTACTTTGAAAATAAAACATAAATCATAAGGGAAGTTCGTGGAATTATTTTCAAAATAATGGAGGTCCATGTAATAAACATAAAACATAGGGGAGGTTAGGGTAAATAACCCTAACTTTTAACTTCGGTATTTTTGGGGAGTGGTTTTGCATATTGATGAAACTCCATTTCTGACTCCAAAATACCACCCAAAACTGGAGTTTGCAAAACTCCAGTCCAACCGGACTTTACTCTCCTTTTGCCAAACTTCAAAACTTCCTCCAAACTCCTCCTCTGGTGGAGCTCCAGCTTTTCGCTACTTTTAATCCCTACATGTCCTTAGCATCGCCAACTGACAAAATCGAGATTGAACTACTACTAAGACCTCATTTGGTTCACGGAATCATGACATTGGAAAAGAAAAATCATTCATTTTCTACGTTTGGATGCCAAAGGAATCTAGGAGGAAAGAAAAGTGATTCCAAATAGAAAAAATAAATAAATAAATAAATAAATAAGGAGGGAAAGTGGTTCCCTCCACACACACCCGAGGATTTACTTTCCCACATTTAAGTATTCACTTTTCCTCCCAATTTTCTTGGGATTTCCAAGGAAAGAAAATTCGATGAAAATTATAATTTTCCAAAGGAAAGGAAACAGCAAAGAATTGATACCTGGGCGTGGGTCCAGGTGTGGCCGACGGAGAGCGGGCCCTTCTCCTTGAAGATCTGGTACAGCCCATCCGATATGACCTTGGCCTCCTCCCTCGGGACCTTGGGATTGATCCTCCGGACGTCGGGAGCGCACTTGCGAGAGAACTGACGCACCAGGTTCATGCCGGCGGCGGCCAGTCCGCCGCCGCCGAATCCTCCTCGGAAGAACATTTGCGTCCCCTCCTAAAACCCTTCCAGAGACCAAGAGAACCACTGAATTTTTGTGGGAACCACAGTGTTGGTGTTCTAATTTCCAAAACCCGGATGAGCACAAGGGCTCAGTTTTGCTCAAGCCCAAGAGCAGCTACTTGGGCCGTTGAGAGGCTAAAGTTATTAAAATTTGAGTTGCAATCAGTTTGGATGTAACAAAATACTACGATATGGGGGAGATCCGGTAAAAATAACGAACCTTTGTTACAATAAGCGTCCCATCTATTCTACTATATAATGCCAAAACTAGGTTTCACCGTGAAAGTTTTTCGTTCCAAAAATATCCTTCATTAAAAACAGTAATTAAATACGTATTAAATGTATGTATGCATGCATGAGGCAACTTGAGGAATGATAGTTAATAAAACAAAGATATGCATGCATGCAAAGTAGGTTGTTTGGAGAATAAAATAAAAGTTAATAAAGCATGCATGCAAATTAGGCACATGAACCCAAGAGATAAGAGAAATCTTTCATATTTCCGTCATTTAATTTCTCCCAACTTTCATGCTCCTGTCTATTATATTTCCATCTATAATAAAATTAAGAATTTGTCGTTTGCTCTTTTAATAAACTATTTTTTTTTTCAAGTAATATGAAATACGTGCAACGCACGTGCGTATATACTAGTTTACAATAAAATAAAATTTACAACAAAACAAATTTTAGAAATGGCCCAAGTGTTGCAATAAAAAGTGCAACAGTACCATTTACTGGTAATCGAATAGCTCCTGAGGTAGCAAGTCAAACGTTGTTTTTTTTGTAGCTAGTAAGAAGGAAAAGATACTCAATTCTTATGTATTGTCCTACTTCAAAACTATAGAACACAATCGACTTCTTTTTTAGCATGTCTGCTGAAATCAGAATAGTTGAGAAGATAGTGGCGAACGAGCGCATAAGGTATGGAAATATACCAAACAGTTCAGACTAAATTGGGAAGAAGGCTCAAAATTTTGTTTCATGAGCCTATGTATTCTTGGCTCATCAAGGGTCTTTATGTCTCTAGCAATAATATCTGTCTCCGGTTCTGACTAGATGTCACATTGCAGTTCCAAAATATCGAGGGAGTAGCCACGTGGCAATGGCCAGCAGCATACTTCAATGGACAACCCAATTTAATGGACCCGTTAGAGTGTACTTAAGCTGTAAAACAAATATAATGGACTACGATACATGTCACAATCTAATTATAATCTCATCCACAAAAGGTAAACACAATTCAAATGTCAGACTAATCAAAGAAAAATATAATCCAATAACAAGTCTCAATAAAAAGTGTTTTGGGGAACAACCCGATAATAAGTTTAGTACAGTAATCCAAGAGACAGGAAATAGAGAAACTAGAAACAGAAATAACTGAGTATATAAAGCAAATACTCAGGAGAAATCCTCTGGCACCTCCCCGTCCTCTGGTGTTGGTACTGCTCCAGCGTCAGCTCCTGTCCCGTATACCTCGGGATAAATCTCCTCTGCTATACCTGGGGACATAATCCGGATCCAGGTCCTCAGGGGACATAACAAGGTACAAGAATAACTTAAGTCAAATAAATTGCAGCATATAATAATATATCAACAAGGCAAACTATGTAACCAGCTATGTGATATGCAAATGAGAGCATCACTAGTACTTAGGCTGAGATCACTACAAGCTCTGTGTCGGAGAGCCGGGTAACAGTAATATCACCTAATGGGCCAAGCTCTGATATAGAGGCTAAAGCACCGCAATAATAAATAAATAAATATATATATATGTATTAGCCTGTAGCTTGTGTGTATCTCCCCACCCAATGTAATCACATGTCTCATGTCCACGACGTCTCATGTCCATAACACGCAAGATCATGACCTCTAGCTAGTTCAGCAAGTCATAATATCTATGTATATGCAAGTCTTATGTCACGAATCATGTAAGCCTATATAGAATCACCATGAATAACTCAGAAAAGATTCTGTCTCATGAATAGTATCAAGTGTCATATGGTATGACGTACTTGATAAAGCAAGCACGAAAATATGTAGGATCGTGATATCAACTCTCTAAGTGACGTTACACGACTCCGCGTACGGCGTCGACACCCGAATCTTGTTCGGACGCTAAGCAACGTCTCACGGTCCTAGGTTGAACAGATACATCACAAAAATAAATCAAATAAATAATATTAAAGAAACTACTGCAAGTTTGGCAAAGTACACTTGCTTGGGGTTTGAACTCCTTCAATTGCTCCAGTAACAACGAAATCTCCAAGTATGCCTCCGGATACTGAAATAAATATTACCATCACTTCAGAATACATGAAATAGCTAGGATTAACTACCCGTAAGTCTAATTTGGACACAGGGACAGAATTGACAGTTTTTGGTCAAAGCGGGGTCCATATGTGGCCCACTTCGCACCGAAAAATATGCCAGAGACAAAGTTCTCCAAATTCGTCAAACTTAGTGTCTACGAGTCCAGAATGATGATATGAACCCAACGAAATATCCAGAACTGGATTCTGGTGAGCCAATCACAAAATCGTCCGCCAAGTGGAGCCGTGGAGCCCACGAAATGGGGTTTCATCAACGTTCTCATAATCAAACCAAACTTGGGTCACAGGGCCAGCGTAACGCTGCAAATCTGATAGCGCAAGTTTTATTACAAAATGACAAGTACACACGAAGTTACAGCGAGTATCAAAACGGTCCAATACGGGATATTTTCGACAGATACGCGTTGATTCCGGTGTGCACGCACATCCAAATCAAGTTCCACGAAAGCACATACGTCCGCATTGATGATACGCGCCTTTCAATTGAATTCTTACGTGACGAAGTTGCCTCGTTTAGCGGGACGCACCCAGTTTCGAAAAAAATTCGGGTTTTGAAAACCAAGTTTTTGGTCAACTTTACCCGTGAATAAAATACAACTTACAGCAAATTAAAATAAACTAATTACAGGGTTTTAGTCTTGGTTATATTGTCTAGTTTACTGTTTAAGTGAAATTTAAAAATATTAACTAGGTTGGGAGAAAAATGGTCATGGACATAGGGGTTCGGGACAGTTTCCAGAACCAGAAATATGTTGTTTTTTCCTGTTTTGCGTCGTGATTTACGACCGACACAGAACACGATACCCCGAACTAATTATACAGGGTTCGAGAGGGTCACGTGGTCTTCGCATAGGATTCAACAGAACAAAATTTGGATCCATATACAGAGAGATACGCGAGTGGGAAGAGACATACCTCGCTGTTGGCTGCTGGTCGTGAACTGGGGCAGGTCCGCGGCGGTGTTCGTTGGCGGCGTGCGGCGGTCGTCGACGGCCGTCCTAGGTCGTGTGGAGGTTGGGAAGATGCGGGGGGTGGTCGTACGATGTATATATGTAAGGAATGGGGGGTGTCGCGGGGGTTGCGGGAACGGGGGGGTCGTGCGGGAGTCTGCGATGGAGTGGGTTAGCGGGTCGGGTCGGGTAGGGTAGGATCCATTAGGGTGGGGTTGGTTCGGTTGGGTTTAGTTTGGGTTAGTTTGGTTTGGTTCAAGTCTGGTTCGGTCTGGTTTATCTAAACAATGCTTTTAGCTATTTAAAAATAGTTTTTGAGCCCAATAAATTCCAAAAAATTACACAATATCATATTATTAATTATACACTCAAAAATATAATTTTTATAATATTTTAATATTTAATATAATACACAAAAATATTAATCACTAAAGAACATTAATTATAATTAATTAAAAATCACAAAAAAATCCCAAAAATTCATATTTAAAATTTTAAAAATTTAGGTGTTTACAATCTACCCACCTTAAAAGAATTGCGTCCTCACAATTAAGAAAATAAAACGTAACCGTCAGAAGAGATGATGCGGTTACAAGACATGTTTGTTGAAGCACGACACAAAGAATAAGGAATCATGAACAAGGAAAAATCGAGAGGAAGGGTGAGGGATTTGTTTAAGCAGAACACGTAGGGAAGAAATAAAAACTTTTTCCTAGGCAATGAGAGATAAGTAACTCAAGAGTAAAGGAGCATTGTCACCCCCACATTTCAGATTAGGGGTATTTTTGTCTTTTCATAATTTAATGTGTAAATGATTGCATAATATTTTAATTTAATTACCGTAATTTTATTTGATTGTTGCGCCTTACCGTTGCTTCGATATTTGGAGCGCTACCCTAGCCTTTGCCTTCCAACAAATTCCACAACCTTGTCCTAGACATGCCTGTCTTCTTTTCTGACCTTTGTGTAACTTATAATTATGCTTTCTTGTGCTTCATTTTAGTCGCACAATATTCGTCGCAAACATTTATTATTTAATTCTTAATAAATTCAACTTTGTATCATTGTGTGTTCTAATCGAAATTGGAGACACAATCTCGATCCATTTCGTGCAACCCAAATTAGGGTAATATTCTATTCTGAGTCTTCTTCATTCATGACACGTGTCCCAATTAATTTTATTCCCTTGTACTTCCAATTAATTTTAGAACATCAATTGCATTTATTTAATTAATTAAAAACCAAAACCCAACTTTGTGCAATTTTCCAATTGTTGGGCACTTTTATGCAAAAGTGCATTAAGGTGTCCACCCTATTGGACACGATACATGAATAAACCCATTTCTCCTTCATGTATACTTTTTCATAATTTTTGGGAGTGTGTAATTCAACACCAACCTCCTTGAACCATGACCCTCCAAACTTTGAATCAATTGAACCCTAACCATTTATTTTGAACCTATTTGAATCCTGGCCCTTGAAATCCTACATGAGAAGGTCCAATCCCAAGAGGGCTTTGACCAAGTCAATTTCTAGGTCAAACCAAGACCTACACATATAAATAATCCTTTTTCCTTTTCTCTTTTTCCTAAAACTAAACCTAGAAATAAACTTCTCAGCCGACCTATTCTTCCTGTTCACCATCTACTTCCTCCCGCCGCTCCGACCAGTCTCCCGTCGGCCATCTCCGCCTGGACCGGAGGAGACCCGCCTCCATCCCGTTCACCTCCACTTGACTTCCTCCTCCGCCTGGGCTAACCGACCGGATCACGACAACCTATCCCGACGCCGGAGATACCTCGACAGTACGAACCCCTCGTCGTGGACCCGCTGCCCATCCCGACCACCTGCCGATCTTCCCCGACTGTCCACCGGAACACTCCACAGCAACCCGTTGCCACCTCGCCGAGCCATCGATGACCCCGACTGCATCTGAACCCTCCCTCAACCGGCCTCCACCAGCACCACCAACGGTACCATCCTCCTCCGTCCACGAGCAGACTCACCCCCGAGCTTCGCCTCGTCGACGTCTCCTCCCTGATCCCTCCGTTCACCCGCCTGCCTCCGCCTGCTCCCACCGTTCTCCCATCCTCCTTCACCGCCGGGCTCGACCCGTGCACGACCCATCAACCCATCCCGACTTCCCTCCACGACGTCCCCTTTCCGGCCACTTCATCGTCGGATGACAGCAGCCTCCGACCACCTGGCCATTATTCCCGGCCATCCTCCTCGCGTGGAGCCATCCCCGACTTTGAACCCCGTCGGAGCCGCTGCACCCCGCCTCGTCAACTCCTCCCCGTCCTCGTCGCCACAACCTCACCGAAATACCTCATCATCGTCGCCATCATCTTCATCATCATCACCACCGTGATCATCGCCTTCACCATCACGATCACCTTCACCACCATCGTCGTTGTCATCACCATCACCTTAACTATCATCCCTCATCATCACCATCATCATCATAACCACCCTCGTTACCACTATCATCATCATCATCGACCCTACCTCGTCATCGTCGTCATCATCGTCGCCATCGTCGTCGTGTCCCACCTCCCAGGAGACGGACCACCGTAGTTTCCCTCGACTCCGTGCACGCCCGTGCAGGTTCATTCTTGCCCTCTTTTCGTCATTTCATGTGATTGTATATATGTACTTATATGGATGTATGTATATACGTATTAGCATACGTATTGGTGTATGTTTAAATGTGTATATATATATATATATATATATATATATATATATATATATATATATATATATATATATATATATATATATATATATATATATATAAGTTTAGTTTAGAGAGAGAGAGAGGAGAAGAGGAAGTAGGGGAAGAGAGAATATGAGAAAGGAGATTGCAAGGGCCTTAAACCCTAGGTTGCATCTCATGTCTATTTATATTGATATGCAATACACCCATAATTACTATTATACCCTCATATGATAAATAACAAAATAAAATAACTCTAACACCCTCCCTCAAGCAGGAGCATATAGATCAGACATGCCCAGCTTGCTATATAAATCAGAAAATAGATCGCGAGCAAGTGGTTTGGTGAGGATATCACCTAATTGATCCTCTGACCGAACATAAGGAGTGACAATCTGTTTCTTCAGCAACAAATCATGAACAAAATGACAATCCACCTCAATATGCTTTGTGCGCTCATGAAACACCGGATTACTTGCGATAAACATTGCCGACTGATTATCACAATACATCTCCATCGGAATAGGAATCATAATTCCCATTTTATGAAGAAGAGACTGCACCCACATCATCTCAGAAGCTGTATGAGCCATCGCACGGTACTCGGCCTCTGCACTAGAACGAGCCACAACATTCTGCTTCTTACTACGCAACGTGACAAGATTGTCACCCACAAATGTACAATAGCCAGAAGTAGACCTCCTATCACTGCGACTGCCTGCCCAATCAGCATCACTGAACCCAGTCACCGTAAGCAACTGGGAAGGTTTGTACAACAAACCCTTTCCAGGTGCACCCTTCAAGTATCGAAGAATGTGAGAGATAGCCTTCCAATGTGGTTGCCGAGGGGCATGCATAAACTGACTAACTACTCCAACTGCATATGTGATGTCTGGTCGAGTAACAGTAAGAGATATAAGTTTGCCAACCAAACGTCTATAATATCCAACATCCTCAAATAACTCTCCCCTGTCAGCATCAAGCTTGTCATGATAATCCATAGGAGTCTCAACTGGCCGACACTCCAACATCCCAGTCTCGGAAAGTAAGTCTAGAACATACTTGCGTTGTGACAGATACACCCCCTTCTTAGATCGAGCAACCTCGATTCCAAGAAAATATCGAAGAAGACCCAAATTCTTAGTATGAAACTGACGACTAAGGTAGGGCTTTAAGTCCGCAATTCCAGCATGATCACTCCCAGATATAATGATATCATCAACATAAACAATCAACACGATAATACCTGCTGAGGAAGAATGGCAAAACACTGAATGATCTGATGTGGTACGCCGAAAGCCATACTGAATGAGAACTGAACTGAACTTGTCAAACCAAGCACGAGGTGACTGTTTCAGTCCATATAATGCTTTCTTCAATCGACATACGAGTCTTTTATTTCCTGGTACAACATATCCCGGTGGTTGATCCATATAAACCTCCTTCTGTAAGTCACCATGCAAGAAAGCATTCTTTATGTCCAGCTGATATATAGGCCATTGGTGATTAACCGCCACAGAAATAAGAATCCGAACTGAATTCAGCCGAGCCACTGGAGAGAAAGTCTCCATATAATCCATGCCATATGTCTGAGTATACCCTTTGGCAACCAACCGTGCCTTGAGGCGCTCAACAGAACCATCAGGGTAATACTTAACAGTGTACACCCATCTACAACCCACTGTTTGTTTCCAACAGAAAGTGATGTAAGCTCCCAAGTCTGATTTTGATGTAAAGAATTCATCTCCTCATCCATTACACTTTTCCAACCAGAAGATGACATAGCCTGCTTGTAAGTTTTGGGAATAAAGGTAGAAGATAATGAAACAACAAATGCATGAAAAGATGATGAAGCACGGTGTAATGAAACATAGTTAGAAATGGGATGCTTATTCTTTGTGGTAAAAAGGCGTTGTCTTTTTCTGAGAGCAATAGGAAGATCATCTGGATCTGTGGTGATGGGAGCAAAAACCTCAGGCACGGAAGATGATTGGTTGAAGGCTAAATTTTGCAGAACCACTGGCCTGTCCTTGGATATCTGATAAACCTGTAAATGGGGAATGGAGACAGAAATTGATTCAGGAATGACCGAAAGTGGTATGGAAGATATCAAATCTGTTGTAAAAGGAATACAACGGTCTCCTGAAGGAAAGAAAGGGGTAGACTCAAAGAATGTAACATCCGCACTGACATAATATTTGCGTGACTGTGGACTGTATCAACGATAACCTTTTTGAGTACGGGGATAACCAAGAAAGACACACTTCAGAGATCTAGGAGCCAACTTATCTCGATTAGGTTCCAAGTTATGAATAAAAGCGACACAGCCAAACACTCGAGGAGATAAGAAAAATGGTGCGACATCTGTATTTAATATAGTAAATGGAACTTTGTTATTTAATACAGATGATGGCACGCGATTAATAAGATTCTACTATATAATGCCAAAACTAGGTTTCACCGTGAAAGTTTTTCATTCCAAAAATATCCTTTATTAAAAACAGTAATTAAATACGTATTAAATGTATGTATGCATGCATGAGGCAACTTGAGGAATGATAGTTAATAAAACAAAGATATGCATGCATGCAAAGTAGGTAGTTTGGAGAATAAAACAAAAGTTAATAAAGCATGCATGCAAATTAGGCACATGAACCCAAGAGATAAGAGAAATCTTTCATATTTCCGTCATTTAATTTCTCCCAACTTTCATGCTCCTGTCTATTATATTTCCATCTATAATAAAATTAAGAATTTGTCGTTTGCTCTTTTAATAAACTATTATTTTTTTTAAGTAATATGAAATACGTGCAACGCACGTGCGTATATACTAGTTTACAATAAAACAAAATTTACAACAAAACAAATTTTAGAAATGGCCCAAGTGTTGCAATAAAAAGTGCAACAGTACCATTTACTGGTAATCGAATAGCTCCTGAGGTAGCAAGTCAAACGTTGTTTTTTTTGTAGCTAGTAAGAAGGAAAAGATACTCAATTCTTATGTATTGTCCTACTTCAAAAATATAGAACACAATCGACTTCTTTTTTAGCATGGCTGCTGAAATCAGAATAGTTGAGAAGATAGTGGCGAACGAGCGCATAAGGTATGGAAATATACCAAACAGTTCAGACTAAATTGGGAAGAAGGCTCAAAATTTTGTTTCATGAGCCTATGTAGTCTTGGCTCATCAAGGGTCTTTATGTCTCTGGCAATAATATCTGTCTCCGGTTCTGACTAGATGTCACATTGCAGTTCCAAAATATCGAGGGAGTAGCCACGTGGCAATGGCCAGCAGCATACTTCAATGGACAACCCAATTTAATGGACCCGTTAGAGTGTACTTAAGCTGTAAAACAAATATAATGGACTACGATACATGTCACAATCTAATTATAATCTCATCCACAAAAGGTAAACACAATTCTAATGTCAGACTAATCAAAAAAAAATATAATCCAACAACAAGTCTCAATAAAAAGTGTTTTGGGGAACAACCCGATAATAAGTTTAGTACAATAATCCAAGAGACAGGAAATAGAGAAACTAGAAACAGAAATAACTGAGTATATAAAGCAAATACTCAGGAGAAATCCTCTGGCACCTCCCCGTCCTCTGGTGTTGGTACTGCTCCAGCGTCAGCTCCTGTCCCGTATACCTCGGGATAAATCTCCTCTGCTATACTTGGGGACATAATCAGGATCCAGGTCCTCAGGGGACATAACAAGGTACATGAATAACTTAAGTCAAATAAATTACAGCATATAATAATATATCAACAAGGCAAACTATGTAACCAGCTATGTGATATGCAAATGAGAGCATCACTAGTACTTAGGCTGAGACCACTACAAGCTCTGTGTCGGAGAGCCGGTAACAGTAATATCACCTAATGGGCCAAGCTCTGATATAGAGGCTAAAGCACCGCAATAATAAATAAATAAATATATATATATATATGTATTATCCTGTAGCTTGTGTGTATCTCCCCACCCAATGTAATCACATATATCATGTCCACGATATCTCATGTCCAAAACACGCAAGATCATGACCTCTAGCTAGTTCAGCGAGTCATAATATCTATGTATATGCAAGTCTTATGTCACGAATCATGTAAGCCTATACAGAATCATCATGAATAACTCAGAAAAGATTCTGTCTCATGAATAGTATCAAGTGTCATATGGTATGACGTACTTGATAAAGCAAGCACGAAAATATGTAGGATCGTGATATCAACTCTCTAAGTGACGTTACACGACTCCGCGTACGGCGTCGACACCCGAATCTTGTTCGGACGCTAAGCAACGTCTCACGGTCCTAGGTTGAACAGATACATCACAAAAATAAATCAAACAAATAATATTAAAGAAACTACTGCAAGTTTGGCAAAGTACACTTGCTTGGGGTTTGAACTCCTTCAATTGCTCCGGTAACAACGAAATCTCCAAGTATGCCTCCGGATACTGAAATAAATATTACCATCACTTCAGAATACATGAAATAGCTAGGATTAACTACCCGTAAGTCTAATTTGGACACAGGGACAGAATTAACAGTTTTTGGTCAAAGCGGGGTCCATATGTGGCCCACTTCGTACCGAAAAATATGCTAGAGATAAAGTTCTCCAAATTCGTCAAACTTAGTGTCTACGAGTCCAGAATGATGATATGAACCCAACGAAATATCCAGAACTGGATTCTGGTGAGCCAATCACAAAATCGTCCGCCAAGTGGAGCCGTGGAGCCCACGAAATGGGATTTCATCAACGTTCTCATAATCAAACCAAACTTGGGTCACAGGGCCAGCGTAACGCTGCAAATCTGATAGCGCAAGTTTTATTACAAAATGACAAGTACACACGAAGTTACAGCGAGTATCAAAACGGTCCAATACGGGATATTTTCGACAGATACGCGTTGATTCCGGTGTGCACGCACATCCAAATCAAGTTCTACGAAAGCACATACGTCCGCATTGATGATACGCGCCTTTCAATTAAATTCTTACGTGACAAAGTTGCCTCGTTTAGCGGGACGCACCCAGTTTCGAAAAAAATTCGGATTTTGAAAACCAAGTTTTTGGTCAACTTTACCCGTGAATAAAATACAACTTACAGCAAATTAAAATAAACTAATTACAGGGTTTTAGTCTTGGTTATATTGTCTAGTTTACTGTTTAAGTGAAATTTAAAAATATTAACTAGGTTGGGAGAAAAATGGTCATGGACATAGGGGTTCGGGACAGTTTCCAGAACCAGAAATATGTTGTTTTTTTCCTGTTTTGCGTCGTGATTTACGACCGACACAGGACACGATACCCCGAACTAATTATACAGGGTTCGAGAGGGTCACGTGGTCTTCGCATAGGATTCAACAGAACAAAATTTGGATCCATATACAGAGAGATACGCGAGTGGGAAGAGACATACCTCGCTGTTGGCTGCTGGTCGTGAACTGGGGCAGGTCCGCGGCGGTGTTCGTTGGCGGCGTGTGGCGGTCGTCGACGGCCGTCCTAGGTCGTGTGGAGGTTGGGAAGATGCGGGGGGTGGTCGTGCGATGTATATATGTAAGGAATGGGGGGTGTCGCGGGGGTTGCGGGAACGGGGGGGTCGTGCGGGAGTTTGCGAGGGAGTGGGTTAGCGGGTCGGGTCGGGTAGGATAGGATCCATTAGGGTGGGGTTGGTTCGGTTGGGTTTAGTTTGGGTTGGTTTGGTTTGGTTCAAGTCTGGTTCGGTCTGGTTTATCTAAACAATGCTTTTAGCTATTTAAAAATAGTTTTTGAGCCCAATAAATTCCAAAAAATTACACAACATCATATTATTAATTATACACTCAAAAATATAATTTTTATAATATTTTAATATTTAATATAATACACAAAAATATTAATCACTAAAGAACATTAATTATAATTAATTAAAAATCACAAAAAAATCCCAAAAATTCATATTTAAAATTTTAAAAATTTAGGTGTTTACAATCTACCCACCTTAAAAGAATTGCGTCCTCACAATTAAGAAAATAAAACGTAACCGGTCAGAAGAGATGATGCGGTTGCAAGACATGTTTGTTGAAGCACGACACAAAGAATAAGGAATCATGAACAAGAAAAAATCGAGAGGAAGGGTGAGGGATTTGTTTAAGCAGAACACGTAGGGAAGAAATAAAAACTTTTTCCTAGGCAATGAGAGATAAGTAACTCAAGAGTAAAGGAGCATTGTCACCCCCACATTTCAGATTAGGGGTATTTTTGTCTTTTCATAATTTAATGTGTAAATGATTGCATAATATTTTAATTTAATTACCGTAATTTTATTTGATTGTTGCGCCTTACCGTTGCTTCGATATTTGGAGCGCTACCCTAGCCTTTGCCTTCCAACAAATTCCATAACCTTGTCCTAGACATGTCTGTCTTCTTTTCTGACCTTTGTGTAACTTATAATTATGCTTTATTGTGCTTCATTTTAGTTGCACAATATTCGTCGCAAACGTTTATTATTTAATTCTTAATAAATTTAACTTTGTATCATTGTGCGTTCTAATCAAAATTGGAGACACAATCTCGATCCATTTCGTGCAACCCAAATTAGGGTAATATTCTATTCTGAGTCTTCTTCATTTATGACACGTGTCCCAATTAATTTTAGTCCCTTGTACTTCCAATTAATTTTAGAACATCAATTGCATTTATTTAATTAATTAAAAACCAAAACCCAACTTTGTGCAATTTTCCAATTGTTGGGCACTTTTATGCAAAAGTGCATTAAGGTGTCCACCCTATTGGACACGATACATGAATAAACCCATTTCTCCTTCATGTATACTTTTTTATGATTTTTGCGAGTGTGTAATTCAACACCAACCTCCTTGAACCATGACCCTCCAAACTTTGAATCAATTGAACCATAACCATTTATTTTGAACCTATTTGAATCCTGGCCCTTGAAATCCTACATGAGAAGGTCCAATCCCAAGAGGGCTTTGACCAAGTCAATTTCTAGGTCAAACCAAGACCTACACATATAAATAATCCTTTTTCCTTTTCTCTTTTTCCTAAAACTAAACCTTGAAATAAACTTCTCAGCCGACCTATTCTTCCTGTTCACCATCTACTTCCTCCCGCCGCTCCGACCAGTCTCCCGTCGGCCATCTCCGCCTGGACCGGAGGAGACCCGCCTCCATCCCGTTCACCTCCACTTGACTTCCTCCTCCGCCTGGGCTAACCGACCGGATCACGACAACCTATCCCGACGCCGGAGATACCTCGACAGTACGAACCCCTCGTCGTGGACCCGCTGCCCATCCCGACCACCTGCCGATCTTCCCCGACTGTCCACCGGAACACTCCACAGCAACCCGCTGCCACCTCGCCGAGCCATCGATGACCCCGACTGCATCTGAACCCTCCCTCAACCGGCCTCCACCAGCACCACCAACGGCACCATCCTCCTCCGTCCACGAGCAGACTCACCCCCGAGCTTCGCCTCGTCGACGTCTCCTCCCTGATCCCTCCGTTCACCCGCCTGCCTCCGCCTGCTCCCACCGTTCTCCCATCCTCCTTCACCGCCGGGCTCGACCCGTGCACGACCCATCAACCCAGCCCGACTTCCCTCCACGACGTCCCCTTTCCGGCCACTTCATCGTCGGATGACAGCAGCCTCCGACCACCTGGCCATTATTCCCGGTCATCCTCCTCGCGTGGAGCCATCCCCGACTTTGAACCCCGTCGGAGCCGCTGCACCCCGCCTCGTCAACTCCTCCCCGTCCTCGTCGCCACAACCTCACCGAAATACCTCATCATCGTCGCCATCATCTTCATCATCATCACCACCGTGATCATCGCCTTCACCATCACGATCACCTTCACCACCATCGTCGTTGTCATCACCATCACCTTAACTATCATCCCTCATCATCACCATCATCATCATAACCACCCTCGTCACCATTATCATCATCATCATCGACCCTACCTTGTCATCGTCGTCATCATCGTCGCCATCGTCGTCGTGTCCCACCTCCCAGGAGACGGACCACCGTAGTTTCCCTCGACTTCGTGCACGCCCGTGCAGGTTCATTCTTGCCCTCTTTTCGTCATTTCATGTGATTGTATATATGTACTTATATGGATGTATATATATACGTATTAGCATACGTATTGGTGTATGTTTAAATATGTATATATATATATATATATATATATATATATATATATATATATAAGTTTAGTTTAGAGAGAGAGAGGAGAAGAGGAAGTAGGGGAAGAGAGAATATGAGAAAGGAGATTGCAAGGGCCTTAAACCCTAGGTTGCATCTCATGTCTATTTATATTGATATGCAATACACCCACAATTACTATTATATACTCATATGATAAATAACAAAATAAAATAACTCTAACACCCTCCCTCAAGCAGGAGCATATAGATCAGACATGCCCAGCTTGCTACATAAATCAGAAAATGGATCGCGAGCAAGGGGTTTGGTGAGGATATCACCTAATTGATCCTCTGACCAAACATAAGGAGTGACAATCTGTTTCTTCAGCAACAAATCACGAACAAAATGACAATCCACCTCGATATGCTTCGTACGCTCATGAAACACCGGATTACTTGCGATAAACATTGCCGACTGATTATCACAATACATCTCCATCGGAATAGGAATCATAATTCCCATTTCATGAAGAAGAGACTGCACCCACATCATCTCAGAAGCTGTATGAGCCATCGCACGGTACTCGGCCTCTACACTAGAACGAGCCACAACATTCTGCTTCTTACTACGCAACGTGACAAGATTGCCACCCACAAATGTACAATAGCCAGAAGTAGACCTCCTATCACTGCGACTGCCTGCCCAATCAGCATCACTGAACCCAGTCACCGTAAGCAACTGGGAAGGTTTGTACAACAAACCCTTTCCAGGTGCACCCTTCAAGTATCGAAGAATGCGAGAGATAGCCTTCCAATGTGGTTGCCGAGGGGCATGCATAAACTGACTAACTACTCCAACTGCATATGTGATGTCTGGTCGAGTAACAGTAAGAGATATAAGTTTGCCAACCAAACGTCTATAATATCCAACATCCTCAAATAACTCTCCCCTGTTAACATCAAGCTTGTCATGATAATCCATAGGAGTCTCAACTGGCCGACACTCCAACATCCCAGTCTCGGAAAGTAAGTCTAGAACATACTTGCGTTGTGACAGATACACCCCCTTCTTAGATCGAGCAACCTCGATTCCAAGAAAATATCGAAGAAGACCCAAATTCTTAGTATGAAACTGACGACTAAGGTAGGACTTTAAGTCCGCAATTCCAGCATGATCACTTCCAGATATAATGATATCATCAACATAAACAATCAACACGATAATACCTGCTGAGGAAGAATGGCAAAACACTGAATGATCTGATGTGGTACGCCGAAAGCCATACTGAATGAGAACTGAACTGAACTTGTCAAACCAAGCACGAGGTGACTGTTTCAGTCCATATAATGCTTTCTTCAATCGACATACGAGTCTTTTATTTCCTGGTACAACATATCCCGGTGGTTGATCCATATAAACCTCCTTCTGTAAGTCACTATGCAAGAAAGTATTCTTTATGTCCAGCTGATATATAGGCCATTGGTGATTAACCGCCACAGAAATAAGAATCCGAACTGAATTCAGCCGAGCCACTGGAGAGAAAGTCTCCATATAATCCACGCCATATGTCTGAGTATACCCTTTGGCAACCAACCGTGCCTTGAGGCGCTCTACAGAACCATCAGGGTGATACTTAACAGTGTACACCCATCTACAACCCACTGTTTGTTTTCCAACAGGAAGTGATGTAAGCTCCCAAGTCTGATTTTGATGTAAAGAATACATCTCCTCATCCATTACACTTTTCCAACCAGAAGATGACATAGCCTGCTTGTAAGTTTTGGGAATAAAGGTAGAAGATAATGAAACAGCAAATGCATGAAAAGATGATGAAGCACGGTGTAATAAAACATAGTTAGAAATGGGATACTTATTCTTTGTGGTACAAAGGCGTTGTCTTTTTCTGAGAGCAATAGGAAGATCATCTGGATCTGTGGTGATGGGAGCAGAAACCTCAGGCACGGAAGATGATTGGTTGAAGGCTAAATTTTGCAGAACCACTGGCCTGTCCTTGGATCTCTGATAAACCTGTAAATGGGGAATGGAGACAAAAATTGATTCAGGAATGACCAAAAGTGGTATGGAAGATATCAAATCTGTTGTAAAAGGAATACAACGGTCTCCTGAAGGAAAGAAAGGGGTAGACTCAAAGAATGTAACATCCGCACTGACATAATATTTGCGTGACTGTGGACTGTAACAACGATAACCTTTTTGAGTACGGGGATAACCAAGAAAGACACACTTCAGAGATCTAGGAGCCAACTTATCTCGATTAGGTTCCAAGTTATGAATAAAAGCGACACAGCCAAACACTCGAGAAGATAAGAAAAATGGTGCAACATCTGTATTTAATATAGTAAATGGAACTTTGTTATTTAATACAGATGATGGCACGCGATTAATAAGATAACATGCAGTAAGAACGGCATCTGCCCAATACTGTTTGGGGACATGCATATTGAACATGAGAGTTCGAGCCATATCTAAAATGTGTCGATGTTTGCGTTCGGCTATACCATTTTGTTGAGAGGTGTGGACACAACTGGTTTGATGAATCATACCACGATCAACACAAAAACTGTTCACAGAAGATTGAGTATACTTCAAAGCATTATCAGAACGCAAAATTTTGATACATTTATTAAACTGAACATAGACTTCATTATAAAAGACAGATAACACATTTGGAAAATCAGATCTTTCTTTCATTAAATAACACCAAGTCATTCTGGAATAATCATCAATAAAAATAATAAAATACTGAAATCCTTTCGGACTTTTGACTCTAGACGGACCCCAAATATCAGATTGAACAAGATCAAAAGACTCTAATTGACGACTCTCACTACGACGAGGAAAGGAACTACGGTGATGCTTGCCTAACTGACAAGCATCACATTCAAGACTAGAAACATGACTCAAACTAGGAACAACTTGACGCAACTTAGCCAAAGACGGATGTCCCAAACGATAATGCCACTGCAACGGAGAAGTAGAAACAGAAGTGAAGGCCTTTCCAGGTAGATCCAAGTAGTACAATCCATCTTTTTTATGCCCCGAACCAATCTTCTTCTTCGTCCTGAGGTCCTGAAAAATACACGAATTGGAAGAAAATGTCACAGAACATTGAAGAGATTTGGTTAACTGGCTCACAGATAACAAATTAAATGGAAAATTAGGCACATATAATGAATCAAATAATGATAGTGATTGAGGTGAATGACACCTTTCCCAAGCACATGACGAGTAGACCTATCAGCCAAGATAATATTATGTTTCATGGAACTACGATTATGAAAGATAGATGTTATACCAGATATGTGAGAGCTTGCTCCTGAGTCGATGACCCAAGAGGTGGATGGTGACTGGGTTACCACAAAAGCAGGATTACCTATATGGTGACTGGGTTGCAGTAGGTTGGGAGGTGGTACTAGCAAGCGCGTTTAACTTCTGGAGGATCTGTTGAAATAGAGATGAGGTATCGGACGTTGAAGTCTGATTGAAACCCGAAGTATCATCTCTGGGAGCAGAAGTGGTGTCCTGGGACTGCATATTTTCATCATGCACTTGATGTGCATATTCTGGTTTGCCCCATTTGTCCCAACAATAGTTTTCTACATGACCGAGCATTCCATAATAGTTACACTTTCGTGGTTGACCACGGCCACCACCACCGCCACCGCGGCCACCGTGACCACCACCACGACCATTGTCTCTACCACCACGGCCTCCTCCTCGACCAAAACTACGACCACCATCTCTACCGCCACGTCCAATACCACGTCCACCACCACGACCAACAACACTAGAAACTAGGGCAGAAGAGTCAGTACTCGGCACCACAGAACTCTGTCCCAGAAAGGAACGATTGAGACGGGAGAAAGTATCTGCCACCGTAGGTAACTGCTCTCCAGCAAGGATTTGAGCTTTATAAGGTTCGAGAGCAGGATCCAAGCCGGCTAGGATGAGTGAAACATGAAACTCTTCCTTCTGTCTCCGAGCTTCCTTCAAATCAGTAGTAACAGGATGATATTGAAGCAGTTCCTCCCACAAAGCCTTCTTTGAAGCCAGATATTCATTCACAGGCTTCCCATTTTGCTTTGTATTGAACAATAACTCGTACAACTCATAGATACGGGCAACGTTTTGCTTCTGCGAATAAGATTCTTCCAGAGATGCCCAAATCTGTTTGCTTGATTCACACCACTGAACATTAGCCGCGATATGTGGTTCCATACTATGCCACAACCACGACATAACGTATGCATCTGCACTCAATCAATCTTCATACTCAGCAGACGTTTCAGGCAGGGGTTCTTCGGTCAAAAACTTTAACTTCTTCTTCGCCCTTAACACCACTTTGATAGACTTGGACCAGGCAAGATAGTTCGCACCATTGAGTTTCACCGCTGTAATCGACTTTCCCAATTCATCATTATGAATAACAATAAAAGGAGAACCACCTCCGCTACCACCACCACTATTAACCTCGCTAGAAGATTCGGTCCCCACCATACTTGCAAATGCAACAGAAAGACGAGATCTATGAAACCCTAGATCTCACAACGAACCTCAACCGACAACGAATAACCAACGGAGATCTGTAAAAATCCTAGATCTCATAAACGAACCACGAACGACCACGAACAACGAACGACGAACGGCGAATCATGAAAAGTAGACGAAAAACAGCCAAAAATTGCAAATATATGCTCTGATACCAAGTTAAGTTTAGAGAGAGAGAGGAGAAGAGGAAGTAGGAGAAGAGAGAATATGAGAAAGGAGATTGCAAGGGCCTTAAACCCTAGGTTGCATCTCATGTCTATTTATATTGATATGCAATACACCCACAATTACTATTATACCCTCATATGATAAATAACAAAATAAAATAACTCTAACAATATATATATATATATATATATATATATATATATATATATATATATATATATATATATATAGTATATTTCTCAATTAGTATATATATACATATGTATATGTATTATATATGTATTTAATTGATATATATATATATATATATATATATATATATATATATATATATATATATATATATATATATATATATATATATATTATGAGTATTAATGTTATATGCTAGATAATAATATGTATATTGTATATGTACTAGGTGACCCGAGTGTAAATACGGATACCCCGTAGTTACATTGATCTGTGACCATGTAACATGTTGGAAGACTGCCTTATGTACACCGACGTACTGGCAAGACCCGTATCTTTTGACTGTCTGTCTTGTACATCAATTACAGACGCGACACCCATGCAATTAAATGCACACTTGACCCTGTAGATGACAAGTGTCACCCCCTAGCGTAGTCTCTGATTTTATTGTGTTGTTGATTGTGTGTGTTAGTGTAATGTCTGATGCAATATTGTATGATATGATATGTCTATAGGACTGTTGGATTATTTAGACGATACTTTGGAAACATGACATTGGTATTGCTAGCTAAGGACCACAGGCGAGTACATTCTCTGACAGTTTCTATTATGTTGATTATCTCTATAATTCTAGTTGTATAGTGTACATGACTCTGACATTGTTGTCTACACGAGTTGGCATCATCGAGACCTGTCACGAGGAGTCATGATTTGGAATCCATCGTGCTAGCTGGGGGAAACGAGAAAATATTAGTAGCTTATGTGATCATACCCAACTCTACATGAATTATAGCTCACCCACACCTCACGTTGGTGCAGCCTGACCATTACATGCCTCATAGCCTGTTATATGTGATTAGCCTGACTATTGCTCGCATCATAGCTATCCGGATGGTTAGCCTGACCTTACATGAATCATAGCTAATCATATGTAATAAGCCTGATCAGTCCCAAGCCGATCATATGATATGCTAATGTTTCACACACTTAGCTAGATGTTCTTGACATGTATCTCTAGTATATTGATCTAGCATTCCTTATATTCCAGTTATTGTTCTAGCATCCACTGATATTCCAGTTCATGGTTCTAGTATATACTTGTATTTCTGTTCATTGCTAGTGCACCATTGATGATGACATATGCTCCAGTATTTCTATTTCTAATATCTCATTATTCCAGTATTATTTATTGCCAGTATTTATATCCATCTTGTATTTCTTTACACTGTATTATAGTTTTTGTCAATATACATAGAATTGTTGTTAGTGCTTGTACTTCGCTCTAATCCTGACTGGATATTTTTTCTAGACTGTGGCATAGATGACTTGTTTCCAGCATACTTGGAGACTGGATGTTATTGATTGCAGGTTAGACTATTTATTGTTGTTAGACTTGTCTTGTATTTCGTTTATTTTCTTTGATATCTTATCGTGCTTTATTTCTGTGATTGAGTATTCCATATTATATTATGATATCTGTGTCTCCTTATGGAGTTGGATATTCGTGAGAGATTGTTTAGATAGTATTGTGACCTAGACAGCGTTCTACCGCCGATGCTGCGGCGTAGGCTGGACGTACCCACGCACTCGTGTCCCTATACCGGGTGCGGGTCGTAACAAGCATGGTTAGAGTAAGGATCAACTACAGCTTATAAAAACTTGGGTACCACTGACATCTTACTTATCTAGACTAACAACTACTAGATATAGGCTAGGGAATGGAGCTAACAAGCACATGCTAAAGTATTACTAGGTTTATTCGCTATTATAGCTAGGATAAAACTAAATCTTACTCAAAAGCTAGGTTTATTCGCTACTCCACGAGTCTATGCCTCCTCCACTATCATCGCAAAAGCCTGTCCACGTCATTGTGGTGGTGTCCTCTGCTGTTGCTGGGCTTGCTGGAAGAGTGCTGCCTGGGGTGCCAAGGGTAGCCTCGGTTGATATCCTCCCGGTACTGGTAAATCTTGTCGGTTAACCATCGGTGCTCCTTCTCGACTCTCAGGGCAATCCTTGGCTGAATGTTGGTTGGATCCGCAAATCAAACATAATCCCAACTTGCATCTGCACTCGCTCTCGTAATGACCTTGCTTGCCACAATATTGACATGTAGGCAGTGTCTGCGGAGATACTCTGGGTGGCTGGTGCATGTGAGATTTCTTTGCAGCTTCTCCCTGTGGTGCTCTGGCTGGTGCTGATGTGAATGGCCGCTTCAGGCTGGACTCTCTCCTGGTGACGCGCTCCATACATCATGCTGCAGCAAGGATGTCCGTGTATGAAGTAGGTGCAACGGATCTGATCAATCTCTGTAGCTCAAAGCTAAGTCCGTCGAAGAACTTCTCTGCCTTTTCCTCTTCTATCGGAATCAGAGTAGGGGCGAAGCGACCCAAACGGATAAACTCTGCATTATACTCTTCTACCGTCATGTTGCCTTAAATGAGGCGGTTAAACTTATCTCTAAGTTTCGCTCTGGCATTAGCTGAAATATACATATCCTGGAAGAGTCTAGAGAACTCTTCCCAAGGGACTCGGTCCGGTCCGAGCCATCTCTCCTCAGATAGCCACTAATGATGTGCATTACCTGTCAGCTGTATCCTGACGGCAGTCATCCATCGCTCCCTCGGAAGCTCAGCTGCTTCCAACTGGTGTTGAGTGTTTGTGAGCCACTCATGAACTTCAGTGGGCTCCTTCTTGCCAGAAAAGATACGGGACTTCAGCTGGCGGAAATCAGTGATAGATCCCGTCGATGGTCGTCTAGCTAGTGGGTTCGCCTGCTCCAGTACGGTTACTAGGCTGTTCCTCAAGTTCTTTGCCTCGTGACGCTGAGCCACTTGTTGAACCTGCTGTTGGGCTTGCATCATTGCATAGAATATTTGAAACATCTATTTTTCGTTCATAGCCTGTCCTGGTAAAAAATGGACATTGGTGGAGTAAACTACGGCAGTGGTGGAATATCGTCTCGCCGAAATCTTGAGGTATGCTGGCCTGCTTGATTGCTTTGTTGAGCTGATTGACCTCCATCCACTAGTATCACTCCATCGTCATAGGTGACCACAACACCTTGTGGTGTACCTACGGGATTCTCGTCACCGGTTCTTGGATCCATTACTCTGCATTAAAAGTAAACTATGAGAATCGCACAAAGGAATCAAGACATGATGCAAATCAAGAATTTAATTCGAATCCGATATAGAGGTCAAGAACAAATCAACAAGTGGATGAGATCTTATAACTTATCCTATCCTAATCACAGGCTTGCTTGGTCCCTTAGTTGAAACCAAAGCAATATAGTCAGGACCTGCATGGGCCACCACAAAAACTATGTCATGTTCCAGTCCCAAAATACCGAGGGACTAGCCACGTGGCAATGGCCAGCAGCACACTCCAATGGGCAACCCAATTTAATGGACCCGTTAGAGTGTACTTAAGCTGTAAAATAAATATAATGGACTACGATACATGTCACAGTCTAATTCTAATCTCATCCACAGAAGGTAAACACAATTCAAATGTCAGAATAATCAAAGAGAAATATAATCTAACAACAAGTCTCAATAAAAAGTGTTTCAGGGAACAACCCGATAATAAGTTTAGTACAGTAATCCAAGAGACAGGAAATAGAGAAACTAGAAACAGAAATAACTGAGTATATAAAGCAAATACTCAAAAGAAATCCTTTGGCACCACCTCGTCCTCTGGTGTTGGTACTGCTCCAACGTCAGCTCTTGTCCCGTATACCTCGGGGTAAATCTCCTCTGCTATACTTGGGGACATAATCCGGATCCAGGTCCTCAGGGGACATAGCAAGGTACAAGAATAACTCAAGCCAAATAAATTACAGCATATAATAATATATCAACAGGAGAAACTATGTAACCAGGTATGTGATATGTAAATGAGAGCATCACTAGTACTCAGGTTGAGGCCACTACAAGCTCTGTGTCGAGGAGCCGGTAGCAGTAATATCACGTAATGGGCCAATCTCTGATATAGAGGCTAAAGCACCGCAATAATAAATATATATATATATATATATATATATGTAATCAGCATGTAGCCTGTGTGTCTCTCCCCACCCAATGTAATCACACGTCTTATGTCTACGATGTTTCATGTCCATAACACGCAAGATCATGACCTCTAGCAAGTACAGCGAGTCATAATAATATCTATGTATATGCAAGTCTTATGTCACAAATCCTGTAAGCCTATACAGAATCACCATGAATAACTCAGAAAAGATTCTGTCTCATGAATAGTATCAAGTGTCCTATGGTATGACATACTTGATAAAACAAGAATGAAAATATATAGGATCGTGATATCAACTCTCTAAGTGACGTTACACGACTCCGTGTACGGCATCGACACCCGAATCTTGTTCATACGCTAAGCAACGTCTTACGGTCCTAGGTTGAACAGATACATCACAAAAATAAATCAAGCAAATAATATTAAAAAAACTACTGCAAGTTTGGCAAGGTACACTTACTTGGGGTTTGAACTCCTTCAGTTGCTCCGGTAACTGCAAAATCTCCAGGTACGCCTTCGGATGCTGAAACAAACATTACCATCACTCTCAGAATACATGAAATAGCTAGGATTGACTACTCGTAAGTCCAATTTGGACACAGAGGCAGAATTGACAGTTTCTAGTTATAGCGGGGTCCACATGTGGCCCATTTCGTACCGAAAAATGTGCCAAAGGTAAAGTTTTCTAAATTTGTCAAACTTAGTGTCTATGAGTTCAGAACGATGATACAAACCCAACAGAACTTTCTGAACTGAATTTCGATGAGCCGATCACAAAATCGTCCGCCAAGTGAGCCATGGGGCCTACAAAATAGAGTTTCGTCAACGTTCTCAGAATCGAACCAAACTTGGGTCACAGGACCAGCGTAATGCTACGAATCTAATGGCACAAGTTTTGTTGCTAAACGACAAGTACACACGAAGTTACAACGAGTGTCAGAACGGTCCGATACGGGATATTTTTGACGGATACGCGTTGATTTCGGTGTGCACGCACATTCAAATCAAGTTCCATGAAAGCCCATACGTCCGCATTGACGATTCGCGCCTTTCGATGCAATTCGCACGCGACAAAGTTGCCTCGTTTAGCGGGACACATCCAGTTTCGGGAAAATTTTAGGTTTTGAAAATCAAGTTTTTGGTCAACTTTACTCGCGAATAAAATACAACTTACAGCAAATTAAAATAAACTAATTACAAAATTTTAATCTTTGTTATATTGTCTAATTTACTGTTCAAATAAAATTTAAAAATATTAACTAGGTTGGGAGAAAAATGACCATGAACATAGGGGTTCGGGACAGTTTCCAGAACCAGAAATATGTTGTTTTTTCCTATTTTGCGTCGTGATTTACGACCGACACAGGACACGATACCCCAAACTAATTATACAGGGTTCGAGAGGGTCACATGGTCTTCGCATAGGGTTCGACAGAATAAAATTTGGATCCATACACTGGGAGATACGCAAGTGGGAAGAGGCATACCTCGCTGTTGGCTGCTGGTCGTGAACTGGGGCGGGTCCGCGGCGATGTTCGTCGGCGGCGTGTGGCGGCGTGTGGCGGCGTGTAGCGGTCGTCGGCGGCCGTCCGAGGTCGTGTAGAGGTTGGGGAGATGCGGGGGATGGTCGTGCGGTGTATATATTTAAGGAATGGGGGGTATCGCGGGGGTTGCGGGAACGAGGGGGGGTCATGCGGGAGTCTGCGGGGGAGTGGGTTAGCGGGTCGGGTCGGGTAGAGTAGGATCCTATAAGGTGGGTTTGGTTCGGTTAGGTTTAGTTTGGGTTGGTTTGGTTCGGTTCAAGTCTGGTTCGGTCTGGTTTATCTAAACAATGCTTTTTAGCTATTTAAAAATAGGTTTTGAGCCCAATAAATTTCAGAAAAATTACACAACATCATATTATTAATTATACACTCAAAAATATAATTTTTAAAATATTTTAATATTTAATATAATACACAAAAATATTAATCACTAAAGAACATTAATTATAATTAACTAAAAGTCACAGAAAATCCCCAAAAATTCATATTTAAAATTTTAAAAATCTGGGTGTTTATACTAGAAGGGGAAAAAAATATTGGCTCCACCTCTGCTTCTACAACCTCAACCTCTGTGTAAACACATCTTACGAATAAATGTCTTAAAAACTAGAAAAATTCAATAGAACTGGGTTAGATATAAAGGTAGAGGTGGAGGTGGAGCTAGTTGACTACATCCATGACTCCACCTATGACTCTTACTTTGATTTTGGAGATTACATCTATATCTGCCTCCTCCGCCACTAAGCTACCTTCAATTCAATGCAATTCGAGTTTGGCGGGTTTGAGCTTTGCCAAACTTGACTCGAACCGTCAACCAACCTAATAAGACAAGATTGGATTATATCTAAAGGGGGTTTGGGCATAATCTAGTCAATCTAGCTGATCTATTTAATAACAACAAGTGATCTTTTGGCCTATTAATTAAAAGGGGTGATTAGCATTTAGACCCTGAATTTTATATCAGTTTAGAGTTTATGCCTTAAAATGTAATTTTTTGGAGAGTTTGGATTCTAGATTTTTATTTTTGATTTTTTTCCCATTATACCCACCCGTCTATATAGAAAAATTTTATTATAGCCATGGTGTCACGACCCGATTCCTTAGAATCGTTTGAGGCGTCCCCCGAATCGTGACCGCCGTGCGGGCCTGGAGTTGCGCCCGCACAAGGCTTTAATGATTTGCATAGCAAGCACATATCCAGAGTACGCAGATAAATTGAAACACAGATTTGAAACATAGAAAAGTTCTCTTTATTGATAATGAACATCTATTACAAACTCCTGAACGAGTTAGCTAATATGCCGAACGGCTTACAAAAGAAATGACTCAAAATGAGATAGCAGTCCTGTACATTACATCCCTTTATAAACTCAAAATGATAAAGACCTCCAGGCTGGAGGATCGCTTTGCCACGGAGCTGCATTTGTGTATGAAGAGTTGCAGCTTCGGACTTCAAGAGGCTTTGAGGCGCGGTGAAGATGCGCTAACAGCTGGACTGGATCGGGTAGACGACTTCGGCTCCTCGCTCGGTTCGCCTTGGTGCGGAGAACCTGTTTCAACGAGGGTCAGCATATCGAAACATGCTGGTGAAGGCGAGCTAGCCTGACTATACCAATCAACACGTTGTTTAGTGAAGCATGCATATTTGGTTGGTTTCTATCTTGCCTTAGTTCATTTACAAGTAAGCAGCATATAGAATTTACTGAAATGAACGTGCCACCGTTCGGTGGATTTTACCTGACCGTCTGAATTACCTGCACAATACTTACCATGCCTTCCCTGCCACGAAGACACAAGTTAGTATGCAACAGGTTTAAATATACAAGAGATCACTAGCATAATGCCATAAGGGACAATAGTCTTAGACGGAGATGGTTTGCAGCCAATGTATAGTGGTGCCACAAGCCATCTCGTCCAGTACAGTAGACTATACAGTAGAGTTCCGTCCGGACCGGATCGGTGCCAGTGCCCCAGCGACCGTCCGCAGGAACCAATTACCTTATGCACAAGTTGTCCGTGATCGAACAGTATGTTTACTAAGTTAACAGTTCATGCAGTTGAGGCAAACAGTAGTACGGGACAGTCGGTATTGCATGATTCATTTAACATAGCCTCAGTGAACAGTTTAGCGCATACAAGGTATTCCATACTTAGCACGATTTATAGAACAGTTATGAACGAACTAGCATACAGTATGATAACAGTTCACATATTTGATTGACAAGCATAAGAACCAAGTCTATTCTCTTTTATCTTGGTTTCTTTTATTATTACTTGGTATCGTTTGATCGGGGCAAAGAAGAGTGCAGATTGATTAGCTGTGAAGCTTGGAAGCAGGACTAGCTAATCGGGTTGGTAGCCACTCACTTAGATTTTGGAAAGAAGAAGGAAAGAGGCGCTTCACGACTCCGCTCGCAAGCCGCCTACTGCTCGTTCACCTGCACACGAACAGCTCGATTAATACTTCTTCCTCTCTTTCCAATCTCGGAATAGAAGTGCAAGTCAATGAACGAAAACAATAAAAACCATCGAAACCGTTCAAGAAAACAAGCAAGTCCCAAAACCAACTCAAAGCACGAAAGCAACAAGCGACATCGAAAACCGAGGCAATAAAAGATAGCAGCGGAGAGGTCCCTCCTGACTCTGCCGCTAAGCCGATCCTTGGGGCACAGTCCACTGAATATGGGAATCGATTCCGAAGAAACAAATCCATAATGAGGACGAGTTCTTAATTCAATCTATCCCGATCGAACGATACCGTCTTGTGTTTCTTAGCCGCGATCTCCGCACCGGGAGAACGGGGCGCTACATCCTACCCAACTAATTGGAAGTTTCGTCCCGAAACTTAAGGATAGGACCTACCGTTAGGGAGCATTTCGTTGGGGACGACGGTTAAGGCGGCTCAGTGGACAGTCACGAACGGTATGGTTTGCCTCACCGCAAACTAAACATAACCCAAGTTTCAGGCGATACTTCTCAAATATGTGCCCCGGTCGTTTGCAGAAGTTACAGAGCTGGTTTGCATTCTACTTTCTGCCATCGTTGTGACATTTTGCAGCGTTGTTTCCTCTGTCGTTGCTTTGGCGTTTGTGATTGTAGGTATGCACAGCGCCGGCAGGAACGTGAGGATAGAGTGGTTCAAGCGACATGGCGTGATTCATGACTTCACGCATCGTACGATATTGAGGAACGGCTACGTGCGAATGGATGGCAGGGCGTAGTCCACCTTCAAACCTTCTAGCTCGACTCGCTGCATCAGGTAAATAGGCCCTAGCGAATTTGGAGAGTCGGTTGAATTCGGCGGAGTACTCCTTAACTGTCATGCTGCCTTGCCGCAGCTGCACGAACTCGTTTTCTATTTGACGTTGTACTGGAGGGGGTACGAACTCCTCTTCGAACGCAGCACGAAAAGTCGTCCACGAGATCGTCTCCTCTCCGTGATCAAATTGGAGAGATCGTCGATGCACGTCCCACCAATCGTGTGCGTTGAGGCGGAGCTGTAGTCGCGCGCAGGCGACGCGCTTCTCTTCGGGGACCTCTAGCAGAGCAAAGTGATCTTCAAGTTCGGCCAACCAATCTAGAGCTACGACTGGGTCCTCAGTCCCGTTGAATGGGGTGTTGCAGACTTTCTTGAAGTGGCCAAAGTCGAAGGCAGTCACGTCCCTCGTCCTTGGTATTTGCAGCGTCTCTACTTCAAGCACGGGCTGTTCCACCGGAGTCGCTGGCGTTGCCGCGGACTGGTTGGATGCCAAAGTCTGAACGATCTGCTGCAGGGTATCTACCTGCTTCTGTTGGACTGAGAATCGTGCTTCTATATTGTCTTGAAACTTGAGCTGACTCTCTTCCGCCCGCTTCTCGGCCCGTTCATAGCGAGCCTCGTCCCTTTGTTGGTTTGCCTCCAACATCTGCAACATTCGTTGGACGGGATCGATGCTTGGCACGGCTCGCTGGCTCTTTGAACTTCCCGAAGTATCCGAACTACTTTCTTGGCCTTGCGTTTCGTCCGGAGTTTGCGCTGCAGATTGCGCTGGAGCCATTCCTTCAAAAGAAGGTAAATTACATTAGGATCATAATATATTATGGACTTATTGCATGAACGTATCTCATTTTGGCCTAGCGAGTTCAAGAGTTCGCATAGAAATTTGATCGTTAAAGGAACTTTTCCAGCACGAAGTCTAAGGAACTTTGAATCTGTGCTCTGATACCACTATGTCACGACCCGATTCCTTAGAATCGTTTGAGGCATCCCCCGAATCGTGACCGCCGTGCGGGCCTGGAGTTGCGCCCGCACAAGGCTTTAATAATTTGCATAGCAAGCACATATCCAGAGTACGCAGATAAATTAAAACACAGATTTGAAACATAGAAAAGTTCTCTTTATTGATAATGAACATCTATTACAAACTCCTGAACGAGTTAGCTAATATGCCGAACGACTTACAAAAGAAATGACTCAAAATGAGATAGCAGTCCTGTACATTACATCCCTTTATAAACTCAAAATGATAAAGACCTCCAGGCTGGAGGATCGCTTTGCCACGGAGCTGCATTTGTGTATGAAGAGTTGCAGCTTCGGACTTCAAGAGGCTTTGAGGCGCGGTGAAGATGCGCTAACAGCTGGACTGGATCGGGTAGACGACTTCGGCTCCTCGCTCGGTTCGCCTTGGTGCAGAAAACCTGTTTCAACGAGGGTCAGCATATCGAAACATGCTGGTGAAGGCGAGCTAGCCTGACTATACCAATCAACACGTTGTTTAGTGAAGCATGCATATTTGGTTGGTTTCTATCTTGCCTTAGTTCATTTACAAGTAAGCAGCATATAGAATTTACTGAAATGAACGTGCCACCGTTCGGTGGATTTTACCTGACCATCTGAATTACCTGCACAATACTTACCATGCCTTCCCTGCCACGAAGACACAAGTTAGTATGCAACAGGTTTAAATATACAAGAGATCACTAGCATAATGCCATAAGGGACAATAGTCTTAGACGGAGATGGTTTGCAGCCAATGTACAGTGGTGCCACAAGCCATCTCGTCCAGTACAGTAGACTATACAGTAGAGTTCCGTCCGGACCGGATCGGTGCCAGTGCCCCAGCGATCGTCCGCAGGAACCAGTTATCTTGTGCACAAGTTGTCCGTGATCGAACAGTATGTTTACTAAGTTAACAGTTCATGCAGTTGAGGCAAACAGTAGTACGGGACAGTCGGTATTGCATGATTCATTTAACATAGCCTCATTGAACAGTTTAGCGCATACAAGGTGTTCCATACTTAGCACGATTTATAGAACAGTTATGAACGAACTAGCATACAGTATGATAACAGTTCACATATTTGATTGACAAGCATAAGAACCAAGTCTATTCTCTTTTATCTTGGTTTCTTTTATTATTACTTGGTATCGTTTGATCGGGGCAAAGAAGAGTGCAGATTGATTAGCTGTGAAGCTTGGAAGCAGGACTAGCTAATCGGGTTGGTAGCCACTCACTTAGATTTTGGAAAGAAGAAGGAAATAGGCGCTTCACGACTCCGCTCGCAAGCCGCCTACTGCTCGTTCACCTGCACACGAACAGCTCGATTAATACTTCTTCCTCTCTTTCCAATCTCGGAATAGAAGTGCAAGTCAATGAACGAAAACAATGAAAATCATCGAAACCGTTCAAGAAAACAAGCAAGTCCCAAAACCAACTCAAAGCACGAAAGCAACAAGCGACATCGAAAACCGAGGCAATAAAAGATAGCAGCGGAGAGGTCCCTCCTGACTCTGCCGCTAAGCCGATCCTTGGGGCGCAGTCTACTGAATATGGGAATCGATTCCGAAGAAACAAATCCATAACGAGGACGAGTTCTTAATTCAATCTATCCCGATCGAACGATACCGTCTTGTGTTTCTTAGCCGCGATCTCCGCACCGGGAGAACGGGGCGCTACACATGGGAGGGAAGGTAAGGTATTGACTAGATTGACTAGATTAGCCCTAATTAAAAAGATAATAAAATAAAAATCTAGAGTCCAAACTCTCTAATTGGACATGACATGGACTAAACTCTAAACTGGTACAAAATTCAGTGTCTAAACACTAATTAGCCCTAATTAAAAAGATAATAATCAAACTCAAATCCTCGTCATTATTCATTCATTCTCCTTATCAAAGTCATCACATAATTTTATCTTTCTTCTTTTTCTTTCCTTCCTCTTTTCCATTCTTCTACCTCCTTATTTCCAAGCCCCCATATACAAATCTTATGGTGGTTACCTCTTCTTCTTCTTCTTCTTCTTCTTCTTCTTCATGGTTGTGATGCCATCTACACTTCTCCTAGCATGTCTTGATGTTACACATGATTATGTCCTACTTTCGTGTTACCGTCTAGGCCTAGGCCGCTACTAATAGCAAAGAAAAATTATGACTACCTTAAAAAGTAAAAAGGGTCAATCAAATTGACTCGATTTTCTAACGAGTCAAGTTTGATTTTTTTTCCTTCAAAAGTGTTATATGTGTTGTGCATATGCGAAAGTGACATACAAACAATACATTAACGATGAAAAGAAATTAATGAAGCACGAATTGACCAAATAAATAACAAAAATCAAGAATACACAAGATCTATGTGGTATGTCAAGATTGACCTATTACACGGGGCAAGGGTGAAATACTTTATTAAATCAATTATGAGAAACCTTACAAAGAGTTACAAGTGCAAACTACAAAAAATAATCCTTTTTTAATGAGATCTCTGCCGAGCTCTATTATTCCTTCTCTTGAAGATTCCTTTAATGACCTCCTAGAAACCCTAGAAAACCCTTATTTAGATCTTAGAAATCAATAACATCAAGCAATCTATCAATTAAAACTGTCACACCCTATTTCAAATTCATGTATTTTTTTGGTATTTTGATACGAAACTTTTTTAATTGTATCATGTATCATGTGCTTCGTATACACGTGCCTGATATTGTACCGATATATCCAGTTTATTTTCTAATGATTTAGTTTTGATTTTTCTGAGTGTTTCTCACAAATTGGATGGGTCTTCCGTAGGGTAATCGTTGGGTCAAAAATATAATAATTTGAATTATGCAACTTACTTGGATTTTAAATTTTTTGAAAAATAACTCAATTCGTAGACTATCCTAGACCCCTAATAGACCCTTGGTATTTTCTTAGACCTGTGGTATAACCTGTGCATAGAGCGACGTACTCAAGAAATTTTAAATTTTAGATTTTCTCAACTGGTGGTATATTAGGTATACTGGGCAGTCTATCGCTCGACATGCTTTGAGCCTAGTTAGAATGCTGACTTGTTTTTCCCTGTTAGGCATTGATCCATTGGCTTATTTTTTTAGGGCTAGGATTGGTGGGGGGGGGGGGGGGTTGGATCCATAACATGGTATCCATTTATTGGATCCAAGTCATCTCCTCTCTCTCTCTCTCTCTCCTTCCTTTATATATTTTAATTTGTTTCTCTCTCCTATATTAATTCACTTCTCAATCTCATGGACCCAACCCTCCTCCTCCTTCCCCTTTCTTCTTGGATCCTGAGGAAATTCTAGGAAATGGCCTTGAGGTCCGACATGTGGTTCCCGAACCTGACTTGGTGGTGGATTTGAAGATAAGCATCTGTTCTTCCCTAACCATATACGTAGGCAAGTATTTCTTGCCCTGTAGATGAATGATTTTTCTATCACTTATATTTATGTTTCCAACAAAGATATTCGGTTACTAGGGCCAAGGCATGTTAGTGATTTCAAATGATTGAGTGCAAAATTTCTAATTCCAATTTCTGACACCGAAAACCCAATTATTATGATATTTTTTAAAAAATTATAACCTATGAATTTTTATAAACTAATAGTTCCATCACATGTCGAATTTGGAGTTGATTTGAGGAATTTATAGCCGAAACAGTCTCAAAATAGGAAAATTTTATGCTATTCCTAGGCCCGGTTATACTGGCGATATAATGGGTGGTATACCTAATAGTATATTAACTAGTATACTATATATTATACTGCCATGCTAAAACTACCAACTTTTACCATGGTATTTGGCAGTTTCAGACTTGGTTTTCGTCGATTTTGGCTTCGTTTCTTTACGAATTTTAAACTTATTTTCATGTACATTTGAATAGATTTCTTAGATGTTTGTTTTCATATATTATTGGAATTTTCAGTAGATAATAATTACTTACTTCATAATTCCATGTATTATATATCATAGCTAATGTCGTAAAATTAAGGTAGTATCGATATGTTAGGGATTTGTTGGTTTATCGGGGATAAAATTGTGGTATGCTAGACTAATTAAGTTCAAACCAACCCATCTTAGATATATTCTCTTTAAGGCCTCCTATTGACTAAAATATTGAAGTTATGCGATTTAGACCGGATCACCCTATGACCTAAAATCGATGTTACGATACATTGATACTTGACTAGTCTTGTTGATCCTCGTTCTATTAGTCCCTAGACTTTGTGTGATCGTTGGTTTTCCTAAATAGTTATATCTTAAAGTAATTAATGACGGCTTTTGAGGATTTTGACTTGGATTCGTCGAATCATTAATACGTCATTGATTTTATTTTCTAGGGTGTTTGCCAGATAGAGTTTGTTAAGACCCGCGCCCGGATGATCGAACACGAGTACATGGGTACGTCTAGCCTACGCCGTAGAATCGGTAGTAGAACACTGTCTAGACCTCAAGATCAATACAAGTCCAACTAATAAACAATATGTACTCAATCATAATATTCTAAGGAAATATATGAATAAATGTGATATAATATCACTAAATCATCCAAGTCATAAATCAATATCCCAAGAACTTATACAATCATGAGATGTTCCGGAGACAAATTCGGTCAACAACTAAAAGAAAAAAAACTAGGGAAACATACTAAAAAGAGATAATGATAAACTAGAACCTTCTAGAAGTCACTCATGGTCCTAGGTGAAGAACGGTCTCAACTATGTCATCGTCTAATAGTCCAAGAGTGTGGGCATAACACTTCCTAAAAATTTCAACGCATCTAGTCAGGATTGGTGCAAATATTTTTACATCTACGAAAGTACACAATACATGTTTAAATCTATCATGATGAGTATTGTACAATAAGTAAAGCTAGACTAGTTGGGAATATACATCATGTAATGAAATAAGTAATAAGATAAAACTGAAAACATGAACTGACAACATGTAAGCAAGTAAATTAAATCATGAAAATCAATAAACACGTAACTAGAATACAAAACTAATCAGGCACATCATACGTTAAGTGTACGACTACTAGCGATCGGATCGAATAACGAATCACAAAAAAAGGATAAACACATATCACGAAAAAATAACACAAGTAATCACGAATCACGGCTAATCACAATATGAATAAACACATGTCACAATAGGGATGCTCACAAAATCATGACACATATGCTTACGAAATCACGATACGAATCCATGTCACAACCCGGACTCACGTATCATAACCCGGATGCTCACGCATCATAACTCGGATAATCACTAGTTACGACACGTATATAACTCAATCCGGAATTACTACAAACTGCTCAAGCATGAATCAAGACAACCCATCTATGTGCACAAATCATAGTGTCTATACAATAGCAAGAAATAAAATGGTACATATATAATAGCATTTATAATGTAAGAGTAAATTCATAGTTATAATATACTTGCCTTGGATTAGTTGAAGTCGATGTGCATAACATGAACGTGTCAAAACAAAAATGTACAAATATCCCATTACTCTAGATGATCCCAAATGATATAACTTTCAGTCCCAATCAGTCCGGAGCAGTCCAAATAGCTAGAACGATATATAGAAGTCCATAAATAAAATTTGACACAAATTTTGAGATAGAGATACCGGGTCAACAACGATCCGTAACGAATAGAGAAAATATACAAAAATTAGCTAAGTTCAGAAATGAATCAAGTTTAGCTAAAAGAATTGGTTTATTAAAATTATATATATAAATTTATATAACGCTCGGTTAAAGAAACTACTTATATATAAACTCTAGTTAAAATATACCTATATATAAACTTATATCAAAAACCTATTAGTAATATAATCCCAAATTAAATACTTTTATATACAAAATATTTTAGCCCAAATATCTATTTATAAGCCCAATTATTATATATATATATATATATATATATATATATATATATAAAACACAACTTCAATTCTATTAGAAATATACTATAGATAAAAAACCCAATATTTATGTAACTATATATATATATATATATATATATATATATATATATATATATATATATATACTCTTCCAAAACCTACTAATAACTATTTAAGCCCAAACAATATAATACAATAACCCAATATATTAAGTCACAAAATAAACCAAACTCAGCCCAAAACGTAATTACCACAGCCCAAATAATTATGTTAAACCCACCCCATATAAACCGAACTAAAATAATATATAAATATTTAGAATAATTTTAATAATAAAAATAAAAGAACTAAAAAAATACGTAAGCCAAACAAATTAATTCTATTGTTCTTCCACGAAGACAGAACAAAAGAAATTGAAAGAAAAGAAGAAGAAGAAGAAGAAGAAGAAGAAAGGAAGAAGAGAACGAAAAGATAGAGAGATCGAGAAAGAGAGAGGCTCACCATGGCTTCGTCAGCGGCAGATATGAGATCGGCTCCGCTGGAGAAAGGCCATGGAGGAGGAAGTTCGACTCAGCGTCGGGGTGCAAGGCTGCGGCGTTGGGCTGAGCCCAGCATGACGCTCGAAGGAGGAGGTAGAGGGAAATCGACGACTCGAGGAGGAGGTAGAGGGAAATCGACGACAGTGCTTCTGGGAGGATTCGACCAGGCCTGATCGAGACTTCCGGAGGTGGATCGAGGCAGATCTGCGACGGATCTGCGATGAAGAGTCGACCGCTCGAAGATGTTCCAGGTGGTTAAAGGTCAAGGTTAGGTTAGAGTTAGGGATATGTTTGATTTTTGTTGGTCTGGATATTTTAGGGCTATGTCTGGTTGAGCGAACACAAGGTGTCAGACATATAATTCAGTGGATGTAAATATATGGATACCTAATAGAATGGACACCCGGGGCCAAACCTGAGGTCGACACAGGCTGACACAAAAGTGGTGATGGTGGACATATGCAGACACGGGGCTGGACACGAAGATGGTGGTTGTGGTGTTGGTTGGAAAAGATTTGGTAGTTCTGGAAGAAAATTTTGAAATTGAAATTGAAATTGAAATTGTGTTTGAAAAATTGTGTTAGAAAGGAGGCAAGGAATTGCTCTCATTATAAAGGAGATTGTGCTTGCTTTCCAAGTAATCTCAATGGCATAATTAGTAATAATCAAAGTAGAGAGGGGCAAAGAATATGGAAAGCTTTTAGAAGCTTCCCATGAATAACTAATTTCCAATTAGTGACTAACTAGCATATATGCAAGTGCATTGCACGTATTTATAGTTAGGAAGATTAAAAGATATTTGCAGTAAAAATTTGTTCATTTTTCAATGATTGAAAGATGATAAACAAAGTCTATTTTTTATTGCCTCATTTTTAGACACTCAATGCATTTAAGAGTTGATGTAATTAGGAATACCAAAGGACAACTCTTGTATTTATCTTGATACACCTTATTAATTTTAATTAATATTTTTAACTAGTAAATATAATAATGGGTATTTTGGAAAAAAAGTATTTACGGTGAAGCATACTTTTGGCATTATATAATAGAATAGATTAAACCCATTAGTCCAAACCAAAAGGATATCTTATGGATAACTATCATTTCAAATTAAAACCCAATGACTAAAACTAACTAATATCAAAATCAAATAATTAGTCACATAATTAGCTATCATAACTTATGGTTCAATTAATCAAATGAAGCTCCAATATTATATCCTACTATATATTCAATAATATAAACTTATCATTCAATTAATTAAAAAATTCTTTTAAAATAAATTTCATGACTATTTCTTAAATCCTTTTATTAGTAAAATTAATTATTATGATTTTCAAATAAAATTTTCAAACTACTTTTCAAAATCCAGGTTAACACTAGTTACGTTGCAAAACACAAGATCAATCACAACAAGACACAACATCACATGACTAAAGCTACAAGGAATCATGCATTTTCTATAGATATTCACATAAGACACAACACACTTCTTCTAACACATATATCCATCATCACGTTGCACCAAGCACTAACACATATACTATCTATCACTATTGTGGTCATAGAGAAGACATATCACGATAATATAGAGTTAGAAAATTAGTGGATATGCAATGCAAGAGGAACAAAGCACGTCTCATAGCTCAAGGTTGTAACCAAGAGGAAGGTATTGACTATGATGAGACCTATGCTCCTGTGGTTAGACTAGAATCCATTCGCATGTTATGTGCTTTTGCTAGTTTTCATAATTTTAAACTTTTTCAAATGGATGTCAAAAATGTATTTTTAAATAGTTTTATAAAGTTTTTGTTAATCAACCCCTTGGTTTTAAAGATTTTAAATATCCTGATCACGTATTCAAGTTACACAAGACTCCATACGGACTCAAACAAGCCCCTCGTGCTTGGTATGAGCACCTTAGTTCCTTCCTACTTGAACAAGATTTTTTAAAAGAGAAAGTTGACACTACACTTTTTTATAAAATCTCATGAGAACAATCTTTTAATAGTACAGATTTATGTAGATGACATCATATTTGGATCTACTAATAATATATTATGTAACGAGTTTGCTAAGTGTATGTAGAGTGAATTCAAAATAAGCATGATGGAAGAACTCACCTTCTTTCTTGGATTGCAAATTAAGCAAAATTCATAAAAACTTTTCATCAATCAAGCAAAGTATACTAAAGATCTGCTTAAGAAGTTCGATATGGACAACGCAAAGCCTATTGGCACTCCTATGGCAACTTCAACTAGACTTGATCTTGATGAAATGGCAAACCAGCCGATATACATAAGTATCGAGGTATGGTTAGTAGCTTATTATATTTGACTGCTAGTCGTCCTGATATTATGTTTTCAATTTACCTTTGTGCTAGATATCATGCTAATCCTAAGGAATCACATGTGTGCGCAGTTAAGCATATATTCAGATACCTTAAAGAAACTTTGACAACTGGCTTGTGGTATCTCAAAACCATATCCTTTGACCTCATTGGTTATTCGGATATTGATTTTGCTGGATGCAGGGACGATCGTAAAGTATCAGCGGTACCTGTCATTTCCTAGAAAAGTCTTTAGTCTCATGGTTTTCTAAAACGCAAAATTCAGTTGCATTATCAACTACTAAGGCTAACTATATAGCCGCAAGACGTTGTTGTGCACAAATTTTGTGGATGAAGCAAGCCATAGAAGACTTTAATCTTTCTTTTAAAAATATTCTCATTTATTGTGATAACACTATTAACCTCACTAAAAATCTAATATGTCATTCACGCAATAAGCACATTAAAATTAGATATTATTTTCTAAGATATCATTAACTACAAGGTAATATATGCTTAGAATTTGTTGACACGGAACATCAACTCACTGATATATTCACTAAACCTTTAACTGAAGATCGTTTTAACTTTATACGTAAAGAATTAGGATTTTTGGACATCAAAATTAGATAATACACTTATATTATTATGTTAATCAATATTCTTTAAATGTAAAGATCATTTTGGTTATAAGCCGAAAGGGTTCTTCTATCAAAGAGGCATAAATAGTCTTAAGCAACATGGTATTTAAGTGTCTTCAGACCACCGCTAGCTGAAATTCGGCCCCTACAGCTAACCCAAGATAATCAATACGTTAATCGAATATAGATTAATCAATAATATGGAAATTATTTTTTTTGATTCCATATTACTAATTTTTGGTTTACATAAGTTAAAATATGCATCCTTATACATAGAGAATAGGATTTATACAAAATAAATCATGGAACAAAGGAGCCGAACTCGGACAGAGTTCTGTGTGAACTCGGGACGCATTTGGTTGCTCGATTTCCAGATTTGAGTTATGTGGACCCTATTCTCTTGTATACCTATATATCATCTAAAAATTGTGGAATACCCTATACAACAGCCGAAACCCCTCTTCCTCCTCCAAAAATTCTAGTTTTTTAAAACCCTAGCTAGTAGATCTTCTTCCTTCAAGCTTTTCATCTCTCCAAAACTTGGATCCAACCTCCTTTCAAGGTTCTCTACCATTCCCCTTATCTATTTCAGGTATAATCTTCTTTTTTCTCTCTATTCTTTTTCAATGGCACCTAAATTGTCAAAGAAGAAAAGAAAAGTTGGAGATGCTTCTTCTTCCAATGTTCAAAAAGAAGTTTCATACTCCTTATTCAGTCCTTTCATGCCTGAAGAAGGTAAATTTGACAATCTTATATTTTGCTCCCTTAATCAATCCTTAGAGTGGTTTGATGACTTCATAAAAGGGACCATATGTCCTAGAAGTCCATTAAATTTTACTGTATTCCCAACATACTTATCTACTTTTCAAACTCTTAGATTAGAAGATCTTTTTTACATTTAGATATCGTGTTTATCTTAATGTAATTTATATGTTTTATTGCAATCTTTCTGTCTCATATGGTACTGTACAATCATGAGTCGGTGTAATTGGAATTGAATTTGATGATGATGACTTAGGCATAATACTTCATATTTCAAATGAAGGTGAAGCCCTAGGTGACATTACCAAATTTTAATTTCCTAAAAATATGACTCTTGACTTGTTTAAGGACTCCATGTGTTCACCCAATCTTTGACCTCCCGGCAAATTTAAGCCAAAATATATGAATGATTGGTTCTATAACTTGCATCGTATGGTTTTCTCTGCCATTCTTCCTAAACAATCTTCCACTGATGAACTAACTTATTTCGAGTTGTCAACACTTTATCATCTGTACTTTGGTAAACAATTTAGTCTACCAAAGAACATCATTGCATCCATAGAACGTTGTCGCAAGAAACCGCGTAACTCACTATACACTATATACTTGCCCATCATCTTTGAGTACTTTGAGATCGCCATAGATGATTGCCCTATCTTACTGAACCTTCTTATCTTCACAAGCATCGTAGAGTTGAGCCTACTCCTGCTGCTCCAGCACATCCCCTTGACCCATCTCTTGGTCATGAGACTGCTCTACCTTCTCAACATACTCCGGTTGTTACACTTGAGACCCTTCATTACTTGCTCTAGGATCGCTTCAGACTGGAAGACAATCGATATCGCTCTCAGGATTTCTGTACCATACTATAGTTCTAGGCAGTGTTCAACACCCTGACATGTGTTACAAATTTTCTCATCACCCTGATGCACCTATTGCTATGGTTCGTGATCCATCTATAGCTGGCTATCGCATCGATGATCGAGATTCTCAGAGATTCTTTGATCCAGCTACTGCTCGCTTTGATTCCAACCGTTCTGCTGAGACCGGTGAACCCTCTGGTAAAAATGATGATGATCATCATTAGCGATGCAGATATATGATATTTAGATTTATTTATTATGTTAGTGATGAGACATTGTTTACTTAGTTGACTTTTGCAGTATATTTTATTTATTAGCTAGATGTTGATTAAAACTATTTTAGTTTGTAGTAGTTATTTGGTTATGTATTGGTTTAGTAGTTTCTATCTGAAAACTTTTCAAGTTACAATAAACTCTAGTTGATGTTTGCTTAAATATTATCATGTTATCTCCTATTTTACTTTTCCTATTTACAATGATGCTATTTTGCGAGAATTATGCTCCATTTTGATGAAGTGACAACAGGAAGAAACATTGATACAGTACAGTCATATATATATGCTCTCGTTACGGGGGAGCTATTACTGTTATTGCTGAGCTACCAACACAACACATTAATCGACGACCCGTATCAGTCGCAGTTTTTGTTAATTATCAAAATAGGGGGAGATTGTTGACCCATCTGGTCTCAGTCAACCTAATTTCTATAATTAACCTAAAACCATGAGTCGATATATGAGAATGCATTACAACAGAAGTCTGTACCATTCAGCAATCATTTTATGGGAACTGCTTTCTTTAGTGTTCGTCTGGTTCTATTTTTACATTTATTATGCATTTTGGTTTTTATGAGTCTAGGACTTATATGAGTCAGAATCACACTTTGGCACTAGTCGAATCATAAAGCATAGTCCACTCAAAATAAGCCTACCTAAATCTAAACAAACTTTGAACTCATACTAAACCAAATATCCTAATAAAACACTAACCCAAATGAGCCAAAATCTGACCAAGAACATTCTGAAAATTGGTCAACCGACCTTGGTTCGAGTTTGCCCTAAACTCTGCCTGAACTAGTCACCCAAAACTGATTCCTCAATCAGAGTGCTAGACATATTCTCATGGCTCCAACGTTTAAATTTTTGAACGTTATGATACCGTGTTCTGCCCGTACTCTGCCCTAGAAAAACCTATAAATAAAGAAGAGTTTTCCATTTCTATTAACTCTTTATTTGCTCTACTCTCTAAAGAGATTTTAACCATCTCCATCTCTATGACAACTCATATTCTTTTAAGTGCCAGTGAGGTTTCAATTAGAAGTATTTAAGTTGTACAAGCTTGGCTATTGAAAGCTACTTCTTAAAGTGTCTAAAGTCTTCGAGCTTTTCGGATCAAAAGCTCGTGTCTGTATGAAGTCGCAAGCCCTTCGGATCAAAGCTTGTGTTTTTGCTTCTAGTGGATTTAATACCGAGCAAGAGTTCACGGGACTGGATTAGTCATCCACGAGGGAAACCAATATAAATCTTGGTGTTTGTGTTTGTTCTTCTATACTCATTTACAGTTCATTTATATTGCTGTATTATTTGCTAGTTGGTAACTGTCTTTACTTAGTCTTAATTTTTAATTGGGTATATCTTTCGCTACACTCTATTCACCCACCCCTCCAGAGTTGCCTAACGATCCTTCACAAAGAAATTCTATAATTATATTTTACTAGTAATTAGGATTGTGATAACCCTAGTTAGTTTATGATAACAAGCCATAAGATATGATTGGTCAAGATTTATTGATTGTCTTATTTACTTAGTCCATCTTTATTTTCTTCTTAGAGTCAGGCTTAAGGACGTAAATTGTCGTAGGGACAATTTCTAACTCTTTGTTCTTGTTTGATGTAGAGGTCAGTTACTGCTCTACAATGAACGATGGATCATCGTCCAATCTTTTATTTTATGTTATTTTGTTTCTTATCTATTTGCATTCTAGTTTTGGCTTATCTTAGAGCTTTCTTTGGGGTACTTTCTATTAGGGTGACCCTTATGGTTTGTATGGCTAGATCTCGTAGCAGAGCATAAGGATCTGTCGTATCTCTCATTTGATGGCTAATACCAGGAGGACTGTAGCCCGAGCACATGAGTTGGTTCATTTCCTTCTTTCTACTTATATATTATGTATATTCTTTTGTGGCATTTAGCCAGGGAGATGTGTTAGCCTAAGCATATACTATACCAAAATATGTAATTGCCAACGGTTATTACCATGACATAATTGTAGAAGCATAAAAATTCTACATCTCCAGTTGAAGATATTTCCAATGCACTAATCTAGTAGAAATCAGGTCCCATATCTATTCTTGAGGGACTCTAGTGGAAGGGTGGTACAAAGACATCAATAATACTTGACATGACAACCCATCAATAACTGCCACTATGCAAAAGACGAAGCGGCAAAACTAACTGACAGCCATCAAGGCATTAGTTAGATTACAGTTAATCCCATATATTAAGGGGTCATACCCTCTCCACAAAGGAAGCTTGCTTCCAAGGGTCTTCTACCCGCGTAAAGGGTCCATAATTCCCCTCTCTACTCTAGCAGAATACCAAAGACCCTGCCTCCGCTCCACGATCTTCATGCCAACTTATTACGTGGGGTACGTGCCTTATCCACTCGTCCCGTAATCGCTATCACTCTGTCAGAAACTCTAGCTTTGTGGAAACATAGAAGATGCCTGCAACCGATGACCCACTCTCTTTTGCCATGATCGCATCATTGTGCTAGTAATTATAACCGTGATAGCCATGTGGCATCTTTACCTCATTTCAGAAGGAAGTAACCCCTTCATGGACCATGATTCTGCCCAATCATTGCTGGTACATGAGACATGCCACCTCCATTAAAGGATATTATCTTCCATAGACGCTCTCTACTTAGTATCTTCTTTCTGCCAATAGCTCGAATTTATAGGGAAGTCAAGTTCGAACTTCTATAGGTCATTCTTCTATAAATACCTGATTCTTCACAAGTATCAAGGACAACCAAGGCGATAGCAGACATTAGCCTCGTTACTAAGCTCATGCTTGCCAATATTATTTTATCCTAACAGTTGTCTTTGTTCGACAATGGAGTAAAGGGATTACCTTTGATCCGACCTCCATTGCCTCATCTCCCTAGAATCTTGGCTTGTCTCAAGTTTTTATATTTGCTTACCTTTCTTGTAAACCAATCTTGAGTAAACAAGTTCAATAAAAGCTTTTACCGAGAAGAAATTCTTTTTTTTGCATTAAAATAAGATGTCGACTATGATGGGGACCTCTTTCTCCTCCAATAAGAAAGTGATAGCATAATCGATATACCAATGATGGAAAATAATTTTGGCATTCTGATCGTTCGAGTATGGGGTTGCCAGGCATATGTGAAGCTTCCAGATATGAAGATTCAGAAGTTGGGAGCAAGGACTACGTAGACCATATTCTTGAAAAATATTGAAAAGAGTGATGCTATATGATTCCTTGAAATTGAATCAAACTATATCATTGAATCTGATGCAAAATTCTTTGAAGACATGATCGCTAGGCACAAGAACATTGTTCTCGTGGATATTCTGAAGAATAGTGTTAGTGCAGAGGATACAAGTGCATTCAAAGGAGATGTAGTCCAAGAATAGGTTGTCATTGAAAAGAAGATGTTTGAACCAGAACTCGCTGAACCATCGTCTAATCGACCGAGGAGGCCAAATGTAACCACCATATTTCCATAGCAAGGGTATTTTTATCATTTGACCATTATTTGAATATTAGAATATTATATATATTAATTATGTGACTATTGGGTTAGCTAATGAGTTTAGACTAGTTAGGTTAAGTCTATTTGAGTCATTAGTTGTTCATGACTAGATTAGGTCCATTAAATCCAATTGACTCAAGAATAGAATATTCCATCTTATGGTTTAGTTGGATCATATTCATGATAGAATGGAGAGGGGCTTTTGAGTCATATCAAACTATTCCTAAATCTACCCCTAGCCCTAAGAGGAAGCCTATATATGCCTTCATTATTCATTATAGCCAACATTTGCTTTCCTAATTAGTTCATCCCCAAATTGAGAAAAAACCCTAATAAATCTATTTCAAATATCATCCCTCTCATTTTTATTTTCCAAGGAGGCTAAGGAGCTTGTTATTGCTAGAGGAAGCTTCAAGAGGAGTCCAAGTATTGAGGATCATGTCCGCTTTATTTTTCTCATGTCCAAATTCAGAGTTCTTCAAGGAGGTTACTCAAAACCTAGGTAATTCTCTATTTTCTACTCTATTTTTGGTTAAGAACACCCATTGGACCTATATGAACCCTTGCATAGGTGGAATTAACTCTATTTGCCTAAATCTAGGTTTTAGGAGCCCTCATTTTGTTAGATCTATGATGTATTTTTTGTGGAATGTTGATGTGTGCCTCAAAATTGGGAGAAATATGAGTTTAGACCACCAAGTGTTTGATAGAATGTCTATTGTGCTATTTATACTCTATTGACTATTTTAGATATTTTCTCATAGTTTTAGTGGTGTTTGATGATGTTTGGAAGGGGTATCTTGAGTGTATCACAAGAGCATCATAGATTAAGTGTGATACTTGGGTGGTGCACCATGGGTGTTTGTTGAAATGCCAATTGTGTGTGTGTATGCCAATTTATATTATTTCAATAGCCAGATTAGTATATATTTATTGTATTATAACTGTACAAGTATATAGTTACTTGGTGTGTGTGTGTATATATATATATATATATATATATATATATATATATATATATATATATATATATATTAGAGAGGGTATAGTAGGTCTGTTAGTAGTGGATTAGTTGGTTTGCAAGCATTATGCATTAGGGACTTAAGTGTTCAAAGTTTGGGGGGTCGGGTTACTTGGATTAGAGAAAGTTTTTGAGTGATTTTAAGGACTGTGTTTAAGTGAGGAGATATACGGGTATCAGAAGTCTAAGGGGGTTCACTGCTCGAGTTACAAGTATTAGAGCGGCAGTAGGAGTATCAGTTGTTGGAGAATGGGTTGTAACAACAAATTGTGTACCTGGATTCTCAGGTTTGGAGTAAGACTGCCAACGTATATGATGTATAAGTAGGATGTATAGGGGTTGTGATCTGGGTACTAATAGGTTGCAGTAGAGACTGCTAGTTAGTATGTCTTGAGTGTAGTATCGTAGGTGTGTGAAGTTATCTTGGTAAAGCATATGCGAGGGGATTTGCAACAATTGGGTATCGTAGTGAGTATGTGAGGTTAGAGGGCTCGGATATGTGACTTATATATGTGGGCTATGGTAGTGTTGAAGTGCAACTGGAAGTGAGGTCTGTGCATTTAGCAGTGACCTTAGAGGCTTGTGACAGTGACTTGATCTGCAAGGACTTACACTGATGTGGGAGGTAGTGACTGATACTTTGTATCAGTATAGAGCCTCACTTGTGTGTTGTGAGTGTCATGGGGGTGTGCTAGAGTGTGTGATACTTGTGTGAAGAAGTGGGTGATTGATGAGGAGTGTGTTTTAGTGTATTGTTAGAGAAAGTGCAATGCATGTGAGTATGCAGTGAATGTGTTCAATTAGTTGATCTGTTAGTGATGCACAACAAGGTACAAGATAAGGGGAGTGACTGATACATGCTCGAACACTTGTGTGCAGTGTACATGCAATATAGTGTGCCTGTGTGTGTAATATGTGTGTTAGCTGGTGTTGTGTGCTCTGTTGAGTGTTTTAGATTTGTGCACAGCAGTAAGAAGTGTGAGGGGTCTGAAGGAAGGATAGATGAATGTTTAGGTTGTACCCTAAGGTACTAATTGGGTTGTGATGGTAAGGTAATTAGATTTGGAGTTAAGATAAGGGTATTAACTGTGATGCTAAGAGATAGTGGTGTATTTTATTGAGTATGAGTGATAGGTATGAGGTAGTATATGAGTGTATGTGTGGGTACCAGTTAGTGTGTATTAAATATAGAATGTGGGTGTCCAAGTGCAAGAGTATAGTGGAGTATTGAAGACTTAGATATCTTGATACCAAGGGTATCAAGAGAGTACCCATGTGAGGTAAGTATTGGTGTTACGTTAAGGTAATACTAAGTATATGTTAATGGTTAAGGTATTAGGCTAATGTATTAGTGTATAGTATAAATATCCTAGATTCTAAGTTAATAGTATGATACCTTGTGGTATCATTATATATTGGATATATATAGACATTATTTAGTAGTGTTAACTAGTATAGCTACTACCTTTAAGGTATTGGTACCAAGGTGTCATGACACTAAGTAAAGGGTAAGATATTGGTTAAATAGCTTAAAATTTTATAATAATAACATATATGAATTATATATAGTAGTAGTAGCTAGTGATATATATTAGAGTCTATATGTATATTATATAATATATATAATATAGTGAATCAACTAGTATTAGTAGTATTAGATGGTATGAATTGGTTTAGCAAGGTATTGACCTAGAGTAGACCAAGTTGACCTAGTTTCGATCAAGAGACCTAGTTTTGACCTAGAAATCATATTTTAGTTTATTTAAACATGTTTATTACTCCAATATACAAAATGACATAAAATCTCATATATAGGCCACTTGGACTCCAGTTCAGACTGATTTGGTATTCATTGCTCTGGATCACAGGTGAGTACATTCTTTGATAGTTTTTATTATTTGATAATTACTATATTTTAAATATTTAGAAATGTTATATCTGATTCTTGACACTATGGTACGCGGATTGGTACATGTATTAGATCTTCAGTCATGAGATGTTACCTTGACTCATCGTATTGGTATTGGATATTTTTATCGTATTAACATTGGATACATTGGCTAGTGACGTGTCATAGTTGGATCCATCGTACCAGTCGGGACGGGAGAAGTACTAGCTATATATGTGATCAAGAACTATTGATAGGTAGTATAAATCATCGGCTACTAGCTAATCATACACTTTATGTATACTCGAGCTAGTTTTTCCTTAATATAAATTATTGAATCTCCCAAGCCGATCGCATATCTAAATAGTATTTCAAAATACTTAGTATAGTTATAGTTCTTCATATCCATTTCATATATTACATTGCCTTGCACTTGATATTGTAGTTCCCTTCTCTTTCACTTCTTATGGTTATGGAATATTGCTTACATTGCCTGTCTCACTTACTATTTATCATTACATCAGCTTATTATTTTCTTATCGGACATATCATTCTCTATTTACTATTTTATAGTCTTTATCAATTAATTAGAACTGTTATTAGGTTGTACTTCGCTCCAATCCTGACTGAATATATTTTTTAGATGGTTATTTAGAGGACATTTGTCATACACATTACAACCCACAGGACGGTGAGCCAGCTGAGGTAGTACCCTTAGTGCAAAATGATTTAGTACCAGCCGTTGAGGAGGCTCAACTAGTATAGCAGACTTAGCTATTTCCCTTATTGTACTGGATGTCTCTAGCTTAGATATTTGGCATGTTATATATATTTGAGAATATTTGTGTTTTATGGATAGACTAATATACTTGGATATTGTTGTGATGCCTACTTTGATACTTTGAGATTCTATTTCTTCTATTTGATATCGTGCCATTATCTTCCTCTAGTTATTGTGATTGGGTATTATACATAATTTTCATATTGTCCTCCTTTTTGGAGTTAAGATATCATTGACATGTTTAGTTTATATTATTGTGTGAGATTGATAGATAGTATTATTGACCAAGATAGCGTTCTACCGTCGATGCTACGGCGTAGGCTGGATGTACCCACGTACTCGTGTCTGATCATCCGACTGCGGGTCGTGACACCAAAGGACTTCAAAGATGATTTTGTCGCCTACATATTGAAGCAGATATGCTTACCTATGATAATGCGATGAAGACTAGAGACGTTATATTCTGGAAGGAGGATGTCAATGATGAGATTGACTCCGTAACATTCAACAATACTTGGGTGTTGGTCAATCTGTCTGAAGGAGCAAAACCTATCGGATGCAAATGTATCTTCAAGAAAAAGATGAAGGCCGACGAAATTGTTAACAAATTCAAGGCAAGGTTGGTAGCCAAAGGGTTTTCTCAGAAGCATGATATCAACTATTTTGACACATATCCTCCAGTTTTACTGATGACAACTATCATGATACTTATTACTCTGGGTGCAATTCACAAGCTAGTGATTTATCAGATGAATATGAAAACAACATCCCTGAATAAGGATCTGACCAAAGAGATTTTCATGCAACAATCAGAAGGATTTATTGTCAAGGGCCTTGAAGACAAAGTTTGTAAGTTGGTAAAATTTGTTTATGGTCTGAAGAAAGCTCCAAAAATATGGCATGAGAAGTTTGATAAGGTTATCAGATCAAACTACTATTGGGTGTCATGCCTAGTCCCAAAATACACACTACTAGGATACACAGAAATAACCAACTAAATATAAAGCGAACTCTAGCCTAGCTCGAATACGTATATGTTGTCTAGAGGTTAAGTATATCTGTCTAAAATGTCAAGTCAACTATATCTCAATCTATATAATAAATAAAAGTCAAGAGTGAATATAGTGCATTAGAGTCAGCCACCCAATAATACACTTATTTTGATCAAGCCTGAGAAGAATAAAGCTCGCAAAATAGGCTAACAAAAGAATGAATCAGCAAGAATAAAATATATCGACAAATGAATATGATAAAGATATCCACAAAATATACCTGAATCCTACAAAAGAAATCATAGCTATTCCAATATCTTATGCAGCTTACTCAATAATAACTTGGAAGAAAACTAGGTCCTCAAAAGGGATGCTGCAAGATACATAATATACATGCCGAATGTAATAGTAAACAAACATGCAAGAGAGACAAGAGAATAACACAAGGGATAACGACAACTAAGACACAAGGAATACTAAGATGGTGGATCCATAGAGAAGCGTGGTACTAGACGCCGCTAAGAAATAAATTGAATAAATCCTACAAAGAGTAGCCCAATGCAAGAGACTCCTAATCTATAGTAATCTCAACTATAGCTCAATGCAAGAGACTCCCAATCAAGAGTGGTCAAAGTAACCAATCCTCATATCAATCTTCTCTCCTAAGGGAACACAAGGGTCAAGTCAAGTCCAAGCACCGAGATCAAGTCAAGTCGTACGCACAAGAAATAAAAAATCTAAACAAGTATAATATAGCATGGATCAAGTACATGGCAAAAAAAAAGACAAGCAATATACATAGAATAATAAATAAATATTATAAAGCATTTACAAGAAGCATATGATAGATCAAGAAAGAAGTAGACATGAACCAAAATGAGTAAAAATAAATATCCATAAATACTGTACAAGTTGGCAAGGTATACTTGCCTGTTTTTGAGGGTGATATAGTCATAGTCTCAAGACTATGCAATCTAATCTACTAGCTATCCAATCATGTCATCGACCCACATATCCTATCTACAAAATTTAACATAAGTTAGATCTAAGATTTCACTTATATCAAATGATCCTAACAAATTAATTCTCCAAAAATAATTACTAATAATTCTGAATAAATTAATTTAAATTATATTTTCTCCTCATTAAGTTCTAATTTGTAGGTTAAACATAAATTTTAAGTAAAATAGGTCAAGTTTGCAAATTTAGAATTTGTGGCATACAAATCGAGACATTCTTTTTACCGAAAAGTCAACCGGCAAAAACCTAAAATTTGAGTAGACAAACATGTATATTTAAGCACTATAAGAATACTGCAATCAATGGTTTGCACGAACATCAAATTGGTTATGAGATATTAAATTTATAATTTAAAGATTATAATTTCGGTGGATCCCTAATTGTCTATAATTTTTATTATTTAAAAGAATAATAAACTAATGTATTAATTTCTAAAGTTTTTATATATTATAGGTGTCAGTGTCAACTTTTTGAAACATCAAAAGGATTACAAAAACAAGTTCGAGATCTCACGAATCTCAAAAACAACAAGACATGGTCGTATTTTAGATGATTAATACTATAATAATTTGATAGAATTATGGGTTCTGAATTAGATATGTTAAAACATATATTATAAAAGCTTACATCGATATGGTTCTAACAAAAAAATTTGTACATGAATCAGAGTCAGGAGTTAGCAGACATGACACTTCCAACACGATGCAACTATTGACAAATGGGACTATTTTTTTGGCAAAATTTTGGGCTATTTTTGGATGAAAAGAAGAGACAGATTATGACTGATAGGAAGGAAAAGTCATGGAACTTTCGATGTATTTATTTAAGATTTTATGTACTTATATTTAGGATTTGTATGAGTTGGTTATTAATAATAAGATATGGATGAAGTTGCTTTCCTAGTAGATTTAGGATTAGAATTAATTTAAAATATAATTTAAATTTATTAAAAAAATTTATAATATTATTTAGAATTACCATAGATAAGTACATATAATCCATACATGTATATTATTTGAATAATCTATATCTAATCTAATTTATACATGGTGTATTTAAAAATAACATCTATCATATATTAAGTATATAATATAATCCATATCCTAAAAGAATTATTTATTCCATTAGTTATTTCTAATTACTTATTTTTGAGCCTAATTTAATAATTGAAAAATCTAAAAAAAAAAAAATATTTGGCATGTGGCTTATATTCTACCCACCTTAAAAGAATTTTATCCTCAAAATTTAAATTCATTAATATTCCTTGAAATCCCTAAAGTTTAAAATGTAAGTCCACTTTTATCATAATCTCCTCAAAAAAAAATTTTAAACCAAAATTTATTCAATCGATCATATTAAAACTTTAAATTTAGAATTTCTTCATCTTTAAAATTTATATTCAATTTCAAATTGATGATTTAATACTCAATATTCAAAACTTAAATAAAATCCTCAAATTATAAAATTTAAATCTAATATATCAAAATTCAAGATTTTAAACTTAATTCTCAAGACTCTCTTCTTTTTAAAGTCAATTTTCTATCATCAAGTCCTTGTTTTTCTATATTAACTCAAATAAATTATAATATTCTTCTTAAAATTCATTCAAATAAATTGTAAATATTCTTCTAAAAATTCTCGAAGTCGAAAGCACTTAAATCTTCCAACCTTATTTTAATTGATTTCCTTCTTAACTACTATCTAAGAGTTTCACCTTCGCTATATAAATTTTTTTGACTATAGTTTAAATTTGACAAGATAACTTCAACCCATATTATAATTCACAAATATTTCATAAACACAATATTATAACTTTAAGAAAAAATTTCTTAAATCATTTAATAGTGTTCATAAATTCTCAAAAAATTTAATGTGTTCATAACTTAAATTATATCCCCTATAATACATCCTTAATTTTTAAAGTAATCCACCTAATAGTAGAATTGACCTATGGGGTGTATATCTAATATTGCCCTTTTTCTAACTTCCATCAAGCACGAGCGTTCATCCCTCCAGGATAGGAAGAGATGAGAAGCAAGAATTGTGATGTCAAATAAAATAATCGAATACAAATATGGAGGCCAAATAAGATGATCGAATTCAAGGAGATTTTTTAAATCAGTTGTGGATTGAGATTCTTAGTTATATTTATATTATCGCAGGCTCGTTGGGCACAGTAACATAACCGAGAGAATATATTCTGACGTGTATAGGCCACACACAAAAAACTATGTCATGCCTTAGTCCCAAAATACATAGGACTAGGATACATGGTAATGTCCGGCTACATATCAAGAGGACTTTGGCCCGACTCGAATATGTATATGTTGCCTAGAGGTCAAGTATATCTGTCTAAAATGTCAAGTCAACTATATCTCCATCTACATAATAAATAAAAATCAATAATGAACAAAGTGCATTATAATCGCTCGCTCAGTAATACACTTGATTTGATCGAGGTTGATAAGATAAAGCTCGTAAAACTAGGCTAATAGCAGAATAAATCTGCTAGAATAAAATATACTGATGGATGAATATGATAAAGATATCCATTAAATATACCTGAATTATGCAAAAGAAATTACAACTATTCCAATATGCAGCTTGGTCAGCAATAACCTGGAAGAAAACTAGGTACTCAGAAGGGATGTAGCAAGATACATAATATACATACTGAATGTAACTATAAATAAACATAAAAGAGAGACAAGTAAATAGCACAAGAGATAATGACAACTAAGACACAAAGAATACTAAGATGGTGGCATGCCATACAGAAGTGTGGTACTAGACGTGGCTACAAATAAATCGAATAAATTCTATAAGAGTAGTCAATACAAGAGAGTCATAATCTATAGTAATCTCAATTGTAGTTCAATGCAAGAGACTCACAATCAAGAGTGATCAAAGTAACCAATCCTAGTACCAATCTCCTATCCTAAGGGAACACAAAGGTCAAATCAAGTCAAAGCAATGGGATCAAGTCAAGCTGTACGCAAAAAAAAAAAAAATACAAAAATTTAAACAAGTATAGAGTAGCATAGATCAAGTACATGACAAAAAAAGAGACAAGTAGTATACATGGAACAATAAATAAACATAATGAAGCATGTATAAGTAGCATATGATAGATCAAGAAAGAAATAGACATGAACAATAACGAGTGAAAAATAAACATGCATAAATACTCTACAAGTAGGCAAGGTATACTTGGATGTTTATGAAGATGATGTAGTCACAATCTCAAGACTATGCAATCCAATATACTAGCTATCCAATCATACCATCAACCCACATATCCTATCGTACAAAATTTATCGTAAGTTAGATCTACAAATTCACTTATAACCAATCATCCTAACTAATTAATTATCATAAAAAAATTACTAATAATTCTGAATAAAATTAATTAAATTATATTTTATCCTCATTAAGTTCTAAATTATAGGTTAAACATAAATTTTAAGTAAAATAAGTCAAGTTTACAAATTTGGGATTTGTGGCACGTAAATCGAGACATTCTTTTGATCGAAAAGTCAATCGATACAAACCTAAAATTTTAGTGGACTAACATGTAGATTTCAGTGCTATAAGAACACTAGAATCGATGGTTTGCACAAATCTCAAATCGATTATGAGATATTGAATTTATAATTTACAGATTATGGTTTTGGTGGATCCCTAATTGCATACAACTTTATTATTTAAACAAAATATTAAACTAATAAGTTAATTTCTAAATTTTTTTTATATGTTATAGATCTCAGTGTCAGCTTTTTGCGACATTAAATGGATCTTGAAAATGAGTTCTGGATCTCACTAAATCTCGAAAATGGCAAGAAATGGTCATATTTTGGACTATTAATACTAAAATAATTTTACAGATTTTGGATTCTGAATTAAATATATTAAAATATATATTATAAAATATTACCTCGATATGGTTCCAACAAAAAATAATTATACATGAATCGGAGTTCGTAGCTAGGAGATATGATAATTCCAACTCTATGCAACTACTAAATAGGGGACTATTTTTGTGGCAAATTTTTGGGCTATTTTTGGATGAAAAATGGAGCCGAATTTTGGCTGATAGGAAGGAAAAGTGAAGGATCTTTCTATGTATTTATTTTAAAATTTATGTACTTATATTTAGAATTTGTAGAAGTTGGTTATTAATTATACGATATATATATAAAGTTACATTCCAAGTAGATTTAGGATTATGATCAATTTAAAATATAGTTTAAATTTATCTAAATTTTTTTTGATATATACCTAGCCTCTACTTGTGGCTATAAGAGCCACCCAGCCGATGGAGGGGAGATTTGAACATTGGTTTACGCCAAGGCGGCCTGCCACATTACCACTAGGATAATGCCTTCGGTATTATTGATGATCTTATTTACAATTACATAGATAAATACATATAATCCATAAATGTATATTATTTGAATAATCTATATCTAATCTAATTTATACTGTGTATTTATAAATAACATCTATCATATATTAAGTTATAATAAAATCCAAATCCTAAAAGAATTATTTATTCCACTAGTTTAATAATTAAAAATTCTAAAAAAAATTAGGAACTAGACATGGGTATTACATTCTACCCACCTTAAAAGAAATTCGTCCTCAAAATTTAAATTCATTAATATTCCTTGAAATCCTCAAAGTTTAAAATGTAAGTCTACTTTATCATAATCTCCTCAAACTTTTTGAACCAAAATTTATTCAATCGATAATATTACAAATTTTAAATTTTAGAATTTCTTCATCTTTAAAATTTAAATTCAATTTTAAATTGATGATTTATTCCTTAACATTAAAAACTTAAATCAAATCCTTAAATTATAAATTATAAATCTAATGTATCAAAATTCAAGATTTTAAACTTAATCCTCAAGACTCTCTTCCTTTTAAAGTCAATTTTCTATTCTCAAGTCCATATTTTTCTACATTAACTCAAATAATTCATAAATATTCTTCTAAAAATTTACTCAAATAAATTATAAATATTCTTTTACAAATTTTTGAAGTCAAAAGCACTTAAATCTTTCAATCTTATTTTAGTTGATTTTCTTCTTAACTATTATCTACGACTATCACCTTCGATATGTAATTTTTTTAATTATAGTTTAAATTTGACAATACAACTTCTACACATATTAAAATCCACAAATCTTTCAAAAACACAAGATTATACCTTTAAGGGAAAAGCTCTCAAATCATTCAATAGTGTTCGTAAATCCTCAAAAATTTTAATGTGTTCATAACTTAAATTATATCTCCTATAATACATCCTTATTTTTTGAAGTAATCCACCTAACAGTGTAACTGACCTATGGGGTATATACATAATAATGTCTTTTTTCTAACTTCCATCATGCACAAGCGTTCATTCATTATGCACGAGCGTTCATCCCTCCGGGATAGGAAGGGATGAGAAGCAAGGATTGTGATGTCAAAGAAAATAATCAAATACAAATACGGAGACTAAAGGAGATGATCGAATTCAAGGAGAGTTTTTAAATCAGTTGTGGATTAAAATTCTTAGTCATATTTAATGTTATTGCAAGCTCACTTGTCATAGCAACTTAACCGAGATGATATATATTCTGACCTGTATAGGCCACCATAAAAACCATGTCACACTCCAGTCCCAAAATACGTAGGAACAAGATAAGTGGCAATGGCCAACTACATATCAAGCAGACTCTAGCCCGGCTTGATACATATACGTTGACTAGAGGTCACGTATATCTGTCTAAAATGTCAAGTCAACTATCTCTGAATCCACATAATAAATAAAAGTCAAGAATAAATAAATTGCATTATAGTCATTCGCCTAATAATACACTTGGTTCGATCGAGCTTGAGAAGAATAAAGCTCGTAAAACTAAGCTAACAACAAATTAAATCAGTGAGAATAAAATATATTGACGTATAAATATGATTAAGATATCCACAAAATATACCTGAATCCTGTAAAAGAAATGACAACAATTCCAATATCCTATGCAGCTTGCGTAGTCATAACCTGGAAGAAAACTAGTTCTTAAAAGGGACGTAGTAAAATACATAATATACATACCAAATTTAACAGTAAATAAACATGTAAGAGAGAAAAGAAAATAGCACAAGGGATAACAACAACTAAGACAAAAGGAATAGTAAAATGGTGGCATGCCATAGAAAAATGTGGTATTAGACATCGTTAACAAATAAATCGAATAAATGCTACAGAGAGTAGCCCAATGCAAGAGAATTCCAATCTATATTAATCTTATTGTACTTCAATACAAGAGACTCCCAATTGAGAGTGGTCAAAGTAGCCAATCCTAGTATCAATCTTCTCTCCTAAGTGAACACAAGAGTCAAGTAAAGTCCAAGCAACGAGATCAAATCAAGTCGTACGCACAAGAAATACAAAAATCTAAACAAGTATAGTGTAGCATGGATCAAGTACATGACAAAAAAAGACAAGCAATATACATAGAAGAATAAATAAATATTATGAAGCATGTACAAGATGCATATGATAGATCAAGAAAGAAATAGACATGAACATGAATGAGTAAAAATAAACATGCATAAATACTGTACAAGTTGGCAATGTATACTTATCTGTTTCTAAAGGTGATATAGTCACAATCTCAAGACTACATAATCTAATCTACTAGCTATCCAATCATGCCATCAACCTAAGTAACCCATCTACAAAATTTAATATAAGTTAGATCTATGAATTCACTTATAACCAATGATACTAACTAATTATTCTCCTAAAAAGATTACTAATAATTCTAAATAAAATTAGTTTCAATTATATTTTCTCCTCATTGAGTTCTAATTTGTAAGTTCACAAATTTGGAATTCGTGGCACATAAATCGAGATATTATATTGACCGAAAAGTCAACCGGCACAAACCTAAAATTGGTGTAGACAAACATGTAGAATACTACAATCGATGGTTTGCACGAACCTCAAATCGGTTATGAGATATTGAATTTATAATTTATAGATTATGGTTTCTGTAAATCCCTAATTGTTTACAATTTTTGTTATTTAAGTAGAATATAAACTAATGTATTAATTTCTAAAAAAATATATGTTATAGGTGTCAGTGTTAATTTTTTGAAACATCAAACATATTAAAAAAATTAGTTTGAGATCTCACGAATCTCGAAAATAGCGAGACATGATAATTTTATAGAATTATGGGTTCTAAATTAAATCTGTTAAAACATATATTATGAAATCTTACCTAGATATGGTTCTAACAACAATAAAAATTGGACATGAATCAGAGTCCGAAGCTAGGAGATATAACACTTTAAACTCGATGCAACTATTAAAAAATATGGCTATTTTTTTAGCAAAATTTGGGTCTATTTTTGGATGAAAAGTAGTAGCAAATTTTGGATGATAGGATGGGAAAGTTAAGGGATTTTATATGCATTTATTTTAGATTTTATGTACTTATATTAGGATTTGTAGGAGTTGGTTATTAATAATACGATATGGATGAAGTTGTTTTCCTGGTATATTTAGGAATATAATTAAATTAAAATATAGTTTAAATTTTCTAAATTATTTATAATCTTATTTAAAATTAACATATATAAGTACATATAATCCATACATGTATATTATTTGAATAGTCTATCTCTAATCTAATTTATACATGGTATATCTATAAATAACATTGATCATATATTAAGTATATAAACAATCAAAATCCTAAAAGAATTATTTATTCTATTAGTTATTTATAATTACTTATTTCAGAGCCTAATTTTATAATTAAAAATTATAAAAAAATTAGGAACTGGGCATGGAGCGAGATGAACAAGTATGTTTACAAGAAGTTCGTTAATGGAAGAAGAGTGATAGTTTATCTGTATGTGGACGATATGTTAATCATGTGTATAGATTTAGAATGTGTCACAGAGACAAATAAGTTCTCTCATCCAAGTTCAATATGAAGGACATAGCGGATGCTGACATTATTCTGGGGTTAAATATGATCCGAACAAAAGCTGGGCTTGTGTTATCACAAGCTCACTATATTGAGAAGATGATCACATGCTATGGATATCAGGATCTTCCATGGATTGATAATACATACATGTATGACAAGAAGTAGAAACCAAATATTAAAAAGTGTCAGATAGTTATAATACTCTATTATCATCAGAAGCTTGATGTATGCTACGGGTGCAATTAGGTCTGATATTGCTTTCGCTGTGGGGATGCTGAGTCGGTTCACGAGCAATCCAGGTGTTGAGCACTAGAAAGCTTTAAAGAGAGTCATGAGATATCTCAGTAGGACTCAAAAGTATGTATTATAATACATCGTTTATCCGATAGTAGTGGAAGGCTTAAGTGATGCAAGCTGGTACTAAAAAAAAAGATCGAAAGGTTTACATGAGGATATGTCTTCTCTATGGATGGAGCTGCATATCGTGAAAATCGAAGAAGTAGAAGATGCTCTCTCCCTCACAAATAGAGTCTGAATTCTATGCACTAGCAACTGCAGCAGATGAAGCAAAATGGCTATGGAAGCTCATATATGATCTTCGTTTAGTTGGTATGCAGATTTTGGTTCTACCAATCTACTACGACAACTGTAGTAGTGGCATCAAATGATCTATTTAATGGTAAGAAGAGGACTGTGCAACATTGTCACAGAGAACTGAATGAGGGCATCAAAGGATGACAATATTACAGTGGTTGATATTTGGATCCAGGAGAATTTGGCAGATCCGTTCACAAAAGGCCTCAAACACCAGTTGGTCGAGGACATAACAATAAAAATAGGCTTGAAGGTATTATGATATTATGTCTTTGTAATTCTACCATAAAATTTTATTCTATTAGTTCAAAGAGAAATCTACTAGGTATCTAACTTTTTGTTCAAGGAAGGACTATTGACTGAAAAAATATTAGGCACAAAGATTAGTCCATAGGAACATTGATTGGATTTGATCATGGAACTTTTGTAGTCTAATATTTTTCTTCGTATATAACAAGTCCTGTGGCATATTGGCATTAAGTCTTAATGAGTTCTTGGGTATTTCGAATGTACATCGAGCTTGTTAAGAAGCATGGGTAGCTCAGCACTACAAAGTGCTAATACCCCATGCTACAGTGGCGTGACACTACGGTGAGGTAGAGCCTTAGTTTTGGTCCATATTACAGCGGCAGTAGCACCGCATATAGGCATGTAGCATAATGCTGAAAGATAGATAGTAGTAGTACAGTACTAAGAGAGGCCTGTGACCTCATGCTACAGTGGTATGACACCACTATAGGTGATGCCTCAACTTTGTGCCATGTCATGGCGACATATCACCGCAAGGAAGCGTAAGGCTTCATGTTGGGAATATTAAAATCTACGTAAAGAACTCACATTTGTGTATAGACAAAGATGTAGGCCCTCTTGAGGATAAACTTGTAGACACAAAATATACATACACCGAGACGAGGTCAGCACATGACCTTTAATATGCGACCAGAGGCACAACTGATGTCATTGTGTGAGTGAAAATAATAGCAGCTATTGTATGAATTCAAGGATCTGTCCATTCTAGTATTGTATAATTGTTTAACCAATGCAAGAAGATTCACCTCGTAAGAGACATCTATCCTAATGCATGATGTGCATTCACTGTGGGAAACACTCAGCCAATATATTGAGATATATGGGGGATTATTGATGCCACTGTGGGGAACACTCGCCTCCGTAGGGGTTAGCGACTCGGACTCGGACATGGGCTCAGGCAAAGGGTGCACAATGGCGCTTTGATAGCATACTTTGCATGTTTCACGTATGTATTGGACGCGAGTTGGCGCTTGTGCGCATTTATTGATTTCAAGCGCCTATTTGGGCACAGTTTTTGCATGTGTTTCTGCAGGCGATTCTGCGCCCAGATTCTGAGCGCAATTCTGCGTTCATTTATGTGCGCATTTCTGTGCACATTTTATGTGAGTGTTTTCTGACATATTTTATGCGTGTGTCATGTCCCAGTCCCAAAATATTATGGAACTAGGCCACGTGGCATTGGCCAGCTGACACGTCTTTGAGGATATCCCAATTTAATAGATCCTGGCGAAGTGTGCTACGCTGTCCTAAATCTAACAAGTCTAATATATCAACAGGCAGTGTCTAATCTCATCCACAAACAACAAGTAAAATACTGAAATGAAAGACTGGAATATAAGGACATAGTCGAATGACATAATACAACTGAAATATGTCTGGTGGGAACAAACCTACTACAAAATGTGCTGATAGTCTGAAATAAAGTACTGATAAGGAAAGTGACTGGAACAACGGCTAACTAGGTAAGGAGCTCCAGTCATAGGCGGAAGGCCTACCAATCTGATCAGGGGTACTCTGATGGAAGTACCTCCAGCTCCTCGTCAAGAGCAAACCTCGTCTCCACACCTGGGCCGTAAACTGTGGGATAATAGGCCTCGTCCAGATCTGGAAGATAACCAGGTCCTCAGAGGGACGTAACAAGATACAATATGCATGCTGGATATAGTACTGAAATAAAAGTAAAGAGGGGGGTGTGCTAACCATCTAAGTGAATGCAATATAAGGACAACCTAGGAACGTATAAGTAGGTGTAGGCATAACGTCCAACGTCCTCTAGAGTGTGGTATCTGCAACGTCCATCATTCCAAAGAATGAGGTATCTGTATATATATAACGTCCACACTCTAAGGGACGTGGTATCTGCAATGTATATACGTCCGTACACTCCGTAGAGCGCGGTGTCTGAATATAGGGAGTCACCGGGTCTATGGTTCCTCTGGATACCACGGAATCCGGTGGGGATATCCCATACGTTTGTCAGTTGTCCTTCCCGCCCAATGTAGATACGCAAGTCGAATGCACGACTTGAGTGTATCGTATCTAGATGCCAAGTCTCAATTAACTATATTATTCTAGAATACAAGCTAGTCCGTGATGCATGTCGACGTACCGATAGCGAATCGGGTACGCGGACACGCATCCCAATATGAGTGTACCATCACGATACGTGTATAGTGCCATGGTCAAGGAAGATATCAAAATATCCTCACAGTAGGTGAGCCAGCTAGCAACTAGGACATGTACACTGCTCATCGACGCAATGTCGACCGCACCCGAGTCATTCTCGGACACGCACAGTTCATGTATAATTGAAATATTTAACATTTAAATTTAAAGTAGTAATCCAACAAGGTATACTTGCCTGTCCCGGGTAGCTGCGAAATCCAAAGTCCTGCTCCTGATGCCTCGGCAGTAGTGTCCAGCAATCCTATACAGGATATAGTAATGTCCAAATTAGTCGCTACAATAGCACGACTAGGACACACTGTCCGTATCTACAACTGACACAGGGTCGGGGCTGTATGTATATATAGCTAACACTATTATTTATATATACACTAAAACATATTTAAATATATTAAATAATATATTTGTTTATTAGTACAAAAATAGTGCTTACGTATTAATTAGTATACACTTATAAAAACTCTGAACATAAATGGGGAAATATCATAAATTCACATATATATATACATATATATATTTAGATAGAAAATATATATATATATCAATTTATATAAAACATAACCAAAGTATATAAAATATGTATACATACTCTGCAAGAATATATATATACATATATATATTTATAAATATTCATAGGCATGTACATACTAGGGGGGTCAATACGTAAGTATTTACTATATAATATACATATAATAATAATACTTGATTTTTCCAGAAATGTATTTAATATTATAAATATTAGATATTTAATATTCTTCGTATTTATTTATAAAAGAAACATACATACATACATACATACATACATACATTTTATAAATTAAAATGATTATAAATATATATTATGGAATTATATAGGAATATTATAAACATATATACTGTTAAATACATAAAATACATTATATAGTATAGAATACGTATTAAAATACGATATATAAGAGACTCATATATATATTAAACTTGCAACTAAAAATATACGTATAAATATTAATAATTACACATAAAATATTGTACCTAAGTGTTCGACAGGTCGGGGGGTGTCCGGTGGTGGGTCGTCGCCGGCGGGGGTGGCCGGACGGCGCTCCAGCATCGCGCGGTGAGGAGGTGGGCAGCAGCAGCAGTTTCGTATAGTTCCTTGCTGCGGGTCCGATTACTCCTCGAGGCGGCGGCGGCGTCGGCTGAGACTCGGCGGGGTGGTGGAGGACTGGACGGGGAAGGTCTCGGCCAAGTATGGCGGTCGGAAACACGGTGGTGGCGGTGCACGAAGCTGGGGGGGTGGTCGGCTATGCTGTGTGGGCTGTGGAAGCTAGGTTGGTGTGGGGCTGTTTGGGGGTGGCTGCCGGCGGCGTCGTGGCCGGGTGGCGGTGGCCGAGGGTAGGGGAGGGTCCGGCGAAGGGGTCGGGTTAGGGTGGCGGCGACTGGTGGTGGCTGGTGGCGGTGGTGGAGCTCGGGGTGGGTAGGTTAGGGTCGGTTGTGGGGAGTGGGAGTTAGGGTTTTAGTATTAGGGTTTGGGTTTTTCTCATTTAATGTGTAAATAAGCATGTATATGTAGGAGAGAGAGAGTGAGGGGGGGCTGCCTAGGGATTAGGGCCGGCTGGACCAATATTTTTGGGGAGTGGGGTTGTTCATCAAGATGAGTGGAGGGCTAGGAATAGGCCATTCAAATTGTAGGGTCATGATGGGTTCCCAAAAAGGTGATGTAAGGACATGAAAATGGGGGGGAATTTAAATGCTCATGATTGGTCATGACCATTACTTTTCTCCATGATGGTTTGGGCCAATGAGAGGGGGGCACCTCATTGCAATTTTGCAATTAGGCCCCTGACAATTTGGTATTTGCACAATTATTTCGTATTTGGGATTTAATGCGACCAAACACCATGTTTGGTGTTCCTCATTGGTCCATGATGGTGTTTGGTGTTTTGTATGAGGCTTGTGGGTGTGGGTGTGGGTCTGGGTTGAAATTGGGTCCAATTTATTTTAGGTTAGGTCACCCCATTAATTAATTCGCAATTAATGCACCGGTGTTTCTAATTTAATTTAATTAAAAACCGGGAGTCTAAATTGGGTTGGACAAGGGTCATTGGTGTAGTAGGCTCAGTGTACAATATTATTATGATCTGGGTTGGTCAAAACTGGTTGAGGTTGGGTCTCAATATCAATTGGAACGGGCAGCAAACGTAATTACGCAATTTAATTAATTTGCGCACGGACGTTTGCAACGACTTTTGTGCGACTAAAATCAGGCACGAAAATCGGTATCCGGGGTTTGTTCTAGGTTCAATATGATGGGTTTACGTATCTAGGTCAAATATGTAGAATTCGTTTTAGGGCAACAGCTAAGGTAGTATCCTAAAACAATAAATCATTGCACAAGTATTTTAATACTATATATTAAATCTTAATTAATTTAGGTTAACCCTAATTAGGCTAATTAAACTAGTAAACCCTAATTTCTGGTCGAGGGGGTTTACAACATACCCTCCTTAGAGCATTTCGTCCTCGAAATAAAAACAAACATATATAATACCTGTTGAATGAAATAAGTACTATCACATACCTAGGCCTTCGAAGAGATGGGGAAAACGTTGCCGAATATCGTCCTCTCGTTCCCAGGTTGATTCACCTGGTGCATGATGCCTCCATGCGATACGAACTAGAGGGATAGTCTGGCCTCGCAGTACCTTCTCGCTTCGGTCTAGGATCTCTACCGGCTCCTCCTGGTATGATAAGCTTGGACCAACGGTGATCTCCGAGTGGTCAAGCACATGACTCGGATCCGGTATGTATCTCCTCAGCTGAGATACATAGAAGACGTCGTGAACTCCTTCTAGTATCTGTGGCAAGGCCAATCTGTAAGCAACTTCTCCGACGCGCTCTAGCACATCGAAGGGTCCGATGTACCTCGGACTCAGCTTCCCTCTGCCTCCAAATCTGATGGTTCCTCTGGTAGGTGAAATCATCAGGAACACATGCTCTCCCATCTGGAACTCTAAGGGTCGTCGATGCGCATTAGCCCAATGCTTCTGCCTGTCCTGTGCCGCTCGTAGATGCCCCTGGATCTTCTTCACCTTCTCCACTGTATGGACGATCAACTCTGGCCCTAGAATATGCCTCTCGCCTACATCGCTCCAGCATACTGGGGAACGACACTTCCTACCATACAATGCCTCATAGGGAGCCATCTGAATGCTCGCCTGATAGCTATTGTTGTAGGAAAATTCGACCAAGTGCAAGTGGTCCTCCCATGAACCGCTTAAGTCAAGCATGCAAGCTCTCAACAAATCCTCCAGCGTTTGAATGGTGCGCTCGGATTGTCCATCTGTCTGCGGGTGGTATGAAGTACTGAACTTAAGGCGGGTACCAAGACTCTCTTGCATACTCCTCTAAAAGTATGATGTAAACCTCGTATCCCGGTCAGACACGATACTGACTGGCACTCCATGCAGTCGTACAATCTCCCTCATGTACATGTCTGCCAAGACTTCCGTAGATTGCCCTACTCTGAAAGGTAAGAAGTGGGCAGACTTGGTGAGTCTATCTACGATTACCCATACGGCATTGCGACCACTAGGACTCCTCGGGAAACCCGTGACGAAGTCCATGGTGATGTGCTCCTATTTCCACTCCGGTATCGGGAGCGGTTGAAGTAATCCGGCAGACCTCCGATGCTCAGCCTTGACTTGCTGACATACCAGACACTTAGCCACGAAGCGGGCTATCTCTCTCTTCATCCCGTGCCACCAGTAGTACTGCCTCAGGTCTCTGTACATCTTCGTGCCTCCTGGATGTATAGAATAGGTCGAACTGTGTGCCTTCGTCATCAACTCCTGGCGTAGCTCTCTATTCGGAACATAGAGACGATCTCCACATCTCAAAGTCCCATCCTCGTGTATACGCAGTCCCGTCTGTATCCCAGCCTCTGTCCTCTGTCGAAGCCTCTGAAATCTGGCGTCCGTCGGCAAAGCGGCCTTGATTCTTTCCACCAATGTCGATTGCACCTGGAAACTCGACATCTGGCCGTCTACTCCGGGCATAATGACTTCGATACCCAACTGTTCTAGATCTCTCAACAGATGTTGTTGGGTAGTCAGGAAAAATGCTATGGGCTTCCTGCTTAAAGCATCGGCTACCACATTAGCCTTTCCCGGATGGTACTGTAGCTCAATCTCGAAGTCTGCCATCACTTCGAGCCAACGTCTCTGCCTCTGGTTTAGATCCTTCTGTGTGTAGACGTACTTCAAGCTCTTATGATCGATGAATATCTCCACGCGCTCTCCGTAAAGGTAGTGCCTCCAAAGCTTCAAAGCAAAGATCACTGCGGCAAGCTCCAAGTCGTGGGTAGGATAGTTCTTCTCATGGGTCTTCAGCTGTCTAGAGGCATAGGCCACAACCTTCCCATGCTGCATCAAAACGCATCCTAATCCTTTCCCGGACGCATCGCTATAGATCACGAATCCTTCGGGTCCAGAAGGTATGGTCAAGATGGGTGCTGTAGTCAGACGCTTCTTCAGCTCATCGAACGCCGTCTGACACTCCTCTGTCCAAGTGAACTCCTGATCCTTGCGGGTCAAGCGGGTCATCGGCTCTGCGATCCTTGCGAAGTTCTCTACGAACCTCCGGTAATATCCGGCAAGTCCTAGGAAACTCCTCACCTCCGTGACGTTGATAGGGGTCGGCCACGTCTCTACAGATGATATCTTCGCGGGATCTACTGAAATGCCATCTCCCGAGATAACGTGTCCAAGGAATGCGACACGATCTAGAAGAAACTCGCACTTGCTCAGCTTGGCATAAAGCCTCTCTCGTCTCAGCGTCTCTAGCACTAGCCTCAGATGCTCTCCGTGCTCCTCGTGGCTCTTCGAATACACTAAGATGTCGTTGATGAAGACTACCACGAACTGGTCCAGATACTCGTGGAAGACTCGGTTCATCAGGTTCATAAACACAGCAGGCGCATTTGTCAATCCGAAAGGCATCACTAGGAACTCGTAGTGACCATAACGAGTCCTAAATGCTGTCTTTGGAATGTCCTCCCTTCGCACCTTCACCTGATGGTATCCCGATCTCAAGTCGATCTTCGTGAACACCACTGCTCCTGTCAGCTGGTCGAACAGATCGTCGATTCGCGGTAGAGGGTACTTGTTCTTGATAGTCAGAGCATTAAGGGCTCTGTAATCAATGCACATCCGGAACGTCCCGTCCTTCTTTGGTACAAACAGCACTGGTGCTCCCCAGGGTGATGCACTAGGACGAACGAATCCCTTGATCTGCAACTCCTCTAGCTGTAGCTTCAGCTCGTCAAGCTCCTTCTTCGCCAACCGGTACACATTTGATGATACCGGTGCTGCTCCAGGTATTAGCTCGATGGTGAACTCTACCTCTCTATCAGGCGGTAGGCCTGGCAACTCCTCCGGGAAAACATCCTCGAACTCTGCAATAATTTCTGGGGGTGTCGTCTCCATCGCCATGTAAGCTCCAGCTGCATGTCCTACTCCTCGCTCGATGGTGCCTCGCATGAATTCGAACTCCGGTTGTCCTGGCAGTCTAAAAGTAACGCTACCCTTCCGGCAATCTAGCACGGCATTGTACTGGCTTAACCAGTCCATACCCAGAACTACGTCGAAAGCTGGCATTGGGAGTACCAACAATCGCGCTCTCATCTCCCTACCACAAACTACTACTGAGCACATTCTAATGGTGTTGGTAACCGGTACGATGCCTCCTCCGGTAAGTATTCTCCAACTCTTAGGTAAGGGGGAGGTTGCTACTCTATGCATTGCTACGAATCTACTAGATATAAATGACAGTGTAGCTCCAGAATCAAACAGTGCAGTTGCAGGTAATGATGCAACTAAAATTGTACCTGCTATAGCCTCTCCTTCTGGTTCCTCCTCAATAGATGCTAAAGCAAAGGCTTGCCCGCGCCTCTGCCCTCCTGCCTGCTGGCGGGCGTGGTGGAAGTATGCCTCCTGTGGAACCAAGGGTGGTCCTCTCTGCTGTCCTCCGGTAGCTGGTGGACGCTGTCCTCCTGCTGGGGGTGGTATCCTCAGTGGTGCTGCTGGTGGCCTCTGTCCAGTCTGGGGTGCTGCGTCTCTGCACTGGGGGCAATCTCTAGCAAGGTGCTGGCTGGCTCCACAGACCATGCAGAGCCAGAGCTTCTTCCTGCAGTCTCGGATGACGTGTCCCCTCTTGCCACAGAAGTGACAGGTCGGAAGCTCCTTCTGCTGGTATGGCACTGTCCTCTGCTGCGCCTGTGCTCCTGGACGGCGGATCGGTCCTCCGGCTCCTTGCTGGGTCCTGGCTGGTACGTTTACGCTGGAACGTCTCGCTCCTCCTCCTCCTATAGCCTCCTGGATCCTCGTCTCTGATAGGACCTCTTCATAAGAGATCCTCGCCTGGGTAGTAGTGTACCTCTGCAGCTCGTGAGAGAGGCCATGGTGGAATTTCCTAGCTTTCTCCAGGTCATTGGGGATCAGGGCTGCTCCAAATCGGCTGAGTCTGCTGAACTCTCCGTCGTAAGCGTCCACAGTCAGGTTCCCTTGCTCCAGGTACAGGAACTGAGAGTACAGGACGTTCCTCACCGTAGCTGGGAAATACTTCGTATTGAAGTACTCTAGAAATTCCTCCCAAGTCTGCTGTCGGCCAATGCTGCGCTCTATAGAGTCCCACCAGTGATGGGCGTTGCCTGTGAGTTGGGCCCTCACCGCGGTCATCCAGAGATCGGGGTGTAGCTGTGAACCCTCTAACAGCATCTCAGTGTTGGAGACCTAGTCTGAGATCTCCTCTGCCGTCTCCTTGCCTGAGAAGGTATCCGGGCCCATCGTTTTGAAGCCTCGTACAGTGCCTGCTCGCTGGGCAGGTGCTGGTGCTGGTTGAGCAGGTGTCCTCTCCAGTACTGCCATCAGACCCTGTCTCAGAGTCTCCGTCTGCTGCCACTGGGCCTGCATCATCATCTGGAAGAACTGTATCATCTGGGGCTGTCCCTCCGCTGGTGGCATCTGAGGTAGAAACGGTGGAGGTGGTGGAAGCGGTACCTCCGGCTGTCTCCTTGGGGTCTCCTCGGGTGCCGGCCTCTCGTACTGCGGCATCGGTGTCGCCCTCGAGGTCTGCCCCTCGAAGTACTGCCTCGGAATCGTTTGCGATGCCTGGCCCTCTGGCTGCTGCGTCTCCTCGTCGGGAGAGACCTGATGCCAGTGCATCATCGGGGCCTGAGGGATCACCTGTGCCTCTGGCTGCTGCTGTCTGGGTGGTCCCTGTGTCGTATCCTCCCTCGGTGCTGCAGGTGGTACTATGGCACCGAGTATCTCACGTCGGCTCCGAAGGTTCATCTCGCTGTAAGAGATGGAACTTCATTAGAAAGAGTACAGAATAAATCAAACAAGATGCAAATATATTACAATTCGGAAGAGGTTCAAAGGCGTAATCAAGTGGATGAGACCTAGTAATTTCTATCCTATTGCAGGCTCGCTGGGCACGTTTCCATACCACAAGCGATAGATGTTTTGTGTTTCAGACCTGCATGGGCCACCACTAAAACCATGTCATGCCCCAGTCCCAAAATATTATGGAACTAGGCCATGTGGCATTGGCCAGCTGACACGTCTTCGAGGATATCCCAATTTAATGGATCCTGGCGAAGTGTGCTACGCTGTCCTAAATCTAACAAGTCTAATATATCAACAGGCAGTGTCTAATCTCATCCACAAACAACAAGTAAAATACTGAAATGAAAGACTAGAATATAAGGACATAGTAGAATGACATAATACAACTGAAATATGTCTGGTGGGAACAAACCCACTACAAAATGTGCTGATAGTATGAAATAAAGTACTGATAAGAAAAGTGACTGGAACAACGGCTAACTAGGTAAGGAGCTCCAGTCATAGGCGGAAGGCCTACCAATCTGATCAGGGGTACTCTAATGGAAGTACCTCCAGCTCCTCGTCAAGAGCAAACCTCGTCTCCACACCTGGGCCGTAAACTGTGGGATAATAGGCCTCGTCCAGATCTGGAAGATAACCAGGTCCTCAGAGGGACGTAACAAGATACAATATGCATGCTGGATATAGTACTGAAATAAAAGTAAAGAGGGGGGTGTGCTAACCATCTAAGTGAATGCAATATAAGGACAACCTAGGAACGTATAAGTAGGTGTAAGCATAACGTCCAACGTCCTCTAGAGTGTGGTATCTGCAACGTCCATCATTCCAAAGAATGAGGTATCTGTATATATATAACGTCCACACTCTAAGGGACGTGGTATCTGCAATGTATATACGTCCGTACACTCCGTAGAGCGCGGTGTCTGAATATAGGGAGTCACCGGGTCTATGGTTCCTCTGGATACCACGGAATCTGGTGGGGGTATCCCATACGTTTGTCAGTTGTCCTTCCCGCCCAATGTAGATACGCAAGTAGAATGCACGACTTGAGTGTACCGTATCTAGATGCCAAGTCTCAATTAACTATATTATTCTAGAATACAAGCTAGTCCGTGATGCATGTCGTACGTACCGATAGCGAATCGGGTACGCGGACACGCATCCCAATATGAGTGTACCATCACGATACGTGTATAGTGCCATGGTCAAGGAAGATATCAAAATATCCTCACAGTAGGTGAGCCAGCTAGCAACTAGGACATGTACACTACTCATCGACGCAATGTCGACCGCACCCGAGTCATTCTCGGACACGCACAGTTCATGTATAATTAAAATATTTAACATTTAAATTTAAAGCAATAATCCAGCAAGGTATACTTGCCTGCCCCGGGTAGCTGCGAAATCCAAAGCCCTGCTCCTGATGCCTCGGCAGTAGTGTCCAGCAATCCTATACAGGATATAGTAATGTCCAAATTAGTCGCTACAATAGCACGACTAGGACACACTGTCCGTATCTACAACTGACACAGGGTCGGGGCTGTATGTATATATAGCTAACACTATTATTTATATATACACTAAAACATATTTAAATATATTAAATAATATATTTGTTTATTAGTACAAAAATAGTGCTTACGTATTAATTAGTATACACTTATAAAAACTCTGAACATAAATGGGGAAATATCATAAATTCACATATATATATACATATATATATTTAGATAGAAAATATATATATATCAATTTATATAAAACATAACCAAAGTATATAAAATATGTATACATACTCTGCAAGAATATATATATACATATATATATTTATAAATATTCATAGGCATATACATACTAGGGGGGTCAATACGTAAGTATTTACTATATAATATACATATAATAATAATACTTGATTTTTCCAAAAATGTATTTAATATTATAAATATTAGATATTTAATATTCTTCGTATTTATTTATAAAAGAAACATACATACATACATACATACATACATACATACATACATACATACTTACATACATACATACATACATACATTTTATAAATTAAAATGATTATAAATATATATTATGGAATTATACAGGAATATTATAAACATATATACTGTTAAATACATAAAATACATTATATAGTATAGAATACGTATTAAAATACGATATATAAGAGACTTATATATATATTAAATTTGCAACTAAAAATATACGTATAAATATTAATAATTACACATAAAATATTGTACCTAAGTGTTCGACAGGTCGGGGGGTGTCCGGTGGTGGGTCGTCGCCGGCGGGGGTGGCCGGACGGCGCTCCGGCATCGCGCGGGGAGGAGGTGGGCAGCAGTAGCAGTTTCGTATAGTTTCTTGCTGTGGGTCCGATTACTCCTCGAGGCGGCGGCGGCGTCGGCTGAGACTCGGCGGGGTGGTGGAGGACTGGACGGGGAAGGTCTCGGCCAAGTATGGCGGTCGGAGACGTGGTGGTGGCGGTGCACGAAGCTGGGGGGGTGGTCGGCTATGCTGTGTGGGCTGTGGAAGCTAGGTTGGTGTGGGGCTGTTTGGGGGTGGCTGTCGGCGGCGTCGTGGCCGGGTGGCGGTGGCCGAGGGTAGGGGAGGGTCCGGCGAAGGGGTCGGGTTAGGGTGGCGGCGACTGGTGGTGGCTGGTGGCGGTGGTGGAGCTCGGGGTGGGTAGGTTAGGGTCGGTTGTGGGGAGTGGGAGTTAGGGTTTTAGTATTAGGGTTTGGGTTTTTCTCATTTAATGTGTAAATAAGCATGTATATGTAGGAGAGAGAGTGAGGGGGGGCTTCCTAGGGATTAGGGCCGGCTGGACCAATATTTTTGGGGAGTGGGGTTGTTCATCAAGATGAGTGGAGGGCTAGGAATAGGCCATTCAAATTGTAGGGTCATGATGGGTTCCCAAAAAGGTGATGTAAGGACATAAAAATGGGGGGAATTTAAATGCTCATGATTGGTCATGACCATTACTTTTTTCCATGATGGTTTGGGCCAATGAGAGGGGGGCACCTCCTTGCAATTTTGCAATTAGGCCCCTGACAATTTGGTATTTGCACAATTATTTCGTATTTGGGATTTAATGCGACCAAACACCATGTTTGGTGTTCCTCATTGGTCCATGATGGTGTTTGGTGTTTTGTATGAGGCTTGTGGGTGTGGGTGTGGGTCTGGGTTGGAATTGGGTCCAATTTATTTTAGGTTAGGTCACCCCATTAATTAATTCGCAATTAATGCACCGGTATTTCTAATTTAATTTAATTAAAAACCGGGAGTCTAAATTGGGTTGGACAAGGGTCATTGGTGTAGTAGGCTCAGTGTACAATATTATCGTGATCTGGGTTGGTCAAAACTGGTTGAGGTTGGGTCTCAATGTCAATTGGAACGGGCAGCGAACGTAATTACGCAATTTAATTAATTTGTGCACGGACGTTTGCAACGACTTTTGTGCGACTAAAATCAGGCACGAAAATCGGTATCCAGGGTTTGTTCTAGGTTCAATATGATGGGTTTACGTGTCTAGGTCAAATATGTGGAATTCGTTTTAGGGCAACAACTAAGGTAGTATCCTAAAACAATAAATCATTGCACAAGTATTTTAATACTATATATTAAATATTAATTAATTTAGGTTAACCCTAATTAGGCTAATTAAACTAGTAAACCCTAATTTCTGGTCGAGGGGGTTTACAGCGTGGCTCTGGTTAGGTGCACAAAGTGGCACTTAATGGCGCACTTTGCACTTCGCACTTCGCATGTATGCATCGTGCACTAGTTGATGCTTGTGTACATTTGTTGCGCTTATGCGCTTGTTTTTGCACAAATTTTTGTACGGTTTTTGCTAGCGATTCCATGTGCAGATTTTGAGTGCAGTTCTACATGTGTTTCTACGCGCATTTTCTGTACACATTTTTTGTGCACATTTTGGCGTATGATCATCATGCGATTCTGCGTATGTATCTGCACAGTTCTCTAGACGGTTATACTGAACACGGGATTTGCACTCAAATATGATATTTTTATAGATTACATGATTTATATGATTATGGTAAATAAATCAAATTTAAACCGATAATATCTTTTGGGATTATGTTTTGATTGATTATTATCCTACCATAATTGGTTGACGGCTAAGACTGGGTTCCCACCCTTCCTTATATATATTCTCTTGGTGCCTCCCTTTATAGATATATGAAAAAGGGAGATAGAAGAGATAGAGAGATGTGGCTGCCACCTTTATGCAGGAGTCCGTTCGAGTTGTTTATGGAGGTGACTACGAGCGTTTATAAGACGTCTCAACTTTATAAATTTTAAAATAATAATATAGAAATAAATACAACAAAGGGAAGCTATAAGAGTAAATTTAGTAGGTACACAAAAGATATATAAGAATATATGCAAATGTACCTATGAATATAGATGTATAATTCTACTAGAAATAAAAAAAATTATTGAGTATAACTGGTTATATATATATATATATATATATATATATATATATATATATATATATATATATATATATATATATATATATATATAAAGTAAAGTAAATAATAAATACTAGATAAAAATTTATAAGAAAATAAAATAAAAATAGAGTATATGTATATATATGATTAAATTGTATATAAATATCTAAATTTATAAAATTGATAAATAAAATAAAATAAATGATATAAAGAAAAAAAAGAAAAAAACATATAGTATCTTCTTCTTCTTCTTCCCGTGGGAAGAATAATTCAAATCTAGGATTTGAATTCTTGAATCAACAAAAAAGTAAACAAATCCATCAAATCTTTTAAATAGAATAACAAATCTAAATCTTTCTAATCTAAACTCAACCTCTCCTCTAATTTAGAATTTAGTACTCCTTTTAAACTCCTCGGATACCCGATCCCCTATTGTTTTGAAGAACACTAGGACCTCGAACCTACCTCCATAGCATTGACGAACCTCAAGCCAAATTCTAAGCTATTAGTTCCAATGTTCTTCTCAATTCCCGACTGGTTATGCTCGACCACGACGACCGAAATAGCAGTTGGCAATTTCCCCTGTCTGCGTTGTCACCGACTTGTCATCGTCGAAACTCATGGCAGTAGCGTAGAAAGACAAGATGTGCCCCCACGAGGCCAGGATAACCTTCGTCGAGCCACCTTGACGACTACAGCACTTGCAGGGACCTACCTATCATACCCCGATCTCCCGCAGTCCCGATCGCCCCCACTGAACGTGAGATCACCACGCCAGCGCTCCCGCTGGACGATCATTTTTCTCAGGACGTGATGCCGTACGAGTCTGGAGTTGCGCTGGCATAATGCAACAACGTTAGTCATCTTGGTTATCATCGAACTGATCTAGTTTGCAGCGGAGGAACAATATTACGAAAAATAATTCATCTGAGTATATGAGGCAAAGCTCAAGGTACGAGGTTCTCTGAATACAATGACATCATTCCATACGTCCCTCTATACAAAAGCATCTCAAAACATCTCGATACAGCTCAAGACATCGACTCTAGATCTCCGACTCCTGAGGATGAGGCTCGGCTATCGCTTCTTTGGACGATCCAGTTCCTATGAACAAGCAAACTGGTGGTGGGAGTCAGTACTTTGGGGAAAGCACTGGTGGGTATAAAATAACAAATAGAAGCAACATTCACTAAAATCGACATAAGTAAGCATGTGATAAAATATTATATTACTAGTGATCTTTCTAGTTTTACCTAAGTTTATTTCATATAGTACAGGATAAGAGTCCGATTACACTTCTTTGTAAAACATCTTTAAAAAAGCACATTCATAATCGAATACATGCAAGCATGCAAGACAAGCAGTTTATACACGATATGCAGGTTCATTTACTATCTCAGGTGCGTAGCGTATCTCATGAGCCATATTCATTCTCTAAGGACTCAGGCATGCATATAGTGGACTATTCTTTTTTTATTATAATGTGAATGAGATAGAAGTATATACGTAAACATAGACTTCTCTATGAAAGCGGCTTATACAAGTGAATGTGTTCGATAACATGTATATCACTTATTCAGTGATTCATACCCTTCGCCGAACGGTTATTCCTGCAGCAGACATAAAAGTTAGAACAAATTTTATATAAACACATATATTCTATTCCATGTCCGTCTCTGCACCAAACAGTTAGGTATGCAAGAAGACTATCCTAGCATACGACATAACTACCTGATATGCAGCTCTACCAGATAAAATTCTATGATGCACAATCTCCTGAACATGCCTACATCTCTAACTCTTCTCTTCCTAACATAAGCACCGCATCCTTTCTAATATCCACACCCTCAGGGCGCACTATTAGTCTCACCCCTTTTTGCCTCCATCCACCATTCTAATAGCCACACCCCCAAGACCCCGAAGGACCGATCCTCAGGGCACACTATTAGTCTCCCATCTTTTTATTTAGCCTCTATCTACCATTCTAATAGCCACCTCCATCTTCTCGATAACAAGCATAACTATCATGTCCCAGAACTAGAATATTAGAGAGCGGGGCTGACAAGGCTAGCTACGTATACTTAGAGCACTCTGGAACTCTGCATATACGGTAAAGCTGTAAGACATGAGGGGTCACTACTACAACCATAAATTAAGCCTAGGTCCAACAAACCCTAGTGTCTCAATCACAAGATCAGCAGGAATAATAACAAGATATAAGATCAGCTAAAATATAATAGTAAAGCGTCCCAAACTATAATATACAGATGATCATGAAGCTAGGGAACACAAAATGAATAAACTAGCCAGAATCTGAGTCATACATGATCAACCCTAGGATATGTCAATCATGCTATGCCCTTAGGCTAACTGATCAAACCAAAACACAAGCTAAACACGTGCTCGGTGGCTAAATGTCAATAAAAGTAGAATGTACATCAGAGTGGGAAAGTAAAAAAAATCCAATCAAGCGGTCTAGTGCTCCTGGTGGCCACCATCCTACTGGATCTAGCCATGCAAAACCAGTGGGGTCAGACCCCCAAATAGCAAGTAGCATAAAGGAAGCTAATCTAGGAACTTAAACCAACAACACAACAATACAAATACTGAAAGTAAAGACTGAATGTAAATAATCTCAGAATAATAAAAAATAATGTAAACTACATTGAGACATATCCTGAACTAATAATCAATAGAGTAACAATTATAGAAAATAAAGGTGTGATCATGTAAAGCCTAGACTTTCCATCATCCATAAAATATGTCAAATCATATAATTATGGCTTGATAATTTACCTAACTAGGGTTATCACAATCATAGTTACTAACAATTATAATGCAACGCGATGCTAGAGTTCCTTCTGATCGCATGTCCCTGCAGTCCATCTGGGATATCCATACGTACAAATCAATATCGGATATTCCTCAAAATACTCCACAATATAAACTACTGGATACTCCTCAAGATAACTATATGAATAATTGGGACTACATACAATTTAGGAAAATTTCTAGCTATGTACTAAGTGAATTTCTAGTTATTGACCCCTAGCAGTTTCTCATATGAATTCGGGTGTGGCATTCCGTAAAATCTATCCTAGACATGATGCAACAAAACAAGTTCTAATAGTAATATACACAAGTTTAATATACATTGCACAAACGGACTCATGTAAGCCACGACAACAACCAAGCCATGTAAAACCAAGTGAAGCCAGGTAAAGCTAAGTGAAGCCATGTCAATCCAGGTGAAGCCAAGTAAAACCATGTACAACCATGTGAAGTCATGTAAATCTAGATAAAGCCAAGTAAAACTAAGTCAAGCCAGGTTCGATAAAACCATGTAAAGTCATGCCAAGTCAAGTCCAATCAATCATGTCATCAAGTATAGCCGGGCAAAGTTGGGTAAAATCGAGTAAAGCCAAGTCAAGTCAAGTCATCTGAAGCCATATAAGTTCATGTCCATATCTGGTCAAGTCATCGCATATGCAAGCAAAATCCAAAAGTATTGTAACAAAATTATGAAAACTAAGAGTTTCTAAAGAAGTGCATGATCTGTATAGCGTCGGTACAGTCCAGTACACCGTCGGTATACCGGTCAAGAGATAGGAAAAATACAGTAAGATCTGGATTCCAACAAATTGGTATACCGTCGGTATACTGTAGTATACCGTCGGTATGCTATTCCAAGTAGGTAATAAAGTTACTGAAAAATAAAGTTTAACAAATTGGTATACCGTCGGCACAACCCAATACGCCGTTGGTATGTCGGCCAAGAGAAATATCCTGAAGTCGATCAATAATTGTTGGCAGGATCGGTACACCATCAGTATACTGTAGTATACCATCGGTATGCCGATAGGGTTCACATAAAATATATAGAAATCCAACTTGGTCGAAATCGCTATACCGTCGGTACATTGTATTATACCGTCGGTATGCCGGTTTTCAAGGATAAACATAGTTAAAGTCAAGTCTGATTTTCGGAACCCAAATCAAATCTCAAAAATTACCCGAACCAAGTCTAACAAAAATTCAAGTCTAAGGTAAGTCTCATATCAAAATATGGACTAAATCTCACGGTCACAACTCCGGTACCATTTTCTGTTACCGAGTTAACAAAAAAGAACGGAATAAGATTCTACCAGAAATCAAAATCGAGATAGTCACTATGCTAGAAATCATGATATAAACAATAATAATAAAGCAAGTCTAATCTAAAAAGCAATAACCAAAGCTACATGAAAGTAAAATGACATAAAGTAAAAGAAGTTCACGAAATCGACAAGGTATACTTGCCTAAAGCGAGCTCCCTGCCTAAACCTTCTAGTCCACCACCACAAAGGGGTTCAGAAACCATACTCTAGGTTTCAAGACCAATCTCCAAGCTTGAGAGAAAATGAAGAAGAGAAGAAAGAGAAAGAGAAAGAGAAAGAAAGAAATAAAATAACTCGAGTACTATTTATAGAGAAATATCTCAAAAAGTGAAACAAATATCTGCCGGGTAGTATACCGTCAGTATACTGTAGTATACCGTCGGTATACCGGTCAGGTAGTAAAGTTTTAATTTTAAAATTTTTTGACCTTTATCGAGATCGAATAGAATGCAATAACTAGCACAAAATATGTATCCACATAAAATATAAATACTGTGAGACGAGTCTTATAACTCTCCCCTTCTTAGAAAAATTCTATCCTCGAAATTTCTATAAGGATCAAAATCACTAACAAAAAACTAAAGAATGCAAGCACGAAACTGAAAATAAGCAGAAAACTCATGTGAACATAAATTTTTTGGGCAATAACAAGAAATTAGAAAAGAAAACAATAACAAATATAAAAAATATCTAACAATCAATCACATGCTCAAGCTAAGATAGGACATGGGTATACGAATAAGTATATCTCCCGGGTCAAAGAGAAATGAATAACAAGTACGCATATCATCCTCGCGTTCCCATGTCGACTCGTCCAATGAGTGATGCCCCCAAGCAACACGAACTAACCTGATAGTCCGATTCTTGAAAACCTTCTTCCTCTGGTCCAAAATAGATATGGGCCAATCTGTCACGCCCCAGTCCCAAAATACGTAGGACTAGGACACGTAAGCATGCCAGCCGCATGGATATGGCAACTCCAATATATGGAAACCAAAATCCACACGTACGCTGTAATATGAATATCAAATCCACAAGTGGTATAAAATATATCACAAGTCACAGGGTACTAAATCTCATCCATAGAAAATCAATATAATTAAATAACCAGCATCTATATAACTAGATCTCAATGTAAGTATCTAAGGATGATAGTTGGATGAAAACAAATCCACTACCAACTCGAATGGAAAAGTACACAACAAACACAATATAAGAATACCATCTAACCATCACGGGCTCGAAGAGTAGACATCCTCGAAACATATATAACCATCCAAATCTGCGCTCCTGCAAATACTCAAGAACAGATACACCTAGCAGGGGACCAGGTCCTCAGAGGGACGTAACAAGATACCGAACAGCAAGCCAATTTGAATACAGTAAACATGCATATTATTTGAAAATAAATAAGTACGCTGTACAAGACAATCTATATGAATACAAATGAGGATAACTTTTCGATGTATGGGCAAGGATAGGCTACTCGATCTAATCTCAGAACTCACACACACGTCCATGAACATCATCAACCGACATACCGCGGGGGTAGCGACCCTCGTGACTCCATCAATCGACATATCGCGGGGGTAGCGACCATCGGACACGACCACCATAGTGCGGGCTAGTGACTATGGTGTTACCAGAGTGGTTAAAAGCCCATACGCCTAATGATTGTCCTCTCATGATACTAAGTGCCATGTGTGTGTCAACATATCTAATACATAGTAATGACTGAAAGAAACTACACATGCAATAAATATACAGATATGCAATAAATATACAGAAATATACTAAGCATGCAAAATACTGTAAGCAATTTGGCAAGGTATCTTGCCTGGTAAGAAAGCTGCAACGTGTACTGTCCAGAAGTCAAGCACACAGGATCAGAAGCTATAGCCTCAGAACAAATATCTCCGGATGCTGAAATAGATGTCACCAATGTTCCCAGAATAAGTAAAATAGCTAAAAAGTACTTTCCTTTCGTCCAATTTGAACACAGGGGCAAAACGGTAATTTTAGGTAAAAGTAAGGTCCACGTGTGGCCTACTTTGCACCGAAAAATATGCCAAGGGTAACAGTCTCTAAATGGGACAAATTATAGGTCAAACAAACTCTAAATGTCAATACGAACCCAACGGTGTGTCCAAATGTGGATTTCGATAAGTCGAACACAATTTCGTCCAAAAAGTTAACTGTGGGGCCCGCCAATTGGCGACTTGGTCAATTGTCTCAGAATTACGTGAAATTGGGTCACAGGACCAGCGCATTACCACGAGTCCAGTGGCGCAAGTTTCGTCGCAATCTGACGAGCGTGCACAAAATACGCGCGACTTCCACAAAAGTTACGATATTGGGTGTGTCCGCGAATACGGGCTAATTTCGGTCTGCACACGCGTCCGTATCAGTTTTTGCAAATTTTTACGTATCCGGTTACGCTGTTCGCACCTTTTGGTACACTTGGTACACGGCAGGGCGGTCCCGTTTGGCGGGGCGCGCTCCATTTCTCAACTTTTGGAAATATGAAAAAAGTGGGTTCGCGGGATTTTCCAACGAATTTAATTCTGTCTACAACAGTTAATAATCTAGGATTATTTAACAAAAATTAAACTAGGTCAAGTGGTCTACGCATACCAAAAAGAATCATCGAATTCGGATCTCTGTGGTGGGAGATACGAACTCCGAAACATGGATGGTCACCGCAGTTTTCTGCGATCCCAGAATTCGGTCTATTTCTGCCAACTTTGGCGCTATTTTCGCCTATGGTTACGCCTTGTTCGAGGTCTACTATCACACAAATATGGAAGAGGGTTAAGGGGTGAGCATACCGATGAAGACGGGGCGGCGTTTGGTTGAGCGAGTCGACGGAAAATAACTCCGGAACACAGGTACCTTGCTGTGGAAATCTGCAGTACGCGGGGTCGCGGTCGTCGGGAATTATTTGGACGGCCTTGCGGGGTTCTCTGGCTGCGGTGGCGGCGCTCTCTAGGTCTAGATGGGAAGAGGGAGAGTCTGGATGATTTAGGGTTAGGGTTTTAGATGAAATAAATAAATAAATAAATAAATAAATAAATAAATAAATATATATATATATATATATATATATATATATATATATGAATAAGAGAGAGAAGGGGGGGTTTAGTTGCGGGTCAACGTGGGGGGGGGGTTGGCTGTGTTGTGGTTGGGTTTTGCTAATGGGTTGCTTGCTGGATTTAAAGGGGGGGGGGGGCTCACATCAGCGGATGGTTTTGCTAAGTCTAATGGTTTGGTAGTGGTTTGAATAGGTAATGGTTTATTAGTATAAGTAGTAATAGTATTAGTTTATTAATAGATTCTTTTCTTTTTTTTTCTAAATATATACATGCATATATATATTTGTATATATATATATATATATATATATATATATATATATATATATATATATATATATATATATATACTCATAGAAAAATTCCAGATTATATTAATGCACATCATTAAGCTAGCAACTGCTCAAGGGGTCCCCTACATGAAATAAATTCCGAAAATTTTTCAATGGTCCCATAAATCCTCTAAGTGCTCCAACACCTAAAATAAAAATTAATAAAAATTTATTTCTCCTAATTAGCCACTAATTACTACAATTAAATTGATAATTAATAATTAAAAAATGGTATATACGGTTTTTAGGGATAAGGGTTTTACACTATCCTCATATGATAGGTCGGTACCAACGACCTACTCAGAATGATCCTGGATATGGCTCGGATCTGTAATATACCGGCGCAACTGAGATACATGAAAGACATCATGTACCTCATAAAGCGATGGTGGGAGAGCTAGGCGATATGATACATCTCTAACTCACTCGAGAATATTGAACGGGCCTATATATCTAGGACTAAGCTTTCCCCGTACTCCAAATCTGATAACTCCACGGGTAGGCAAAATCCTAAGAAATACATGGTCACCGACAAAGAACTCAAGATAACGACGGTGCTGATCTGTCCAATGACGCTGGCGATTCTGAGCCACTCTGAGATACTCTCTGATATGCCTGGTCACTCCAACCAACTGAGCAATTATCTCTAAACCAAGCATCTGCTTCTCGCCAATATTATCTCAAGCTAACGGTGATCTGCATCTCCTACCATACAAAGCCTCGAAGGGTGCCATGTGAATGCTCGCTTGGAAGCTATTGTTATAGGAGAACTCTACTAAATGCAAGTAATCCTCCTATGATCTACCGAATTCAAGTGTACAAGCTCGAAGCATATCCTCCAAGGTCTGAATAGTATGTTCCGACTGCCCGTCTGTCTGCGGATGATAGGCTGAACTGAATTTCAACCTAGTAGCCAGACTCTACTGTAGGCTCTGCCAAAAAAGAGACATGAATCGCGAATCTATATAATAAACTATACTAACTAGTACACTATGTAATATAACTATATGACTTATGTACATCTCAGCTAGCTTCTATATAGACCGGCCCACTCTGAAAGGAAGATAGTGAGTAACCTTTGTGAGTCGATCCACTATAATCCATATAGCATCTCTGCTAGATGGGGATCTAGGAAGATCGGTCACAAAGTCTATAGTAATATGGTCCAACTTCCACTTTGGAATCGGTAAAGGCTAAAGTAGTCCGGTCGGTCTCTGATGCTCAACCTTGACCTGTTGACAGACTAAACACCGAGAAATGAACCGAGCTATCTCCCTCTTTATACCATTCCACCAGAAGTACTGACGAATGTCCTGATACATCTTCGTCCCTCCTGGATGCACTGAGTACTAAGAACTGTGGGCCTCTGACATAATCTTCTGTAGGATATCTCCTTTCGGCTCATAAAGTCGACTCCCAAACCTGAGAGTCCCATCCTCATGAATGCTCAACTCTGGTCCGCATCATGACTCATACTCTATCCTGAGGTACTGAAGTCTGACATCACCAGTCTGCTCTGTTCTGATCCTCTCAACTATAGAAGACTGAACCTGTAGATACGCCATCAAACCAATATCACCACGTAATACTACCTCGATACCCATCTCTTGCAGTTCCTCCAAAGTATGGCGCTGCTCTGTCAAGAAGTAAGCTCATCCTCTCCTGCTCAAGGTGTCTGCTACAACATTGGCCTTCCCTGGATGATACTGAAGGTCAAGATCATAGTCCGACAATAACTCGAGCCACCTCCTCTGACGCATGTTGAGTTCCTTCTTTATGAACACATACCTCAAGCTCTTGTGGTCTGTGAAGATCTCTACTCGATCACAATATAGGTAATGCCTCCAGAGATTAAGTGGAAATACTACTACTGCCAACTCAAGGTCATGCGTCGGATAAATCTTCTCATGGTCTCGAAGCTGACGAGATACATAAGCTATCACTCTACCATATTGTATAAGAAAACACCCTAGTCCCACTCCTGAAGTATCATAATATACTGAGAACCCACCTGGTCCCACTGGAAGTGTCAGAATATGAGCCAAAATTAAACTCCGCTTGAGCTTCTCGAAAGAAGTCTGACAAGCATCTGACCACTTAAAGTGCATATTCTTATACGTCAGCCGTGTCAAGGGTGCGAAGATCCTTGCAAAGTCTGTCATAAACCGTCTATAGTAGCCTGCTAGACCCAAAAAACTGCGTACATCTGAAGCTGTACGGGGTACTGGCCAACTCTCAACAGACTCCACCTTCTTGGGATCCACCTTGACTCCTCCACCAGAAATGATATGTCCCAAGATGAGATACGATCAAGCCAGAACTCACACTTGCTGAACTTCGCGTACAGCTGATGCTCTCAAAGAATCTGAAGAACTACACGAAGATGTTGCTCATGCTCTTTCTCACTCCGACTATAGACCAAGATATCATCAATAAACACTATCATAAACTGGTCTAGATAAGGCATGAAGATGCTATTCATGAGAGACATAAATATAGCTGGTGCATTGGTTGCTCTAAATGACATAACTATGAACTCCCAATGACCATATCTAGATCTGAATGCCATCTTGGGTATGTCCTGCTCTCTGAATCTGATCTAATGATACCCAGACAACAAATCGATCTTAGAAAATATAGTTATCCCACTGAGATGATCAAACAAGTCATCTATCCTGGACAAGGGATACTTGTTCTTAATGGTTGCTACATTTAGTATTCTATAATCAATAACTAAATATGATGAACCATCTTCTTTTTAATAAGAAGTAAATGGGCTCCCCAAGGCAATGCACTAGGTCTAATGAATTCCTTGGCTCTCAACTCCTCAATCATCCGGTACAAGATCTCTAACTCAGATAGTGATATCCTATAAACCCTCTCTGATATTGGCTCTGCTCCCAGGATCAAATCAATATAGAACTTCATATCTCTAACTGGTGGTACACCTGGTAGCTCGTAAGAAAATATGTCAGGAAACTCACAAACTACTCTGAAAAACGGTGCCTCCTCAGTCTCTGCCATCATCAATGTAACCTTCGGTGACTCTACTACACCTCTCAAGGATGAAAACTCCTCCCCACCAGGTACACGAAAGATGACCTTGCCACTATGGCAATCTATCATCGTGTGTCTCGCACTCAACTAATCCATCCCAAGTATGACATCATAATCACCCATAGGAAACTCTATGAGCCTTGCGAGAAACTCTCTCCCGCACACTATAACTCTACACGAGGGATATACTCTATCTACTCCCACGAGACTGTTACCAGTAAGTATATTCAACCTTACAGGTAAAAACTCAAACTCCAATCCAACTCGTATTGTAAAGCGTGCAGATATAAATGAATACGATACACCAAAATAAAATAAAGCTGAAGTTAAATAAAATTGGACGAGAATGGTACCTGCTACCACCTCTCCTGCTGCCAAAGCCTCCTCCATCGATAGCAAGAAGGCTTGACTCTGCCCTCTGGGTATTTGTCCCCTCTGTTGCTGACCTCTAGGTCTCGCCTGTGCCTGGGCCTGTGCATACTGCTGTGGCCTCTGTTGGAATGCCTGAGCCTGTGGAGGTAAAGGCCTCTGAATCTATGGCTTCTGCACTGGTGTTGGTGCCCTGTATTGCGGTGTTGCTGGCCGAGCTACTGACTCGGCTGATGATGTTCTAGTCTGGTTCCTCCTAGGACATGCTCCGTCCATGTGGTCTGATTCCCCACACACCAATCATAATTCCTGTGCCCTATGGCACTCTGATACTATATGTCCAGGTTTTCTACAATGGAAACAACTACGGAAAGAAGAAGATGACTGCCTCTGCTGAGGGAACGTCTGGGAAGACTGCTGAGATGATGCTGTCCTTCTCGAGGATCCAATCGCCAGGGCTCGAACTGTCAGATCTAGTGATGATGACTGGGGTGCTGATCCTCCTGAAATGTTGGACCTCTTCTGGATCCCAACTCAATCGGTAATCCTTTGCGATGTGTTCTCATACCTCCTGGCTGCCCATATTACCGTATCAAAGGTCTAAAACTCACGCTACTCCACCGCTAAGATAATCTCTAAATAGAGTCCCTGTTGGAACCTCCTCGCTCTCTCTAACTCGATCGCTACCAAAGTGGGAGCAAACCGACTAAGTCTCACAAACTCTGTCGCATAACCGTCGACGGTCCTGCTCTCCTACCTGAGATTGTTAAACCTCTGTTGAAGCTCCTAATGCGCCACCGCGTCAAAATACCTTGCTTGAAATATCTCAGTAAAAACTACTCATAGAATCGGTGCTATAAGAGAAACCTCCTGCGCTGTCCACCAATCACGAGCCAAGTCTAACAACTGTAGCTCTACTAATGCTACACGCTCTCTAGACGGAGTCCCTGCTGCCTCTAAGATGGCCTCAGTGTCCTGTAGCCAAACATCGGACAAAATTGCGTCCTTCATGTCATAAATGTACGGAGGGCTAAGACGCTTGAAGCTGGTCACAGAATTATGGATCTGAGAACCACCTCGTTCCAATGCTGTCTGGACCGACTGAGTGAGTATGTCACTCTTGTGCTGCTGGGTTATCATAAAACCTCGAAGGACATCCATCAGGGCTCGCACAACACCCTATGGCTTCTCAGGATGAACTTGGTGCACAGGTGCTGCCGATCAATCTGTCTCGGGATCTACTCTAGACTCTGCCCCTGAATGCTGAGGCCGATCACCAGGAATATGCTGGGCTCCCAAATGTTGACCCTCCTCGAACTGTACTCGGTCCATCGGGCCGATAGTAATAGGAATAGTGCCCCTGAAAGTTAAGGACACAAGAATCAAACAAAGAACATGATAGATCAACGAATAAGCAGATATCAGATCAAGAATCAGGGATGGAGAAAAATGACTAGGGATCAAGGGAACAGTTTAAGATTGAGGCATCTAGCAACAGCAATAACCCCCACATATATGTAAAACCAGATCAAATTTGCTCAGACAAACCTACATGGGCCACCACTAAAATCATATCACGCCCCCGAACTAGAATACTGGAGAGTGGGGCTGACAAGGCCAGCTACGTGTACATAGAGCACTCTGGTACTCTTCATATACGGTGAAGCTATAAGACATGAGGGGTCACTACTACAACCATCAATCAAGCCTAGGTCCAACAAACCCTAGTGTCTCAATCACAAGAACAACATGAATAATAACAAGACGTAAGATCAGCTGAAATATAATAGTAAAGCATCCTAAACTATAATATATATATGACCATGAAGCTAGTGAACACAAAATGAATAAACTAGCCAGAATCTGAGTCATACACGATCAACCCTAGGATATGTCAATCATGCTATTGCACGTAGGCTAACTGATCAAACCAAAACATGAGCTAAACACATGATTGGTGGCTAAAAGTCAACAAAAGTAGAATGTACATCTGAGTGGGGAAGTAAGAAAACCCACTCAAGTGATCTGGTGCTCCTAGTGGCCGTCATCCTTAGAAAAGTACGGAAGATACTCCGGTGCTGCTACTGGATCTGGCCATGCAAAACTAGTGGGGTCAGACCCCAAAATAATAAGTACCACAAATAAAGCCAATCTAGGAACTTAAACCAACAATGCAAATAATACAAATACTAAAAGTAAAGACTGAATGTAAATGATCTCAGGATAATAAAAAAATACTATAAACTTGCAATGAGATATATCCTGAACTGATAACAATAGAATAACAAGTGCAGAAAATAAAGGTGTGATCATGTAAAGCCTAGACTATCCATCATCCATAAAATACGGTAAATCATATCAGTACGGCTTGATACTTTAACTAACTACGATTATCACAATCCTAATTACTAACAATTATAATGCAACAATTGTATAGTTTAATCTGATCGCATGCCCCTGCTGCCCGCCCGGGATATCCATATGCACAAACCAGTGCCAGATACTCCTCAAGATACTCCATAATATAAACCAATGGATACTCCTCAAGATAACCGTATGGATAACTGGGACTGCATGCAATATAGAAAAATCCCTAGCCATGTACTAAGTGAATCTCTAGTTATTAACCCCTAGCAGTTTCTTGTATGAATTCGTGTATGGTATTCCGCAAAATCTATCCTAGACATGATACAACAAAACAAGTTCTAATAGTAATATACTGAAGTTTAATATACATTGCATAAACAGACTCATGTAAGCTACAACAACAACCAAGCCACGTGAAACCAAGTGAAGCCAGATAAAGCAAGGTAAAGCCAAGTGAAGCCATGTCAATCCAGGCGAAGCCAAGTGAAACTATGTACAACCATGTGAATCCATGTCAATCCAGATAAAGCCAAGTGAAACCAAGTCAAGCCATGTCCGATAAAACCATGTAAAGTCATGCCAAGTCAAGTCCAGTCAATCATATCATCATGTGTAGCCGGGCAAAACCAGGTAAAATCGAGTAAAGCCAAGTCAAGCCAAGTCATCTAAAGCCATGTAAGTTCATGTCCAAATTTGGTCAAGTCATCGCGTGTCCAAGTAAAAGCCAGAAGTATCATAACAAAATCACGAAAACCAAGAATTTTTAAAGAAAGTGCACGATCGGTATACCGTCGGTACAGCCAGTACACCGTCGGTATACCTGTCCAGAGATAGGAAAATACAACAAGCTCTGGATTTAAAAAATTGGTATACCGTTGGTATGCCATTCAAGTACGCAAGAAAGTTACTGAAAAACAAAGTTTCACAAATCGGTATACCGTTGGCACAGCCCAGTACTCCGTCGGTATGCCGGCCAAGACAAATATCCTGAAGTCGGTCAACAATTGTCGGCAGGATCGGTATACTATCGTTATACTATAGTATACTATCGGTATGACGATAGGGTTCACAGAAAATATCTAGAAATCCAAGTCGGTCAAAATCGGTATACCGTCAGTACACTGTAGTATACCGTCGGTATGCTAGTTTTCAAGGATAATCATGGTTAAAGTCAAGTCTGATTTTTGGGACCCAAATTAAATTCCAAAAATTATCAGAACCAAGTCTAACAAGAAGTCAAGTCTAGGGTAAGTCATATATCACAATATGGACTAAATTTTACGGTCACAACTCCGGTACCATTTTCTGTTACCGAGTTACCAAAAAGGGACGGAACAAGATTCTACCAGAAATTAAAACTGAGACAGTCACTAAGCTAGAAATTATGATATGAATAATAATAGTAAAGCAAGTCTAAGCTAAAAAGCAATAACCAAAGCTCCAGAAAAGTAAAATGACAGAAAGTAAAAGAAGTTCACGAAATCGGCAAGATATACTTGCCTAAAGCGAGCTTCCAGCCTAAACCTTCTAGCCCACCACTTCAAAGGGGTTCAGAAACCACACTCTAGGTCTCAAGACCAAGCCCCAAGCTCGAGAAAAAATAAAAAAGAGAAGAGAGAGATAGAGAAAGAGAAAGAAAGAAATAAAATAACTCAAGTACTATTTATGGAGAAATATCTTGAAAAAATCTTGAAAAAATCTCGAAAAGTGAAACAAATATCTGCCGAGCAGTATACCTATCACGCCCCAGTCCCAAAATACGTAGGACTAGAACACGTAAGCATGCCAGCCGTATGAATATGGTACTCCAATATATGGAAACCATAACACATGTACGCTGTAATATGAATAACAATTCACAAGTGGTAAACATATATATCTCAGAGCATAACTAAATCTCATCTACAGAAATCATATATAAATAAATGACTAGTATCTATGAACTAGATATCAATATGAAGTGTCTAATGATGGCAGTCGGATGGAAACAAATCCACAACCGAACTAGAATATGGAATAAACAAGATATATACAATATAAGTACAACCTCTAGCAATCACGAGGCTCGAAGGGAAGACCTCCTCGCAACATACGCAACCAGCCAGGATATGTGCTCCTGCAAATACTCATGAACAATACACCTAGAAAGAGACCAGGTCCTCAGAGGGACATAACAAGATACATAAAAACATGCCATATAGTAAATATTGTAAAAACTCCAGGGCGACCTAACCATCTAAGTGAAATGCAACTTGAGGACAACTTGAGTGTATGGGAAAGTGTAGGCTAGACATATGCTGACGTAATTCACCAATCGTGACAACTGGCTAGTATATGCCACATATGCCCCCATAGGAGGGCGTAATATAATAACGTCCATCTCCGAAGAGCATGGCATCTGCATAATATATAACGTCCATACCGCTCCGAAGAACGGGGCACCTGCATAATATATAACGTCCATACCGCTCCGAAGAACCGGGCACCTGCATAATATATAACGTCCATACCGTTCCGTCGAATAGAGCACCTGTATAGAGGAAGTGGGTGTCCCATACGCCTACTAGTTGTCCTCCCCGCCCAATGATCTATGCATGTTGTATCCACAACATACTTCAGCCACTACGCCGAGGCATCGTAACTCTGGCTCATAGTCTATCGTTAGAACAATAGTCCAACCTTACAACCAAACAAGGACAAGGATGGGACCACCGTACTATAATAGTCTATGCTCCGACTACTAATAACTGCTAAGTCTTCTAACATGCATCACTATTAGCAGTTATACCCTATCCGTCGCACGCCTACACGTACAGGTGGCCAAGCACATACGTAAGTCCGTGCCCTACATGAGACTCACAACACGTGTAAGAAATGTGTCAAGGCCTGGAGAGTCACACCAATAACTCCACAACTTTAGGTGGGTCTACTAGACACTAGGTCAGACACAAGTCATAACGTCAACACATTCGTTGACTGCACCCGAGTCTCTCTCGGATGCGCACAGTTATATAATCTAAAATAAATAAACATGCAACTAACAATATAACTAAATTTAAACAGTACAACAAAGGCAAGATATACTTGCCTGGCAAGAAGCTGCAAAATATAACGTCCAGATGTCCAACACATAGGACCAAAAGCTATGGCCTCAGAACAAATATCTTCGGATGCTGAAATAGACATCACCAACGTTCCCAAAATAAGCAAAATAGCTAGAAAGCACTCTCATATCGTCCAATTTGGATACAGGGGTAAAACGGTAATTTTGGGTCAAAGCGGGCTCCACATGTGGACCACTTTGTACCGAAAAGCGTGCCAAGGGTAAAGGTCTCTAAATGGGACAAATTATAGGTCAAACAAACTCTAAAAGTTACTACGAACTCAACGGTATATCCAATTGTGGATTTCGATGAGCCGAACACAAATTCGCCCAAAAAGTCAACCGCGGGGCCCGCCAATTGGCGACTTGGTCAATTGTCTCAGAATTATGTGAAAATTGGGTTACAAGACCAGCGCGTTACTACGAGTCCAATGGCGCAAGTTTTGTCGCATTCCGACGAGCGTGCACTAAATGCACATAGCTTTTGTAAAAGTTACGACACTGGAGATTTGCTGCGGATATGGGCTGATTCCGACGCGCACACGAATCCAAATCAGTTTCTGCGAAATCTCACACATCTTGGTATACTGTGCGCACCTTTCGGTATACTTGGTACACGACGGGGCAGTCCCGATTGGCGTAGCGTGCTCCGTATCACAATTTTTGGAAATCTGAAAAAAGTAGGTTTTTAGGATTTTCTAACGAATTTAATTCTACACAAGCAGCAAATAAAATAATGTAATTTACAAGAATTAAACTAGGTCAAGTTGGTCTTCGAATACCAACAAGAAAAATCGGATTCGGATATCTGTAGTGGGAGATACGAATCCGGGAAGATAGGTAGTCACCGCAGTTTTCTGCGATACCCAAAAGTGGTCTTTTTCTGGCAACTTGGACGCTATTTTCGCCTAGGGTTACACGTTGTTCGAGGTCTACCATCATACAGATATGGAAGGAGGATAGGTGAGGATCATACCGGAGAAGACGGGGTCAAGTTTGGTCGAGCGGTGGCACGGGAAACGGGGCGTGAACATGGCTTCGCTGTTGATCAAAATATTGTGCACGTGCGCTTGCGCGGTGGCGCGGACGTCGTGCGATCGATCGGGCGGCTGGACTGGGCGGTTCTCCGGTTGGAGTGGTGGACGACGGTCAGGATCGAGAGGGTGGAGAGATTGAGGGTTAGGGTTTGGTCGTTTGCAATATATATATATATACATAATATATATGTGAGAACGAGAAAGGGGGGGTCGATTCCCAGTGGGTCAGGGGCGCAACTTTTGCTACTGGGCTGCTGCTGCTTTATTTTTGCACGCGGGGGTTGGGGTAGCTAGGCGGGTGTGGGTAGGATTAGTTAGCGGGTTGGGTTAAGGAGTTGCGGGTTTAGGATCCATTAGTAATTATTTGTTTTTCTTTTTCCTTTCTTTTTCTTATTCTCTATTTCTATTTTAATTTCTAAGCATTAACTATATACATATATATATATATAGAAAATTCTAGAAATTTATTATTGCATACCATTAAGCTAACAATTATCCAAAGGGTCTCCTACATAAAATAAATTAATAAAAATTCCTAATGGTTCCATAAATCCCCTAAATGCACAAACACCTAAAATAAAAATTAAATAAATTATATTTCACCTAATTTGCTCATAATTACTACAATTAAATTAATAATTAATAAAAAAGTAAATACGAATTTTAGGATTAGGGGTTTTACATCCTACCCAACTTATAAAAATTTCGTCCTCGAAATTAAAACTAAGTCCAATTGTCATGGGGATGTAATTAAGTGGGGCACCAGGGTCATGGGCATAGGGGACTCAGAGTAGAATATTGTTAAAATTTGGGTGGTACAAAACGGGTCAAGATTGTGTCTCCAATATCGATTGGAATGCGCAAGGATATAAGGTCGTATTATTTAGAATTTAAGAAATAACGTTCGTGACGAATATTGTGCGACTAAAATGTAGCACAAGGGAGCATAATTTTAAGTTATACCGAGGTCAGAATAGAAGGCGGTCACGTCTAGGACAAGGATGTAAAATTTGTAGGGAGGCAATGGCTAGGGTAGTGCTCCAATTATCGAAGCAATGGGTATGGTACTCTAAGTGATCTAATTATTGCAAAAATTAAATAAAAATACCGTGTTCTATTTCTAATTGGATTCAAACTAGCCTTAGTTTCACTATCTAAGCCAAGTAGGTCTAATTTTAGGGTGAAGGAGTTTATAATCTGCTCAACTTAAAACAATTTTATCCTCAAAATTAAAATAAGGCATAATTTGTTAATTCCTTCATATTCGCATATAAGGCAAGTCAATCACAATCTCTTCCAAAATTAAAATATATTCTAATCCTTCGCAGTCACTTTCAAAATTAAGGTAACCTCTGTTTAACCAATATATGGTAACCTCTTCTCAATTTTTTTTTAATAATCACATCCAAATTTAAGCTAAATCTATATGACATCTTCAAGTTTTAAATAGCCCACATCACTTTTCACATTACGATCTCCAACTATCATAAACTCCTTTGGAAGAAAATAATTTTAATCCAATATTATTCCTATTTTCCCTTATGAGTTTTGTATCCTTAAAATTTTTAAATTCAATTCACATCCTCAATATTTCCAATAGGTAATCCAGCAATCAAAATTTAACTTTTAATTCAAATCATCAATTTGTAAAATTTTATATCTACTTCACCAATTGTTCATGCCTAGAATTATATTCATCCTCAAGGTTTAAATTGATGATTCAATCTTCAATATTCAAACTTTAAATCATGTGCTGAACGTATAAATATTTGTTCCTCACTTTCAAGATTTCAAGATTCATTAAATCTTTATCATCGTAGTCCTTCTTTTAAAAAATTTCAAAATTAAAATGACTTGAATCTCCCTATCTAATCTTGCTTGATCATAATCTAAAAGAAATTTCTCTCGATTTGACAATGCAACTTCTATCCAACTTAGAATTTACCCATCTATCATATAAGGCTATACACTTAAGAAAAATATTCCTTAACTTATTTAATCATGTTATTCGATCCTCAAAAGTTTGAACACGAACATATTACCTATGATACGCCCTTAATTACGAAAAATTATCATCAAGTAATACGGTTGGCCTAGGGGGTATATCTAGTACTATCTGTATATCAAACTTATACCAAGCACGAGGTTTCGTCTTTCCGAAATAAGGGAAGACGAATAACAATAATAAAGAGTTCAAGGGGGAGGTAATAGAATAGAAGTATGGGGATCAAGGCGTTTAAGGAGTTCAAAGGGAATTGTCAAGGCAGTTGTGGATTGAAATCCTATTTGGTAATTTTTTATTCACATGCTCGTATCAATATAGTTACGTAGCTGATACGATATGCTCAGGCATACCTAGAGGGCAAGTACATTCATCTACTGGTCACTATATATCTCAATCCACGTAAAGTAGTTATGCGAAAGGCGAACCAAGCGTACCAAGGTTAGCTAGACCTTAATACACTGACTCTGAAACGTATTAGTGTAGGCATCCACTAATACATATGTTGTGAACAAGCTTGATAAAAGAATAAGCTTGCAAAACTAGGCTATAAAATAGCAGCATAAGTCAAGGTAGTATAATAAATATGAATACGCTAGATCATGATCAAATAGGGTACAAATAATTTAATGTTCACAAAACAAAACAAAAATAAGACTCTACAGTCTCTACAATTGTAGTACTAACACCTTGTCTAAGCTGCTAGTCGACAAAATAGAGGTATGGGCCTTCAAGTTCTACAGTCTAAATAAACACTATCATCTTATGCTAGTATATAGTTAATGTCGTTTAGTTACACTTCAATAATGAGTCAAGAGGACCATGTGTCACTAGGATGTGAGGCATACTACCCACTTAATACAATTATCTAATACTGTGACAGTCTTAAGGGAAATCTGCAAAATAACCTTATTCTTATAAATAAAGTATGAACTCTTATTGGGGTATAAGCAGAAAAGAGCTTGGTACTCGCTAGGGTATCCTATTGCATTATATAGGTAATGGTCACCTTAAATCTTAATCATAGTGCTCATAGAACAAGTGTCAATAGTAAGAATGGAAAAGCTACTAGTTCTTAAGTAAAAAGTGGATATATCTATTTTGGGTTATGGATACGAATTACGCGATTTAAGACTAAGGGTAATCATCAAGCTACAATCTATAAGAATAACTCAAAACTATCAAATTCTAACTATCAAGCACAACTTTTCAAAGTTTAATATTGACAACTATAATCCTAGCAGACTACATGTCCTTAACACCAATTAAAATCACTTGGCCTACAATCAGAAGTGTCATGTGGCACTAGTTAAAGGGTGAAGTAAAGAAAACATAATTAGTCGTCGCAAAAATGGCGAGCGCTAAGTTTTCAGAAGAACAAGATATGAACTTAAAATAGAGGGACTCTAGATGATGTCATGGTTTCTTAAGGGGAAGGTAATAAGCTACTCTCTGTGTTCAAGGTACGATTGAGAAAATACTATATTCATTCCTCTAGGTTTCCTTAGGTGCTGTCTGCTAATATCCAGACAAGAATATAAAGGTATAGTCCTATAATACTATCTCACTATAAAAGTTAGGGTTGGTCCTAACATTCCACCTTGGATTTCTATTGGTTCCTTAATGCTAGGGCAAAACATTATGGTCAACTTTCTAACTAACTTTAGTATGGTCCATACTACTCTTAAGTCATTCATAATTATATTAAGGGATAATGGTAAACCAGTCTATAGATAAGGGGATGCTAGGGTTTACTGAATATTCTAAACTTAGTGATGTGTCAGTATTCTAGTCGTATTCTTAGTAGGTGTATTACCCTAACTATCATTCTAACAACAAGGATTCCTATATTCTAGCAGGGGCTATACTCAAGGAACTATTAAGGAAGCACATGAATCAAGCATGATGCAATTATGTAAATAGAACAGATTGGAAGGAAGATAAATCATAGTCAATTGTGGATGAGATCCTATATTCTAATCCTATTTGCAGGCTTGCTCGGTACAATAACGTAACCGAGACAATATGCTCTTGACCTGCATGGGCCACCACTAAAAACATGTCATGCCCCAGTCCCAAAATACGTAGGAATAGGACACGTAAGCATGCCAGCCGTATGAATATGGCACTCCAATATATGAAAACCATAACACACGTACGCTGTAATATGAATAACAATTCACAAGTGGTAAACATATATATCTTAGAGCATAACTAAATCTCATCCACAGAAATCATATATAAATAAATGACTAGTATCTATGAACTAGATATCAATATGAAGTATCTAATGTTGGCAGTCGGATGGAAACAAATCCACTACCGAACTAGAATATAGAATAAACAAGATATATACAATATAATTACAACCTCTAGCAATCATGAGGCTCGAAGGAAAGACCTCCTCACAACATACGCAACCAGCCCGGATCTGTGCTCCTGCAAATACTCATGAATAATACACCTGGATTGGGACCAGGTCCTCAGAGGGACATAACAAGATACATAAAAGCATGCCATAAATTAAATACTATAAAAACTCCAGGGTGACCTAACCATCTAAGTGAAATGCAACTTGAGGACAACTTGAGTGTATGGGAAAGTGTAGGCTAGACATATGCTGACGTAATTCACCAATCGTGATAACTGGCTAGTATATGCCATATATGCACCCATAGGAGGGCGTAATATAATAACGTCCATCTCCGAAGAGCATGGCATCTGCATAATATATAACGTCCATACCGCTCCGAAGAATGGGACACCTGCATAATATATAACGTCCATACCGCTCCGAAGAACGGGGCACCTGCATAATATATAACGTCCATATCGTTTCTTCGAACGGGGCACCTGCATAGAGGAAGTGGGTGTCCCATATGCCTACTAGTTGTCCTTTCCGCCTAATGATCTATGCATGTTGTATCCACAACACGCTTCAGCCACTACGCCGAGGCATCATAACTCTGGCTCATAGTCTATCGTTAGAACAATAGTCCAACCTTACAACCAAACAAGGACAAAGATGGGACCACCGTACTATAATAGTCTATGCTCCGACTACTAATAACTGCTAAGTCTTCTAACATGCATCACTATTAGCAGTTATACCCTATCCGTCGCACGCCTACACGTACAGGTGGCCAACCACATACGCAAGTCCGTGCCCTACATGAGACTCACAACACGTGTAAGAAATGTGTCAAGGCCTGGGGAGTCATACCAATAACTCCACAACTTTAGGTGTGTCTACTAGACACTAGGTCAGACACAAGTCCTAACGTCAACGCATTCGTTGACTGCACCCGAGTCTCTCTCGGACGCGCACAGTTATATAATCTAAAATAAATAAACATGCAACTAACAATATAACTGAATTTAAACAGTACAACAAAGGCAAGGTATACTTGCCTAGCAAGAAGCTGCAAAATGTAACGTCTAGATGTCCAACACATAGGACTAGAAGTTATGGCCTCAGAACAAATATCTCCGGATGCTGAAATAGACATTACCAACGTTCCCAAAATAAGCAAAATAGCTAGAAAGTACTCCCCTATCGTCCAATTTGGATACAGGGGCAAAACAGTATTTTTGGGTCAAAGCGGGCTCCACTTGTGAGCTACTTTGCACCGAAAAGCGTGCCAAGGGTAAAGGTCTCTAAATAAGACAAATTATAGGTCAAACCAACTCTAAAAGTCAGTACGAACTCAACGGTATATCCAATTGTGGATTTCGATGAGCCGAACACAAATGTGCCCAAAAAGTCAACCGCGGGGCCCGCCAATTGGCGACTTGGTCAACTGTCTTAGAATTGCGTAAAAATTGGGTCACAGGACTAACGCGTTACCATGAGTCTAATGGCGCAAGTTTCGTCGCATTCCGACGAGCGTGCACTAAATGAGCAGGTCTTTTATAAAAGTTGCGACATGGGGGATTTGCTGTGGATACGGGCTGATTCCGACGCGCACACGCGTCCAAATCAGTTTCCGCAAAATTCCACACGTTCGGGTATACTGCGCGCACCTTTCGGTACACTTGGTACACGATGGGGCGGTCCCGATTGGCGGGGCTCGCTCCGTATCACAATTTTTGGAAATATGAAAAAATAGGTTTTCAGGATTTTCTAACGAATTTAATTCTACACACAGCAGCAAATAAAATAATATAATTTATAGGAATTATACTAAGTCAAGTGGTCTTCGAATACCAGCAAGAAAAATCAATTTCGGATCTCTGTGGTGGGAGATACGAATCCGGGAAGATAGGTAGTCACCGCAATTTTCTGCGATACCCAAAAGTGGTCTTTTTCCGTCAACTTGGACGCTATTTTTGCCTAGGTTACGCGCTGTTCGAGGTCTACCATCATACATATATGGAAGGGGGATAGGTGAGGATCATACCGGAGAAGACGGGATCGAGTTTGGTCGAGCGGTGGCGCGGGAAACGGGGCGTGAACATGGCTTCACTGTTGATCAAAATGTTGTGCACGTACGCTTGCGCGGGGGCGCGGACATCGTGCGATCGGTCGTGCGGCTGGACTGGGTGGTTCTCCGGCTGGAGTGGCGGACGGCAGTCAGGATCGAGAGGGTGGAGATATTAAGGGTTAGGGTTTGGTCGTTTGTAATATATATATATATATACATATATATGAGAACGGGAGAGGGGGGTCGATTCCCAATGGGTCGGGGGCGCAGCTTTTGCTGCTGGGCTGCTGCTGCTTTATTTTTGCACGCGGGGGTTGGGGTAGCTAGGCGGGTGTGGGTAGGATTAGTTAGCGGGTTGGGTTAAGGAGTTGCGGGTTTAGGATCAATTAGTAATTTTTGTTTTTGTTTTTCCTTTCTTTTTCTTATTCTCTATTTCTATTTTAATTTCTAAGCATTAACTATATACATATATATACATATATATATATATATAGAAAAATTCTAGAAATTTATTATTGCATATCATTAAGCTAACAACTGCCCAAAAGGTCTCCTACATGAAATAAATTAGAGAAAATTCCTAATGGTTCCATAAATACCCTAAATGCACAAACACCTAAAATAAAAATTAAATAAATTCTATTTCTCCTAATTTGCTCATAATTACTACAATTAAATCAATAATTAATAAAAAAAGTAAATATGGATTTTTGGATTAGGGGTTTTACAATACCATCGGTATACTGTAGTATACCGTCGGTATACCGATCAGGTAGTAAATTTTTAATTTTGAGAATTTTTGAGCTTTTTCGAGATCCAATAAAATACAATAAGTAGCAAAAAATATGTATCCGCATAAAATATGAATACTGTGAGATGAGTCTCACAATTACACATCGTGATAATATAAGCTTTTCATTCAATCTATCTTTGCACAATAACAAGAAAACATGTAACCGTTCTTCTATTTAACAAGTATGATGATAGTTCATCTTTTATCTGTGCGGACAAGCCACCATCTTTTCTCTATGCGGACATGCCGCCATCTCTTATTTCAGTTCAAGCATTTCAAACAGTTCTATCTTTAAAACAATAAGATAAACATAAAAGCAATCTCTATTAAAACAGACATGGCACCGTTCTTCTATCTTTTTAACTAAGCATGCAGTTCTACTCTATCTTTAGCATACGATAGAAATATACGAACACTCTTTTACTCTTGTTTATTAGTATAGCAGCAGTTCGCTCAATAGCAGTGACGGTGTTCTAAGCATGCAACATTCTTTTCTATACTAGCATGGCAATGGTTCTAGCTTTTTTTAGACAAGCATATAAGTTCTCTAGTTAAGCATGCAGGTTCTCGTTCTATCATTCTCATGTGAACATTATCAACTTAGCAAACAAGCATTACAAAAACCTAGATTCATTATTAAGGTATGCAAGAATCAGAGAATAAAGTTCTGTCCACTCACTTAGATCACTCGTCTTCTGGTTCAACAATGAGTTCTTCAGGAAGGTTTCCTTTTTGATTCAGTAAACCGATATCTCTTATACATAGTGCTAATACGGAGTGAGGTACTACATACTTATCCATCGAGAAAAAGTTTTATCCTTAAAACTCAAGGAGAAACTTTCGATATCCAGAGCAGCGATAGTCCTCATCCCTCTCCATCCTCAATCGAAAAACTCTAATGAATCAGAAATCATAAATAATATCTCTTAAGCAATAAAATAATCCATAAAACTTTTGCTCGCATCTTTGAGAATATTTATGAACTTATTGTTTGGAACGCTCAACTCAGTAACGATATCAATGGCCAAAAAATCGTCATCTATGAACTGCAGTAAAAATGGCGTAAGGCCAGAGGATTGAGTTGCTCTGATATCACTATGTCACGTCCCGATCTCTCACAGTCCTGATCGCCCCTGCTAGACGTGAGATCACCACGCCACTGCTCTCGCGGGACGATCTTTCTCCTCGGGACGTGATACTGTACGAGCTTTCAGTTGCGCTCACACAAGGCAACAACGTTAGTCGTCTTATTTATCATTAAATTGATCGAGTTTTCAGTGGAGGAGTAGTGTTACGAACAATAGTCCATCTGAGTATACGAGATGAAACTTAAGGCACGATGTTCTCTGAATACAATGACATCGTTCCATACGTTATGTTCCTCTATACAAAAGAATCTCAAAATATCTCGATATGGCTCAAGGCATTGACTTTAGATCTCCGGCTCCTGAGGACGAGGCTCAACTATCACTTCTTTGGACTATCCAGTACCTGCGAACAAGCAAATTGGTGGGGGATCAGTACTTTGGGGAAAGCACTGGTAAGTATAAAACAACGAACAGAAGCAACATTCACTAAAATCGACACTAAGTAAGCATATGATAAAATATTATATTACTAATGATCGTTCTAGTTTTACCTTGGTTCATTTAATGCTGTACAGGATAATAGTCTGATTATACTTCTTTGTATAACATCTTTGAAAAAATATATTCATAATCGAATACTTGCAAGCAGGCAAGACAAGAAGTTCATGGACGATATGCATGTTCATTTACTATCTCAGGTGCGCAGCGTGTCTCGTGAGCCATATTCATTCTCTGAGGACTCGGGCATATATCTTGTGGACTATTCTTTTATTATTATTGTGTGAACGAGATAGAAGCATATACGTAAACATAGACTTCTCTATGAAAGTGGATTATACTTCGATAACATGTATATAACTTATTCAGTGATTCATACCCTTCGCCGAACGGTTATCCCTGCAACAAACATACAAGTTAGCAACAATTTTACATAAACACATATGTACTATTCTCTGTCCGTCTCTGCATCAAACAGTTAGGAATGCAAGAAGACTATCCTAGCATGCGACCTAACTACTTGATATGCAACTCTACCAGATAAAATTTTATGATGCACAATCTCCTGAACATGCCTACCTCTCTAACTCTTCTCTTCCTAACATAAGCACCGCCTCCTTTATAATAGCCACACCCCCAGGGTGCACTATTAGTCTCACCCCTTTTTGCATCCATCCACTATTCTAATAGCCATACCCCAAGATCCCGAAGGACCGATCCTCAGTGCGCATTATTAGTCTCCCATCTTTTCATTTAGCCTCCATCCACCATTCTAATAGCCATACCCCCAAGATCCTGAAGGACCGATCCTCAGGGCGCACTATTAGTCTCCCATCTTCTCAATAACAAGCATAACACATCGTGACAATACAAGATTTTCATTCAATCTATTTTTACACAATAACAAGAAAATATGTATCTGATCTTCTATTTAACAAACATGACGATAATTTTTCTTTTATCTGTGCGGACAAGCCGCTATCTCTTCTCTATGCAGATAAGCCGCCATCTCTTATTTTAGTTCAAACATTTCAAACAGTTCTATCTTTTAAAGCGATAAGAAAAACATGCAAGAAATCTCTATTAAAACAGACATGGCATCATTCTTCTATCTCTTTAACTAAGCATGCAGTTCTACTCTATCTTTAGAATATGATGAAAACATACGAACACTCTTTTACTCTTATTTATTAGCTTAGCACATGATCGTTCAAAAGCAGTGACTGTGTTCTAAGCATGTAACATTCTTTTCTATACTAGCATGGCAATGGTTCTATCTCTTTTAGATAAGCATATAAGTTCTCTAGTTAAGCATGCAGGTTCTCGTTCTATCATTCTCATGTGAACATTATCAACTTAGCAAACAAGCATTACAAAAACCTAGATTCATTATTAAGGCGTGCAAGAATCATAGAACAAAGTTATGTCTACTCACCTAGATCAGTCGTCTTCTTGTTCAACAAGGAGCGCTTCAGGAAGATTTTTTTTTTGAGTCAATAAACCGATATCTCTTATACATAGTGTCAATGCGGAGTGTGGCACTATACTATCGACAACTATTAGATCACAGAGAACTTCTTTGTAAACTCCAATACTGAACAATGTTTACGTATTTATTTTTGATTGGAGTCTACTTGATACATAGATGGCCATTGCTACGTACTCTGGTCCTACATATTTTGGGACTAGGTGTGACATAATTTTTGTGGTAGCCCATAAAGGTCGAGCCTTTACAAAGTATGTGAAGTCGTGGTAGTATTTTAGGATAGTCATACTACTGTGAGCCTGTAACTAATTATAAAATATGATTTGAGGATACATCCACAACTAGGATTATAGGTTTCTCTAGGATCTTTCCAACATAATTGTCTTCGTGTTATTTTCTTTCTCAGGATGATTGCAGTTCTTCCCTTCCTATGATTTGACTGAACCTTTTTTATTGACCTCTTGATTGACTCTTCTCTTTCATTTTGATAAAATTATTTTGGAAACTTCTCATAGATTTGGCCATGGACGGGTCCAAGAACCATATTATTTGGCGAGGCAGCCACGCACTGCAACCATCCGATGTATTAAGAAACTATAAGTTTTTGTAATCAGATGCTACTAGCGAAACAGAACTTCAGGTTACGTGATCATGGAGGTATATGGTTCTCAAATTTTATCTTGACTACATCCTATGCATCTAGATTGGCTTCATACCATTCTTGGAAACACTTTGATTATCTTCCTATTTTGCTTGACCTAACCTTAGTTGATGTTGGTATGGCTTGTTCAACCTAGTCTTAGGACTATGTTACTTTTTACTTATCCATGACTGAATTAGAAAACCCTCATAGATGAATTCCTTAGTGAAGTTGTATAGGATGGTTTGTGTGATTGTGATGCATGTCTAATATAAAGGGTATGCAGTTAAGGATATGCCTATAATAAGTACCGTAATAGGTAACATTGTTAATCATAGATGAACATAAGTTATTGAAGCTGATTTTGGGTAGTTAGATTTAAGAATCGACAGAAATAAGATAGTTAACTTATAAAAAGGTTATGATAGATGAGGAGAACCACTAATTAACAGAAATTCCAATTGGAATATAAGTTACGAAAATGAATATAGAGAGTTATATAAATTTTGAGGACTAATGAAGATTGACGAAATTTATGTTCGAGATTAAAACTAATCTATTTTGGTTGGAAGGATTCATTGGTAATTCTAGATTGGAAGATATAAGAAGTTTGAACAAATAATAAATGGAAATGAACGACTATAAGAAGTAAAAATTAGAGATGACAAGTACAATTTTTAGATTAGCATTAAGGAGCGTTGATCTTCAATCCGGGTATGGATTAGTTAATCTAATATTAGAATCCTGAAAGAGATAATTGTGGAAGTTAAGACATGATTTATTTGGGATACGTTCGCGAGATATTGCTTTGATTGAAGATTAATAGTTGAGTAGTGTTTTGATGACAAGACGAACGACTTGATTAGATTCTATTTTTTTTTTAACTGAATGATTGCTTGAAAAAAAATAGAATAAGTGATAATGGCTATATATGGCAAGTATTATAGGTTGGAGGACCAGCTAGCAATCTACCCAATAGTTGCATATTGAAGAATTAAAGTTTCGAGATAAGAATCGACACTTGAGGACTTGTATATTACATTAGAATTAAGTTTTATTAGGGTTTTAATGAATAATTATGGATAGACGATATACGCATTTTGAGAAATAAGATAGGGTACAGTTTGACACCTAAAATAGTAACAAGATATTTTGGATGAAGAAAAATAGTAGGTACGAAGTTGAGGGACATTGAAGGAATTTAAGCCATAAACTCAAGAAATATATTTCCTAGAAGTTAGGAAAACAAGAATATAATAAGGTTTACCTATTAGAGATTGAAGAAGGAACTAAACCAAAAAGGTTATATTTTTGAGCCTCAGTATGATTTGATAAATATAAGGAGTGAGCCCCACACCTATATTTGATGATTCACATAGACCAACAAGGCAATTTTAGAAGAGAGGAGTTTAGAGGATCGTTACCTTTGATGAGTATAACCATTCACTATTGACGTCATACTGGGCAGTTCTTAATTTCGAGGACAATTTTTTTGTAAATTGGGTAGAATGTAAGACCTCTAAACTTTATAAATTTTAAAATAATAATATAGAAATAAATATAACAAAAGGAAGCAATAAGAGTATAAATTTAGCAGTTACATAAAAACAATAAGAACATATGCAAGTGTACTTATGTATATAGATGTATAATTCAACTAGAAATAAAAAACAATTCTCGAGGATAACTGGTTATATATATATATATATATATATATATATATATATATATATATATATATATATATATATATATTAAGGGGTTTGAAAAGGCTCAAAATTGAGCCGTACGTCTAAGTCGTGTGTATATCATGAATTAATTATTTTAAAAAATTAATATTAGTAAAAAAAATTGTTAATTTTTTTAATATGTTATAAATAAAACCCCAAAAATTTGAACCTAGCCAACCAGGGAGAATGCCTCTCACCTTAAACAAATAAGTTAGAAGAGATATTTATTTATAATTAGATAATATTAAGTAATTAAATAATTAGTTAAATGTTTTATCCATAACAAATTATAATTAAAATATAATCAAATATATAACAAAATTTAATTAAAATATACACATATATATAATTAATCTTAATTTAAATATATTTAAATATTTAAGTAATTTTACATTAATATCCGAAAAAATTATTTTACGTGCAACACACGTAAATTTACTAATATATATATATATATATATATATATAAAAAGATGATAAGTAATTATATAAAATAAGTAAAGTAAATAATAAATACTAGATAGAAATTTATAATAAAATAAAATAAAATAAAATAAATAGTAGAGTATATGTATATGATTAAATTGTATATACAAATATCTAAATTTATAAAAAGATGTGATAAATAAAATGAAATGAAATAAATGATATACAGATAAAAAAAACCCTACAGTATCATCTTCTTCCCGTGGAAGAAGAATTCAAATCTAGGATTTAAATTCCTGAATCAACAGAAACAGAAAACAAATCCATCAAATCTTTTAAATTCAATAACAAATCTAAATCTTCCTAATCTAAACTCAATCTCTCATCTAAATTTGGAATTTATTATTCCTTGTAAACTCTCAGATACCTAATCCCTTGTTGTTTTGAAGAACACTAGGACCTCGAACCTATCCCAGAGCGTCGACGAGCCTCAAGCCAAATTTTAAGCTATTACTTGTGGTGTTTTGGTCAATTCCCGATCGGTTATGCTCGAGCACGACGATTTGAACAACCGATGGTGTTTTCCCCTGTCCGCATTGTCACCGACTCGTCATCATCAAAACTCATCACAGTTAGCATAGGAAGACAATATGTGCCCCCATGAGGCTAGGAAAACCTTCGTCGAGCCACCTCGATTACCCCCGTGTCATCGGTGACCCACTGACAACCGACGGATCACATAGAACTTCTTTATAGAATCCAATATTGAACAACGTTCACGTATTCGAGTTGGACTAGAGTTCACTTGATACGTAACTGGCTAATGCCACGTACTCTGGTCCTACGTATTTTGGGACTATACGTGAAAACATTCGAGAAGTTCTTCACATGAATTTGTTGGTTCCTGGGAGTAAATCGTTGATAGAGAGCGAATCTTGCTTTGAGCAACAATGATCTTCATCACTCTAGCAAGCTTTTATTCTGCCTTCTTCTCCTTCTTCTTCTACTTGTAAAGCATTATATCTCATAATTGCAACTACGATTGCAAGGAATGACGTGGCATCTGTTTCTGTTTGCTTTCTTCTTTGGTAGTTTCGATTTACTAGTGGAAATTTGTATTTGATTACGCAAGACTAATAAGGACAGTAGTCGTCTTTTTGTTACAAGTTTGGTCCATCTTTTTAACTTTGGCAGTAACATCTTTGATTTCTTTCTGAACCAAACAATAAAAGAGTCACTTTGTTATTTTTCCTTCCTTTCCATTTCTCTATTTTATTATTGAGTAATGTTATTCCTCCCTCCAAATTGTTCCTTCAAATTATTCCTCCTTATGTGGTAGCTGACGTGACTTGTTAAATAGCACTATGTGACATCTAACATGGCAAATTTTAACTCAAAAGCTTAATCATCCAATTTTTTTCAATGCTAATATTAATTAACAATAATATCAATTTTAATCATTAAAAATTGTCATGTCAGCTGCCATATTAACTATCATGTCAGCTACCATATTAATTGTCATGTCAGCTACTACATAAGAAAAAATAATTCGGAAGAACATCTTGGAAGAATGAATAACATTATTCTTTATTTTTGTTTCTTTCCAGTATTTTCTACACATCAAACACCTAAAGTGGGAGTTAACCATGGATACCTCTAATAAGTGTAACCAATTAAATCACCATTCACAAATTAACCCGATACTTTCCAAAACCATACCAACAAGCACAAAACCAAAGTCTTCTACTTCTTGCAACTTGACCAGATCTGAATCCACGTAAATTAACCCAAAGAAGTTACACAATTACACATATCTAAAACATTATCAATGTTATAAATGCAATATGAGGCTGTGTAACTATAAACAAATAAAATGAACACAAATGGCGCCGGAAGAACAGCGGAAAAATCAAACGGACTTCTCCAATCCGACGGCCATGTCGACATTAGGATCAGGAACCTTATCCTTGGTGTCCTCCGACACGGCGCCCTCGTCCTTTACGGCGAGAACCACCAACAGCAGCAGCAACGGGTAGCTTATGGTGGTGAGCGCCCAGTTAATAATCAGCTGCGTCAGCAGCGGGGTCTTCCGCGTGTCAATTTGCCATGAGACGGCAGCGCCGGCGCTCTGCACTCCCTTGTAGAATCCGCTGTACCTGCAAATGTCGTTCGCATAAAATTTGGGATTAATAGGCACATGAATCATGATGATTCAACTGATTAGCAAGAAGCTGCTCCACGTTCGTTGTGCTAGTCCAAATACTAGGTATATCAAAATGTTAATACTTTCATAGTCATCCATTTTTTTTTTCCTTGGCTCCGTTTTCATACCAATTTGGCAAATCTATCTATCTTATGCCTGTCTTTATTCAATTGGTTCTTCTTTCTCTGGACAGAATAAAATTAAGAAACAAAATAAGAACATAGCAAGCGTAGGTTCCTGCTCAATTATCAAGCCATTTGGTGCTCAATTTTGCTATTCATCTCCAAATTTTTTTCGGTGATACCATATTCTAATATGTGACATCTAAGATGAGTGACAAAATTTTAACCAAAAAAATTAAGCACAAAAAAAAAAATTAATTTTAATTTTAATGTTAATTTAATATTAATATTAATGTAGATTTAAGTTAAATTTTAATAGTAATATTAAAATTTATAATATCCGCTATCATGTTAGATAATTAACCTGTTAGATATTACATAATGAAAAAAAAATTAGATGACAAATAATATTTTTGATTCGTATTTAATACTTATATATTATATCCAGGTTGTAGTTTATCATCCGATGACTATGCGCTTTGATATCTTAAACTTAGATTGGCACTTCCTATACTAGGATTGTTTTCCTTCCAAACACTAAGTTGCCAAAATATGTAGTTGATGCCAAAGCGAATATAAATAACTAAGTCATAACTTGTTTAACTCGAAACTATTTAACTGCAAATACATGCTATATATGGTATTTTTAGTTCATAAAATAGAGAGAGAAGGTATGTGTGGTTGTGTGTTGGCATGTTAAAATTGATTAATATTGCAACACGCTGACACTGATACCATTCCTGAGCAAGAAAGCAAGTAAATCACAAAATATAGGCACCTGCTAAGAGTCTGAGAATCATCAGCCAGTGCTCCAATCACCCAATAGCACAAGCTCTGGTATATGGCATCCAGCAACCCATAGCTGAAGTAGAGAACAAATGGCCCAGCAAACTCGACACCGGAGTTCTTAAAATCCAGCAGCCCCTGCTTCCCCCACTTCCCGTCCCTATACCTGAGCTGGTTGGCGAGCCCACCTCCCCAAATGGCACTACTGAGCACCGCGACGAGCCCGATCCCGACGTAGCCCCTCTTCCTCCTGCTCTTGAAGCTGTAGTCCAAAAGAAACCCGATCGCAGTCGACCCGGCCATCTGCGCCCCCCAGTAGAACACATTGTTCAGCCCCTTGGTCCTCAAATTGAACAGCAGCCCATTGACGTTGTTGAACTGGTAGGTGTAGAAGAAATTGCTGGCCCACGCTGCTGGGGCCATAAGCAGCATCTTCCAGTTCCCGAACAGCTTCAGAATCTCGACCGCCTCCCTGCACACGTTGTTGTACGTCGTCGCAGAGGCGGTCGTCCCGTCGTCCCGAATGACTTTGGACGGAGGGAGGATGGCGAGCGAGAGCAGCGAGCCGGCGGCCATGAAGCACATGAAGCCGATGTAGGTGCCGTCGTTGACGGACACGGCCTCCGTGCGGCCGTAGTTGAGGACGAAGGGGATGAGGCCTCCGATGACGCCGCCCATGTTGAAGATGCTCCAGAAGAGGGAGATGTAGGTGCCCTTGCGGTCGGGCGGCGGGTAGGAGGTCATGATGGCGCCCTGGCCGGCCCAGAGGAGGCCGGCACCGACGCCTAGAATGGCGCCGGCGATTACGGAGAAGAGCTGGTGGTGGTAGTGGTTGTAGTAGAGGAAGGAGCCCGCGTAGAGGACGTAGGTGGCGCAGCCGGAGAAGAGGGTGGTGCGGGGGCCGTAGAGGTTGTAGATGCCCCCTCCGAGGACGCCGAAGACGGCGAAGGTGGTGTAGAGGGCGGTGTTTGCGTTGTTGGCGGCCTCGTGGTCGACCTGTCCGCCTCCGCCCATGCCGGAGAGGGCGAGGTACATGCCCGGGCAGCAGAAGCAGACCAGGCCTATTAGGCAAACCTGCGCTAGAGGGGAGTTGTAGCGATAAGGGGAGGAAGGAGGAGGAGAGGGGTTGAGTTCTTCTCCACCTCCATTCTTGGTTTCTTCTTCTTTGGATGCAAACCCCATTTTGGAGGAAGTGTGTGTGTGAGAGAGAAAGAGCAAAGTGGGATTCTATATGTAAGGTTGTCGCTGTATAGTAGGTTTGGGAGCACCGATCACATATGGCGGCTTGTCACTGTACTCTTTCTATTGTTTGTAACCCTTGCCGAACTACTGTGTGTAATGCACATCTCTGCTACGTATGTAATTAGAATATGAGGTAGCAAATTGTTTAGTATTTGTTTCTCGGCTGGATGTTATAATGCATGTAGACGAAGTGACTTGTAATCCAAATGTGTATGAACCATGTTTCTGTGTTCTTTTATGGGCTGCGAACATCTTCTTCTCGTCTTCCTGCACGGGACGAGAGGGTTTGGCAGCCACGACAACGACGTAGCAACGAAAACATGATCTGATCTCAAGTTGAATGGCACGGCCTTCAAAGGGTATCGATCAGTAAAGTTTTTTTTTTTTTTTGATTTTTCTTGGTTGAAGGTGTCATTAAAACCTTTTTTTTTTCTTTTTTTTTCCACTCCATTATTTTGCTACAATGATTTTCGCTCAAAATTGTCATCGGGTCATTGGGAAGAGAATAATTAAAGAAAAAGGAGTATCGAGTCTGGAAAGCACCCTACGTCTATTAGAAGATTATTGAGGTTTCAAGATATCTCAGCACAGTCTATCCAATCCAAAACTGGAAAGAGAAAAAAGATTAAAAACTTGGAGGCCAACCAAACAAGAAGTAATAATCCTAACCATCAAATGTGTTCCACTTATTCTAATATTATCTTTGATCAAGGGCGCAATCAGAATTTTGTTTACCTCAGACTGAACTACAAATGTCTTAAAAAATATAAACACAAATAATATTTTTTTAAATGTCATCATAATTCAAATGTGTGATTCAAATATCATTTACCAACAAAAAATAGTTATAAAATGAAATAAGATAAAAAAAAAGTTTTCGTATTTTTAAAAATAGTCGTAGGATCAGTAGTTGGTTTGGAATTCGAAGATCTTCTTCTTGATTTTCTATCTTAATAAAATAGTGAAGATTTTCAAATTGTTGATGTTTCTTCTCCATGTTTCTTTTTAAAGACGAAAAAAACAATATAATTTTTTCTTTTTTCTCTCTCATGATTTTCTATCCAAATAAAATAGAAAGTAACCAATGAAATTAGAAACTTGAAGCCTGGATAAGGGACATTAAGGGTATCAGACAACTTAAATTGACAGTTTCTTAAATTGCATAAATGATAATTCTTAGATAATGGATTTAGGATATCAGACGTTTATATGGAGATAAAATCATTTATTTTGTATCTACAACTTTGAGGGAATATGTGATAGATGTTGGGAACACAAACGCGAAAATCGTTCTCCCAAACCAAGAAGCCCTGCGAGAGAATCGAGCAAAACGCACAAACAAAAAATGCCACAAACAAATCACTCACACAGAGATTTTTGACGTGGAAAACCCTTGCGAAAAAAAAACCATGGGACGATCGGAGTCTAACCCTGAAAAGCCTCCACTAATGGAATAAGAAATACACCGACTCCTTACAAACTTCTCACCGATCCAAATGGATCACTACAACCCTTTGGAATAGAAAATATATTACAACCACGAAAAAAAGACAATGAGAAATATCCTAAATTGATCTCTTTCTCCGAAACGGCCTCAAACCTTCTTTCTCCTCTCTAATGTTGTAAAAGCACTCTTGCCACTTTTTGGACTGTTTTTAAATATATTTTAGGGCTAGGAGACACCTAATATATGTAGCCTCAAACCCACAACTAGTATTCCTATTATATATAGGAATATCCAATACAAATTCAAATCCATTGATATGTTCCTGTTATATGTAGGAATACCCAATCCAAATCTAAATCCATTGACATATTCCTATTATATGTAGGAATACCCAATCCAAATCTATTGTGGTATTCATATTATATATAGGAATACTCAATCCAACTCTGGGATATTTTCCAGATAGGTTGAGAATCCCAACTATTCCAACAAATCTCCTCATTCATAACTTTGTGGAGGAGGTCGTCATCCCGACGATCCGCCTGTAGTACTCAAACTTTTCCTTTGAAAAAAATCTTTGTGAACATGTCTGCTCCGTTGTCATCCATATGAACCTTCTCAAGCGCCGCTTGCTTCTTTTCAACCACATCCCGTATCCAATGATACCGGATATCAATGTGCTTGGACCGACTATGAAATATCTGGTTCTTCACAAGGTGAATTGTACTCTGGCTATCGCAAAGCAAAGGGTATTGTTCTTGCTTTAGCCATATTTCCTGCAACAACTTCTTCATCTACAACAACTCCTTGCAAGCCTCCGTTACCGCAATATACTCTGCCTCTGTCGTCGATAAGGCAACACACTTCTGCAACCGCGACTGTCATGATACCGTTCCACCAACAAACATCATCACATAGCCCGAAGTCGATCGTCTCGTGTCTACATCTCCAGCCATATCAGTGTCGGTATACCCAACCAGCTTTGGCTCGTCACCACCAAAAGAAAGTCTCCAATCGGCAGTGCCTTGAAGGTATCGTAGAATTCACTTGACCGTACTCCAATATATCCTTCCATGATTGGAAGTATACCTGCTAACCGTGTCAATTGCGTGTGCGATGTCTGGCCTCATATATACCATTGCATACATGAGACTCCTTACAGCTGAGGCATATAAAACCTGCTCCATATCTTCCTTCTCGTCCTCGATAGATGGACACTGCTCCTTAGTGAACTTAAAGTGAGCCGCAAGGAGGTTACTCACTTTCTTTGACCCGTCCATCCAGAAACGTTGAAGTACCCTGTGGATGTACTTCTTTTGGGACAAGTGTAGCAGCTTGGACTCTCTCTCGGCTGATCTCCATCCCAAGAATAGTCTTCGATGTGCCCAAATCCTTCATAGAGAAGGATGCGCCCAGTTGGCGCTTCAAATTCGCTATCCTAGTGGCATTCTGACCCACCAGTAGTATATAATCAACATAGAGCAATAAAATGATGAAATCATCCTCGAAAAAGTATCTCACAAATACACAGTGATTCGACGTCATCCGTGCATAACCATGCTCCCCCATAAATGACTCAAACATCCTGTACCACTGCCTTGGAGCCTGCTTCAGACCATACAAGCTCTTCCTCAACCGACAAACCAAGTGTGACTTGACGTTATCACAGAATCCCTCTGGCTGCTCCATGTACAACTCCTCCTCAAGATCATCGTGGTAGAATGTCGTCTTCACGTCTATCTGCTCGATCTCCAAGTCAAAACTGGCTGCCAATGCTAGCACCACCCAAATAGATGACTGCTTTGATGACTGGCTCATAATCTATGCCCTTCCGCTGAATGTACCATTTAACTACCAGTCTCTATTTGTATCGAGGGCGAGTAACATCACCTGTTTGCTTCACTCTGAACACCCATCGATTTTTCAAAGCCTTCTTGCCCTTTGGCAACATACCAGATCATAAGTAAAGTTGGACTGTAAGGAACTCATCTCCTCCTGCATAGCCTCTATCTACTCCTGCCTATGTTCATCTTCCATAGCCTCTACAAAACTTTCAGGCTCTCCCCCATTAGTCAGTAGCACATGCTCACCCGATGAGTATCTTGTAGATGATCGACGCTCTCTATCGCTCCTCCTCAACAAAACCACTGCTGCTGGCTGTTGTTCTTCTCTCCTTCAGGAACTCCCTCTCCAGCATGCTCATTCTCCTGAGGGTTACCCTGACCACCATCAGTAGGATGAAGATCAAGGTTGGGAGCAACTCCATGTACTGGCTCCCCCATAACTGGATCCTCTGCGATATCCTCTGGAAACTGCTCAATGCGAAATGACTCTAACTCAGGTAATTCCTCACCCTCAGAAGGTATCTCGGAATCCTAAGTGTTGGTCATGGTCTGATCCTCGACGAATACCACGTCCCTGCTTCTGTAGAAATTTCTTTCCACTGGGTCGTAGAGTCTATAGCCAAACTCATCCCGACCGTAGTCGACAAAGACGCACCACCTCATCATCGGCTCAAGTTTGGATCTCTCGTCCTTCAGTACATGCACGAAGTCCTTGCAACCAAACATTCGCTGATGATTATATGACGGCTCTTTGCCGTACCATACTTTGTGAGGCACATCACCTTGCAAAGGAGCATTAGGAGATAAATTAATAATATAAGCAGCTGTATAAAGTGTCTCACCCCAATAGCTGCTCGACAAGTTTGCTTCTGACAACAAATACCGTACCCTTTCTATCAGCGTCCTGTTCATGCGCTCCTCTACACCGTTGAGCTGCGGTGTCTTTGGTGGAGTCTTATGGTGTCGTATCCTTTGCTCTCAGAAATAAGCATCAAAGGGACCAATATACTCGTTGCCGTTGTCGGACCGAACACATAGTAGCTTCTTGCCCATCTCCCTTTCAACAAAGACCTGAAACTCTTTAAAAGTGGGCATCACCTAATCCTTGGTCTATAAGGCATAGACCCAAACCTTCCTGGAACAATCATCAATAAAAGTCATAAAATAAGAAGCACCACTAATGGACTTTACCTTCATAGGACCATTAACATCCGAGTGAATCAACTCAAGCAACGCCGGCTTCCTTAAATATAGGTGACTTTGAAAAGATACCATATTTTGCTTCTCCGCCAAACAGTGCGTGCATCTATCCAACTTTGCAGACTTTAGCCACGAAATCACCTTCCTGTTCACCAAGTAGCTCAGTCCCTTCTCGCTGATATAGCTGGGCAGCCTGTGCACCAACTCGGTGGACGCATCAGTAGCCGCGTTCACCTCTTGTGTCCTATGTATGCTCCCTTTCATATAATAGAGTCCGGACTTCTTGTTTCCTATGACAATTACCATCGAACCTCTGGAAAGCTTCCACTGATCATTCCGGAAGAGATTGAAGAAACCCTCGTCATGCAACATTGTAACCGACACCAGGTTAAAACGGATATCAGGGACATAACGAACATATTTGAGAACAAGAACTGCACCCGTCTTCGTCCTCAAATGCACATCTATAATAGCAACATCTTTTGACACATCTTCATTGCCCATCTTGAATACTCCACAGTCGCCTGTTGTATAAGTAGTAAATAATATTCTGTTGTGAGATACGTGTGCTGAAGCACTTGAGTCCACTAGCCAAGATTTTTTATTGCAGGTGAGGTTCATAACTACCTCATCACCTATAATGATTACGTCACCTCCATGTACCGAGGCTGCCGTTGTAGTATTCTCACTTTGCTTTTACTTGTCTTCCTTCTTCTCTCTCTTTCAAGCAAAATAGTTCTGCTTGATGTGGCCCTTCTTGCCATAATGGTAACACTCTGAGTCCTCATACCGACCCTTGGACTTATCCCTGCTCTTGTCTCTGCCACCACCTGGACCTCTGCTCTTGCTCCTTCTGCGGCTATCTGAAACTAGCGCCTCTAAGTGGGATATTGATGTTGTGCCCTGAGAAAAGAACGTCTCCGTATCTCTTCCTTTAGTACCCCACTTTTGGCAAATTCTAGACTGACCACGCCTTTCGGAGCAGAACCTATCATAAATACTCGTATGGTTTCCCACGAGTCTGGCATTGTACCAATAGCCATAGTCCTTGTACTTCGTCGTCGAACTTGACTTCCATCGAGGATAGCTAGTCTACCATGCCCTGGAACTTACTCAAGTGATCAGTAATAGATGCCCCATCTTTGTACCGCAGACCCATCTTCATCCGGATTAGAAATAATTTATTTATCCCGGTCTTCTTCGCATACAAAGATTCCAGCTTATCCTATAGCATCTTCGCATGCTCAATATTGGCGATATGATTGTATTGGCGATATGATTGTACACATTCTCGTCAACAAACTGCCTGATATATCCACATACTGTATATGCTTGAACTTCCAGTCATCTTCAAATTTGTTACTAGGCTTATCGGACGCAAATACTGGAAGATGCAACTTCTTGACGAATAACAAATCCTTCATCTTGCTCCACCAATAATGATAGTTGGCACCGTTCAGGTCTACCATGCGCACTGGCTTTGCCCCTATCTCTCCTCCCTGGTTTGCCTGTCAACCCTGACACCTCTTTGAACCTGGCTCTGATACCACATGTTGGGAATGCAAATGCGAAAATCGTTCCCCCAAACCAAGAATCCCTGCGAGAGAACAGAGCAAAACGCACAAAACAAAAATGCCAAACACAAATACATTGACATATTCCTATTATATGTAGGAATATTCAATCCAAATCTAAATCCATTGACATATTCCTATTATAGGAATACTCAATCCAACTCCGGGGAGTAGATTGATGAAGATAATTCTTGAACCCCAAGTATCTCTGACTTTGTGCACAGAGAAGAGTTTCATAAATTAGGGTTCATTTATGTTCATTTAGAGCACTACCAAAATATGATGTTTTAGCAACATTTTTAGCGACGTCATCAGAAAACATCGCTAATGTTAAAGATTTTAGCGACTCCAAAAATAAACGTCGCTATACATCGCTGTTGGCGATGCATAGTGACTGTACTTGGGTTTTTTAAAGAATAGTCACGATACGCTTTTTTAACGTCGCTAATTTTTTAATTTAGCGTTATTTGGAGATATTTTTATCGACGTTGCTTATTTTTTAATTAGCGACAGCTATAAATGTACAAGACGTCGTAAATATTTATAATTAGCGACATTTAGCGACGTTCAATTTAGACGTCGCTAAAAAGTTAATATAGGGTTTTGAGTTTTCATTTTCTTCCATTCTCTCGGTCTCTCCCTCTCTCAAATAATCTCCTGCACCCCTTCCTCCCCGCCCCGGCAATCCCGACCTCTCGACCCCGACGATCCCCCTTGGCCCCTGCCACAGCGACCCCGACCCCGACCCCTCTAGACTCTGGCAACCCCTAATATGACATATTCCTGTTCAGGCATATATAAGGGTCCCGTTAACTTTTAAAATATATAAGGGTCCCATTTACTTTTAAAATATGATATATTCTGGTTCAATCCATTCCAATCCATTTGGTTTAAATTTTTAGTGTTTACATTGATTTACATAAAATACAGATCCACACTTGTGTAAATAAATAAATAAGTAAAATAAAGTTAAATATCTCTAAATTTTATATGTAATGTGCAAATTGTTCGAAGGTATAGCTTTCAGCTAAAAGTTAAGATAATGTTGATAATCACACGATTATAATTTATCTTTTAGCATTTGCATCAAAGGTCAAATAGAGTTTGTTTAGAATATAACACGTATTTAGCGACTGTAGGGGATATATATGAAATTGGTGGGGTTGTGAAGAGGTAGTAGATATATATGAAATACGAGTATTAGGGGTCTTGGTATCAGAGTACTGATAGAGTATTAGTGTATGCCCCCATATATAGGCTGTGTGTGAGTAAATTTGAGGGGGTTGTGAAGTAGAGAATAGTGTGAGTGTGTAGATGACTGTAGAAAGTGTATTATAGTTGTCAGTGTAGTGCTAATTATGATTGTTATATATATATATATATATATATATATATATATATATAGTGCATATGAGTATGGGGTATTGAGTTAATTATGAATATGTTAAGTACCTGGGGTATTAAATGTCAAATGATACCTAGATACCAAGTGCATATATAGCGACATGTATAGTATTAGCTATATAAGTTAAGTGGTAAATAGTTTCACATAGATAATACTCATTATAAACGTAGAATAACTAGGTTTATGTTACAAGCTAGATAAATATAAGTTAAGTGGTAAATAGTTTCACATAGATAATACTTATTATAAAAGTAGAATAACTAGGAAAGCTTATCGTCACCTCCAAAGTCAAGTTTCCATGTGAGCCATTCTCTGGAAAGAAAATTTACTTCTGTAAACTTTTTGAGGCTATTGGAGTTCTACCAGAAATCTAGTAGACTTTTAAAAATCGAGTCTAACTCTAATAGCCTCAAAAGGCTTACAAAAGTAAATTTCTTTTTCAGAGAATGGCTCACATTGAATACGTTATGTCAAAGATATCCTTTATTAGTGTTCACATATGTATCCATCTTTGCATCCATTTGGATAATATACTTGAACGATGTCTATTCATCTTTGTAGAAGTATTTAGAAATGGATCTGAATTACTACCTACATCATCGTTCATGGATTTATAACCGTAATCCTGATGACATGTACGGTGTGTGGGATAAATTCATACAAGGGGTGGAACAGTTCCTGCAGTTTGTCAAGGCATTCCCTCATTACATTAATGATACCAAAATTAAGTGTCCATGTGTGAGATGTCGCAACTTAAAATATTACTCAGAGGTGGATGTGACATATTATTTATACTCGAGGGATTTTACGCCGAATTACTATCAATGGACCTCACACAGAGAACTTATGTCTTTAGCATCGGAGCCGGAGCCTTATGTGGAGCCGTATATGGATGTCCACGACCACGCTGATTACGACAACGGGTATATGAACATGGTTTTTGATGCCGCCGGACCTAGTTTCAATCCGGATAATTATGATACAGTTGAGGAGGCACCGAATACCGATGCTGCAAAGTTCATGGAGTTACTGGAGAATGCAATGACTGTCATGACCCGCACCCGAATATTCGGGCACGAGTACGTAGGTACGCCCAGTCTACGCTGCAGCATCGGCGGTAGAACGCTGTCTAGGTCAATTCTACTATCTAAACATGTCAATAATATAAATATGGTACCTGTCAATCATCTCAACTCCAAAAGGAAGAATAATATGGTATCTCATAATGTAACTATACTTAATCACAATGGAAACTAAGGAAGATATAGCACGAATGGAATAATGAAGGAAAGAATCAAGATACAATCTACAAGTCTGAAATAATTTACATGCCATGAATCTCAATGAAGTCTAATACAAATCCACCAAATAAACTAAACCTCCTCAGGATTTGGAACTAAGTCCTCCTGGTCTATAGGAGTATCCTCTAATGGAACACCGTCCTGCGGCCCGTAGAATGTAGGATACTGATCTATGAGCCAATCATCTAGAAAAATATATCCAGTTAGGATTGGAGCGAAGTACATACCTCTGAAAGCAGTTTCAAATACATAATCGAGCATATAAACATATAATAGAAAAGAATACCTGATATCTAAACATCAGAATGAAATGAACTAGAGTGAACAAGTAATGTACAGGAATAAAGAACAACAATATGAATATCTACAACATAAATGAATAACTGAAATCTAACTAATGTGCCTCAAAATACAAGTTCATTATGTGATTGGTTTAGGTTGAACACGAATACAATAAGATAACTCGATTACAAGTTTGGTATGTAATCGACATGTACACGAATACACTGGGGCTTTTATCACATAATCAACTCCTACTCCCCCATCCCCAACTAATACCAATGGATCCAATCATGACACGTTACGAACACGAATATGGGCACACTGAACACGAGCAGTGTGTATACACGAATATAAGCACACTGAACACGAGAAGTGTGTGAACACAAAATATAAATAATCAATACCCAATACATACGTTAAAATATATGTGAAGGAGTACCCGCTGAACACGGTAGGGTGACAGGATCCATGTAGTACCAGTCCGTGAAACCATTGTGTTGGAATCAAGTATACAGTTCTAGAACATGAGATATATACACTATTATGAAATAAAAACTAACAAAAAAATGTACTCGCCTGAAGTCCTGAGTAAGGTGTGTCTCTCGATGCCCAAGATGGTGTCACATAGACCTATATATGGTATATTGCATCAATACAAGATTTTGGAATAAAAATAAGTTAAAATATCTCAATTATAGGCCATGAAGCCATTTCTAAGTCAAAACAGTCAAACTTGGTCAAACTTGGTCAAACTAACTATTTTTAGGTTGTATGAGTCCAACTCTAGGATATTAGGTCCATACACTATGTAACTAGGCCACACTAGCTAAACTAAGATACTAGGATACACACAAAATACCGTATCATAGGATACGTAAGTTTTTGATATAAAAATATTAATTATATATATATACAAGACAATACATATATTAATCTTAGCTAACTAATACAACTTGGATACCCTGGCTTTGAACCAAGGCGTATCTCACTACCTACACACCCATCTTGATACTCAAACTCAATACCTCGAGTATCGACCAATACCTTGACATAACCTTGGTATCATAAGGTAATTCAAATCCTACTATATATAGCTCACTATCAATACACTAACATATACTAACATTAACTAAACTATATAGAATACTGCTAACTATCTAACATACAATACATATCAATATTTATATACATATATACATACCTACATATTAATCTACTAATCTAACAATTATGTATATAACAACTGTTAGCTAATAATGCATATATATATATATATATATATATATATATATATATATATATATATATATACAACTACCCAATAATGTAAATAACTACTACACTATTAATAGCTATATCTACTAACTAAACCACTAACAAACTACTAAACTCAAACCTTAACTAATCTGAACCCTTGCCTTGCTGTGCCTGTAGGCCTGAGGTTGATCCCTTGCTGTTGATGTTGCTCCCTCTGTTGATGTTGGTGACTGTTGCACTTTGCTGATTGTTTCTGCTGCCACTGTAGTGTTGCATTGCATGCTGCACAAGCTGCTGCAGTTGGCTCCTTAGATGCTGATACTGCTACTTGCTATGCTGTGCTAGCTACAACATGTTGCTCATTGCTCATTGCTGTGTAGTTTGCTGCTGCACCTTGTTGTTGATGTATTGGCTACTGTAGGGCATTATTCTCTTGTTGTTGCTGCTAATGCTGAGGTTGTTAGCTGCTGTTCTACTGTAGTACAGCTGCTGCTGCATGCTATTTTCGCTGCACTGCTTGCTAGCAGATGCACATTGCTGTGATGAACATTGTTGTAACTGCATTGGCTAGCTGCCACTGCTTGCTATGAGCATAAGCTAAATGCAGTTGGTGCATTGCTGCACAGTTGCGGTTGTGAGTTGCTTGCTACTGAATTGCTGAATTGGATGCTGCACTGATGCTACTGCCACTGCACTTCAGTTGCCCGATCCCCTCTCACACATATACACATATACATATATACTTACATAGATATCAATATATATATATATATATATATATATATATATATATATATATATATATATATATATATACCTAGCTACATATACATATGGCTATACACATATACTCATAGCTATATTTACATATCTATATAATATAATATAGATACATACACATATATATAACCATACAATTACATAATATATCATATCTAATAGATATACACAAGTCAAATGAATTGAGGGACAATGAACAAACACGTGGAGTACACCGCACCCGTATCACACTCATTCAATGATACGCTTGCGGTACGGTTCCACCACACAACCAAACGTATCCTGAAGGACACGAGCAAGTTTAGAATACTAATTATGAATATTATGAAGAATTAAATACTCAACTACATATCCATATCAAAATTTGACATGCACAAAACCCCGTGTCGGATAAAAACTACCAAATCAACCCGTATCTCCAAATTGTCATGATACGACCTACACGTATCCAATTGTGGATACGATACTAGTCACACACAATCAAACATATGTCAATTTGGTCTAATTGATCAATTGACAAACATAAGATGTGCCAATCTCACAATTTCCCCAAAATTGACACAAAATATCACATAACTTTCTCTATAGGCCTCTTATGAACCTAATTCCAATTCCTATGGGTAGCTTTAGCATATGGGGTGGTTCCTAATAATTAAATTATAGATTTATAACCTAATTAAAGATAAAAAACTGAATTATATCTATTGGGAGGATTCCCAATGAAATTCTCAAATTGAGTGAAATAGCCTCCAACTTGTAGATCCTTGCTCCTCCTTGTAGATCCTTGCTTTCTCCTTGTAGATCCTTGTTCTACTAGCCTCTAATAAAGAATAGGGAAAAAATTGGGAAGAAATTTGAGTATGAATTGGTGTGGGAATAAAGAAATTGGAAGAGGGAAAATTCTAGATCTAGATTAGAATGACAAAATGAGAAGAGAGAGATTCTCTCTCCTTCCTATAGGTGGTCGGCCCTTGCCCCTCCTCTAAGCTACTATGGAATGACCAAAATACCGCTTGGGGCCTCTGTCACGCCCCAGTCCCAAAATGTCAGGAACTAGGCCACGTGTCATTGGCCAGCTGACACGTCACTAAGGGTTTAATCCTATATAATGGACCCAAAGAAACGTGCTACGCTGTCCTAAATTACTACAAGTCTAATACAGGTAAATCTATCTCATCCACAACAAAATGTCAGGAAAATAAGTGCTGTATATATATAAAAGCTGAGTCTGATAAAGACATAGTACATCTGATGGGAACAAGCCCATAACAAAAGCTAAATAGCACAGAAAAAATAAGATAGACTAAGTAGCGTCTATCTGGGAAAAAATAGCTCCATCTCCAGGTGACCAGGCTTCTAGGTTCAAGCAAACTCTGAGGGTGTCTCCTCTAGCTCCTTCTCGGTAGCACATCTAGCCTCCTGATCAGGTCCGTAAATCGTAGGGTAGAAAGCCTCGTCTAAATCTGGCAGGGAACCAGGTCCTCAGTGGGACGTAATAAGATACAGAAAAATGACATGCCATATATGTAAATACTGAATAAATAAATAAATACAGGGAGCTAACCATCTAAGTGAAATGCAAATAAAGACCTTGTAGTACGCATGGGAATATGTCGGCTAGACATATGCTGACTTAATTCACCAGTCGTGGTGACTAGCTAGTATATGTGTCATATGCCCACTGACTCAAGGGCACTCTGCAATCGATCATCTCCGAGGAGCATGATACGAAGGTATAAAAACATACAAGGAGGGGGTGTCCCATACGTCTACTAGTTATCTTTCCCGCCCAATGTAACTAAATGTCAAGTCGTACTTTTCCTGAGTTTTTTCTGATTTTATGCTAAACCGTGATGCGTGTCATACGTACTAGTAGCTAATCAAATACGTAGCTCGCATCCCAATATGTTTTGCAACCATGTTGTGTGTTCCCGTGATAGGGTCTAGGAGAATATCAGGATACTCTCACAGTTGTTTGGTAAGTCTGTAAACTAAGTTAATTATACTATGTATCTGTTGACTGTACCCAAGGCAATCTCAGGTACTTATATTCATATGAAATTCAGGAACAATAGCATAAATCAATATCTGAATTTAAACAGTAAACTTGGCAAGGTATACTTGCCTACTCCCTAATAATATTGAAACCCTGATCTCACAGTCAGGTTTGAAGGTGCTTGTGACAGGGGGTCACTGGCTGAGCTGGAGATGTTTTCTGTTAAAACATACAGGGTTCGTGAATATCATGGGTATAATATAAAAGTATATTCATATATATACTTATATACATATATGATAATATATATATATATAATATAGGATACCCATATATATATAGAGTATATATATATATACGTATAGATATAGTGTATAATATATATTATATATGTATATATAGATATATATATATATATATATAAATGAACAGACGGTACAGAAATGAAAATATATATATATACTGTACTATCCAGTATAGTATTATATAGTATATATATATCATATATATATATATACATATATACATATATATAATAAAAAGGAAATGACAGTGCTGTAAATATAAATACGTATATCAATACTGTATTATCCAGTATTATAGAGTATATAGATCATATATATATATATATAGATATATGTATACATATGATAAAAAGGAAATGATAGTGCAGAATGTAAAATATACATATATATATATACATATGCTGTATTATCCAGCAATATATTATATAGTATATATTATATGTAGATAATATATATATATATATATATATATATATATATATATATATATATATATATATATATATATATATATATATATATATATATATACATAGATATATATATATAACTTAAAAGACAGCGCAGGAAATAAATACATATATAAATACATATGCTGTATTATCCAGCAATATGACATAAATACATATTATATAATATATATATATATATATATATATATATATATATATATATATATATATATATATATATATATATATTGCATATATAGATTAACTATAATTATATATAGAATATATATAAATATATATGTATAAATATACATAGGTATATATATATATATATATATATATATATATATATATATATATATATATATATACATAAATATATACATACATATATAATAACAATATATATATAATAATATATATATTGTATAAATATACTGTATTTATACAGTATATAATAATATATAATATATATAATATATTATATATATATATATATAAATATACATATATATACATATATACATACATATGTAGAATTAGGCGTATATACGTATAAAGAAGAGGGGGGTATACTTACTGACAGGGGGGACCTAGGCGTCGTCGCCGGCGGGAGGACGACGGCGGAGGTGGCGGTGGCTGGCCGGAGGAGCGGCAGCAGCAGCAGTTGCTGCCAGCAGCAGCAGCAGCAGCAGCTCGTGGAAGCTACGGCGGTGCTGCGGCGGCGGAGGCGGCGGTGCAGGGTGGGGAAACGTCGGAGGGAAGAGTGGCGGTGAGGTTGGTGTTGGTGGCAGGGGTCTACGGTGGCGGTGGTGGTGGCTAGAGGCGGTCGGAGGTGAGGGGTGCTGTTAGGGTTAGGGGGAGTTGGGGGTGCTGCGGGGCTGAGGACGGCCGAAGGGACGGTCGTGGGGCGGTGGGAGGGTGGTGGTCGGGTAGAGGGGGTCGGGGCGAGTCGAGTGGTGGTGGTGGTGGGGGTGCTCGGTGGTCGGAGGCGGTGGTGGAAGTGGTTCGGGTGGTGGTGGCTGTGGGTGATGGTGTTGGGGGAGTTGGCTTACGGGGGCTGCCCATGGCGGAGTAGACGGCCGGAGGGGGTGAGGCTTGGCCGGAGGGGAGGTGGGATAGGGGCGAGGGCTTCGCCGGAGTGGGGTGGCCGGTGGTGGCGAAGGGTGGTGGCTGTGAGGGTGTGAGTGGGTTGGGAATGAGATGGGGTCGGGTTTTATAGGTTTAGGGGGAGTGGCAATTTGGTAAATAAGGGGAAATCCTAGGGTATTTTGGTAATTTGATTTTTAGGATATTTTTAACAGATATTTCTGGATACTTAGTGCCACATGTAGGGGTTAGGGTTAATGGTCAATGAGGTTATGCCACCTCACATGCATTTTGCAATAAAACCCTTGTAATTCCATAATTTGCATAAAAGTCCTAAAATTGGTATTTTGTGCAATTTACGCAATTTGTCTGGAAAAACACCTGGTTCATAAAAATACAGAATTGTACAAAAATAAGGGGGAAAGCTGGGGAAATATTTTGGAAAGTGTGGGGGTGAGCCTGGGCAGAGGCAGGGTCTGATTCTTTGGGTGATACGGGTCATCGTATTTATTATTTAATAAATGCTGCGCACGGTGTTCACTAATTATTTAGAGGCAGGTAGGGTCATAATTTTTCTACGGTGTCAATATAGTAATTGTAGTATATTTTAGGTAGAATAATATCGTATTTTTGTTTGGGCAAAACAGGTGCATGTTTGGCCTCAAATCTCTAGGGGTACAGAGATGGGTAAAGAGCAGAAAATTAAATAGGAATTAAATACGAACTTTTGTAACGATATTTGTGCGTCTCAAACGAGGCTCAAAATAAAGCATCTGGGAGTAGCACAAAATTCAGAAAAATAGTCTAGCATGTCTAGGGCAGGTATGTGAATTTTGTTTGGGAAATACAGCTAGTGTAATGCTCTAATTAATTGTGTGAAGTACAGGTGCACAATCAAACAAAAATAAATTTTAGAAAGTTGAAATAATTCTAATTAGCTAAAAATAATCCTAAATTACTGAAATCTGGTCGAGGGAGTTTACAATCTACCCTCCTTAGAATATTTCGTCCTCGAAATAAAAATAGACATATAATGAGAATGAAAGATTGATTTGAAATATTAGGACATACCCTGGTTCTGAAATAGATGGGGGAAACGTTGTCGAATATCCTCTTCTCGTTCCCAGGTTGATTCACCTGGTGCATGATGTCTCCATGCAACACGAACTAGAGGGATAGTCTGGCCTCGCAACACCTTCTCGCTACGGTCTAAGATCTCTACAGGTTCCTCCTAGTACGATAGGCTTGGGCCGATGGTGATCTCTGAATGGTCCAGTACATGACTTGGGTCTGGAATGTACCTCCTCAGCTGAGATAGGTGGAAGACGTCATGCACTCCTTCCAAGGTATGAGGTAGAGCTAGCCTGTAAGCAACTTCTCCTATGCGTTCCAACACATCGAAGGGTCCAATGTATCTTGGACTCAGTTTTCCTCTTCCTCCAAATCTGATAGTTCCTCTGGTAGGTGAGATCTTCAAGAACACATGCTCTCCTACTTGGAACTCTAGAGGTCGTCGATGAATATTGGCCCAGTGCCTCTGTCTGTCTTGTGCAGCTCGTAGGTGTCCCTGGATCTTTTTTACTTTCTCCACCGTACGAACAATCAGTTCTGGTCCCAAGATCTGTCTCTCGCCTACATCGCTCCAGCATACTGGGGAACGACATTTCCTGCCATACAAAGCTTCAAAGGGAGCCATTTGAATGCTCGCTTGATAGCTATTGTTGTAGGAAAATTCCACCAGGTGTAAGTGATCTTCCCATGATCCGCTGAAATCAAGCATGCAGGCTCTCAGCATATCTTCGAGTGTCTGGATGGTGCGCTCTGATTGGCCATCTGTCTGCGGATGATACGAGGTGCTGAACTTGAGGCGGGTACCAAGACTTTCTTGTATACTTTGCCAAAAGTAAGATGTAAACCTCGTATCCCTGTCAGACACTATGCTGACTGGTACTCCATGCAGACGCACTATCTCCTTCATGTACATGTCTGCCAAGCCTTCTGTAGATTGTCCGACTCTGAAAGGTAAGAAATGAGCAGACTTTGTGAGTCTAACTACGATTACCCATACAGCATTATGACCACTGGGACTTCTTGGGAAGCCCGTAACAAAGTCCATCGTAATGTGCTCCCATTTCCACTCGGGTATTGGGAGGGGTTGAAGTAGACCGGCAGATCTCTGATGCTCAGCCTTGACTTGCTGACACACCAGGCACTTTGCCACAAAGCGTGCTATCTCTCGCTTCATTCCATGCCACCAGTAGAATTGTCTCAGATCCCTGTACATTTTTGTGCCTCCAGGATGTATAGAGTATGTTGAGCTATGAGCTTCTGACATCAGCTCCTCACGAAGTTCTCCATTTGGAACATAAAGACGATCACCACATCTTAGAGTCCCATCTTCGTGTATGCGACATCCGGTTTGGATTCCAGCCTCTGTTCTTTGGTGAAGCCTCTGAAATCTTGCATCTGTTGGTAGAACAGCTTTGATTCTTTCGACCAATGTTGATTGTAGCTGGTAGTTTGATAATTGGCCGTCAATTCCTGGCATAATGACCTTTATTTCCAACTTTTCTAGATCTCTCAGCAGACCTGGTTGGGTGATCATAAAGAATGCCGAGGGTCTTCTGCTTAGTGCATCAGCTACTACATTTGCCTTCCCTGGATGGTACTGCAAATCAATCTCGAAATCCGTCATTACTTTGAGCCATCGTCTTTGTCTCAGATTTAGGTCCTTCTGGGTGTAGACGTATTTCAGGCTCTTGTGATCGATGAATATCTCCACTCGTTCGCCGTATAGATAATGTCTCCATAGTTTCAGGGCGAAGATGACTGCGGCAAGCTCCAGGTCGTGAGTGGGGTAATTCTTCTCATGAGTCCTCAGTTGTCTTGAGGCATAAGCTACAACCTTCCTATGTTGCATTAAGACACAACCCAATCCTTTTTCGGATGCATCGCTATAGATTATGAAACCTCCGGTTCCAGATGGTATAGTCAAGATGGGGGCAGTAGTCAGACGCTTCTTCAACTCATCAAAAGCTGTCTGGCATTCCTCAGACCATATGAACCCCTGCTCCTTGCGGGTCAACCGGGTTATTGGCTCCACGATTCTTGCAAAGTTTTCCACGAACCTCCGGTAATATCTGGCAAGTCCTAGAAAGCTTCTCACCTCTGAGACGTTGGTAGGGGTTGGCCATGTCTCGACATATGAGATCTTTGCTGGGTCCACCGAGATGCCTTCTCCTGTGATAACGTGTCCAAGAAAAGCGACACGATCAAGGAAGAACTCGCACTTGCTCATCTTAGCATAAAGGCTCTCTCGTCTCAGCGTCTCTAGCACCAGTCTTAAGTGCTCTTCATGCTCCTCGTGGCTCTTTGAATACACCAAAATGTCGTCGATGAAGACTACCACGAAGTGGTCCAGATATTGGTGGAAGACTCTGTTCATCAGGTTCATGAATACGGCAGGTGCATTAGTTAGTCAAAAAGGCATCACCCGGAACTCGTAATGACCATAACGAGTCCTGAATGCTGTCTTTGGAATATCTTCTCTCCGTACTTTGACCTGATGATAGCCTGATCTCAAGTCTATTTTTGAGAATACCACAGCTCCCGTCAGTTGGTCGAACAGGTCGTCAATTCGCGGTAAGGGGTATTTGTTTTTGATTGTCAAAGCATTGAGAGCTCTGTAATCAATACACATCCGATATGTCCCGTCCTTCTTTGGTACAAACAACACTGGTGCTCCCCAGGGTGATGCACTAGGACGAACAAATCCCTTGATATGTAATTCCTCCAGTTGTAGCTTCAGCACGTCAAGTTCCTTCTTCGCCAGTCGGTACACATTTGAGGATACCGGTGCAGCTCCGGGTATCAGCTCAATAGTGAACTCTACTTCTCTGTCAGGCGGTAGGCCTGGCAATTCCTCCGGGAATACGTCTTCGAATTCTGCAATGATTGTTGGGGGTTCTTTCTCTATCTCCATGTAAGCTCTAGGAGTCTGGCCTACTCCTTGCTCGATGGTTCCTCGTATGTATTCGAACTCTGGGTGTCCTGGTGGTCTAAAGATGATACTACCTTTTCGGCAGTCTAGGATTGCATTGTTCTGGATTAACCAGTCCATGCCTAAGACGACGTCGAAATTTGGCATAGGGAGTACCAAAAATCGCGCTCTTAGCTCTCTACTATAAACAACTATCGAACATGTTTCAATAATGTTGGTAACTGGAACAATACCTCCTCCAGTAAGAATTTTCCAGCACTTAGGTAGTGGGGAAGTGGCTAATTTGTGCATGGTTACGAAATTACTAGATATGAATGACAGGGTTACGCCAGAATCAAATAATGTAGTTGCAGGTAATGATGCAACTAAAATGGTACCTGTGATGGTTTCACCTTCGGGTTCTTCGGCAACTGCAGCTAAAGCAAAGGCCTGTCCGTGCCTTTGTCCTCCAGATTATTGTCTAGCCTTGTTGAATTGGGCCTCCTGAGTGGCCAGGGGTGCTCCTCTCTGATATCCTCCAGATGTTGAGGGTAGCATCTTCTGGGCTTGTGCTCCTGGCTTCTGTCCGTGCTGAGGTGCTGTATCTTTGCGTTGTGGGCAGTCTCTAGCCATATGCTGGCTCGCTCCACATACTAGGCATAATCCTAGCTTCTTTTTGCAGTCATTGGCAAAATGTCCCTTCTTGCCACAAAAGTGACAAGTCGGGAGCTCCTTCTTCTGGTAGGGTCCCGTCGTCTGCTGTGTCTGATTTTGTGGACGGCGGATAGGTCCTCCTGCTCCTTGCTAGTTTTTGGCCGGGAAGGTTGGATTCGGGCGTCTTGTTCCTCGGCCAATTGCTTCTTGCACCCTTGCTTCTGTAAGAACCTCCTCGTAGGAGATCCTCGATTGTGCCGTTGTATATCTTTGGAGCTCTAGGGTGAGGCCGCGGTGGAATCTCTTGGCCTTCTCCAGCTCGTTCAGTATTAGCATGGCATCGAATCGACTCAGTCGGCAGAACTCTGCATCGTAGGCATCGACGGACATGTTCCCTTGTTCCAGGTACAGGAACTGGGAATATAGGGCATCTCGGACTGTTGCGGGGAAGTACTTGGCATTGAAGTGCTCCAAGAATTGTTCCCAAGTCTGGTCTTTGCCGACGCTACGCTCTATGGATTCCCACCAGTGATGGGCGTTGCCGAGGAGTTGGGCCCTCATAGCGGTCATCCATAAATCGGGGGTAAGTTGCGAACCTTCCAGTAGCATCTCTGTGTTGGAGATCCAGTCGAATATCTCCTCTGGGGTTTCGCTGCCTTTAAAGGTTTTCGGGCTCATTTGGCGGAAACCTCGGACTGTGCCTACTGGTTGGACAGGTACCGGTGTCGGGGTAGTGGTTTTCTCCAAAGCCGTCATCAAGGTCTGTCTCAAGGCTTCAGTCTGTTGCCACTGAGACTGTCTCAGGGCTTCAGTCTGTTGCCATTGAGTCTGCAACATAGCTTGGAGGAACTGGAACATTTGAGGCTGGCCCTCAAGCTGTGGCATCATGGCAGGAAGGGTTGGAGGTGGTGGCAAAGGTGTCTCTGCCTGCGGTGTTGATGTTTGCCCTTCATGTTGAGCTGGTGTTCCTGTCTGGGCAGGATCCTGGGGAAGGTATGGAGTCGTCGGGTAGACCAGCATCCTTCTCGGGGATTGGTCTCGTGGGGTAGTCGGGGTTCCTTGGACATTTGGCGAGGGGTCTGTTGCTTGGTCAGCCCCATCAATCGCATGTTTTCCGGGTATGTCCATATTTTTGAAGAAAATAGAATAATTAGAAAGGCATGAAGGAAAAGATAATCAAGCAGGATGCGATAAAAAAATATTTTAAGGATAGAGTCAGTGTGGATGAGACCTAGTATTCCTATTCTATTGCAGGCTTGCTGGACATGTCATCATACCACTAGCAATAAATTAGACCTGCATGGGCCACCACTAAAAGCATGTCACGCCCCAGTCCCAAAATGTCAGGAACTAGGCCACGTGTCATTGGCCAGCTGATACGTCACTAAGGATTTAATCCCATATAATGGACCCAAAGAAACGTGCTACGCTGTCCTAAATTACTACAAGTCTAATACAGGTAAATCTATCTCATCCACAACAAAATGTCAGGAAAATAAGTGCTGAATATATATAAAAGCTGAGTCTGATAAAGACATAGTACATCTGATGGGAACAAGCCCATAACAAAAGCTAAATAGCGCAGAAAAAATAAGATAGACTAAGTAGCGTCTATGTGGGAAAAAACAGCTCCATCTCCAGGTGACCAGGCTTCTAGGTTCAGGCAAACTCTGAGGGTGTCTCCTCTAGCTCCTCCTCGGTAGCACATCTAGCCTCCTAATCAGGTCCGTATACCGTGGGGTAGAAAGCCTCGTCTAAATCTGGCAAGGAACCAGGTCCTCAGTGGGACGTAACAAGATACAAAAAAATAATATGCCATGTATGTAAATACTGAATAAATAAATAAACACAGGGTGCTAACCATCTAAGTGAAATGCAAATAAAGACCTTGTAGTACGCATGGGAATGTGTCGGCTAGACATATGCTGACTTAATTCACCAGTCGTGGTGACTAGCTAGTATATATGTTATATGCCCCCTGACTCAAGGGCACTCTGCAATCGGTCATCTCCGAGGAGCATGATACGAAGGTATAAAAACATACAAGGAGGGGGTGTCCCATACGTCTACTAGTTATCTTTCCCGCCCAATGTAACTAAATGTCAAGTCGTACTTTTCCTGAGTTTTTCCTGATTTTATGCTAAACCGTGATGCGTGTCATACGTACTGGTAGCTAATCAAATACGTAGCTCGCATCCCAATATGTTTTGCAACCATGTTGCGTGTTCCCTTGATAGGGTCTAGGAGAATATCAGGATACTCTCACAGTTGTTTGGTAAGTCTGTAAACTAAATTAATTACACTATGTATCTGTTGACTGTACCCAAGGCAATCTCAGGTACTTATATTCATATGAAATTCAGGAACAATAGCATAAATCAATATCTGAATTTAAACAGTAAACTTGGCAAGGTATACTTGCCTACTCTCTGATAGTATTGAAACCCTGATCTCACAGTCAGGTTTGAAGGTGCTTGTGACAGGGGGTCACTGGCTGAGCTGGAGATGTTTTCTGTTAAAACATACAGGGTTCGTGAATATCATGGGTATAATATAAAAGTATATTCATATATATACTTATATACATATATGATATTATATATATATATATATATAATATAGGATACCCATATATATATAGAGTATATATATATATACGTATAGATATAATGTATAATATATATTATATATGTATATATAGATATATAAATAAATGAACAGACGGTGCAGAAATGAATATATATATATATATATATATATATATATATATATATATATATATATATATATACTGTACTATCCAGTATAGTATTATATTATATATATATCATATATATATATACATATATACATATATATAATGAAAAGGAAATGACAGTGCTGGAAATATAAATACGTATATCAATACTGTATTATCCAGTATTATATAGTATATAGATAATATATATATATATATATAGATATATGTATACATATGATAAAAAGGAAATGATAGTGCAGAATGTAAAATATACATATATAAACATATGCTGTATTATCCAGCAATATATTATATAGTATATATTATATGTAGATAATATATATATATATATATATATATATATATATATATATATACATATATATATATATATACATATATATATATATATATATATATATATATATATATATATATATATATATATATATATATATATATATATATATATATATATATATAACTTAAAAGACAGTGCAGGAAATAAATACATATATAAATACATATGCTGTATTATCCAGTAATATGACATAAATACATATTATATAATAATTATATATATATATTGCATATATAGATTAACTATAATTATATATAGAATATATATGTATAAATATACATAGGTATATATATATATATACATAAATATATACATACATATATAAAACAATATATATGTATAATAATAATATGTATATTGTATAAATATACTGTATTTATACAGTATATAATAATATGTAATATATATAATATATTATATATATATATATAAATATACATATATATACATATATATATACATATACACATACATATATAGAATTAGGCGTATATACGTATAATGAAGAGGGGGGTATACCTACTGACAGGGGGGACCTAGGCGTCGTCGCCGGCGGGAGGACGACGGCGGAGGTGGCGGTGGCTGGCCGGAGGAGCGGCAGCAGCAGCAGTTGCTGCCAGCAGCAGCAGCTCGTGGAAGCTACGACGGTGGCTGCGGCGGCGGAGGCTGCGGTGCAGGGTGGGGAAACGCCGGAGGGAAGAGTGGCGGTGAGGTTGGTGGTGGTGGCGGGGGTCTACGGTGGCGGTGGTGGTGGCTAGAGGCGGTCGGAGGTGAGGGGTGCTGTTAGGGTTAGGGGGAGTTGGGGGTGCTACGGGGCTGAGGACGGCCGGAGGGACGGTCGTGGGGCGGTGGGAGGGTGGTGGTCGTGTAGAGGGGGTCAGGGCGAGTCGAGTGGTGGTGGTGGTGGGGGTGCTCGGTGGTCGGAGGCGGTGGTGGAAGTGGTTCGGGTGGTGGTGGCTGTGGGGGATGGTGTTGGGGGAGTTGGCTTGCGGGGGCTGCCCACGGCGGAGCAGACGGCCGGAGGGGGTGAGGCTTGGCCGGAGGGGAGGTGGGATAGGGGCGAGGGCTTCGCCGGAGTGGGGTGGCCGGTGGTGGCGGAGGGTGGTGGCTGTGAGGGTGTGAGTGGGTTGTGAATGAGAGGGGGTCGGGTTTTATAGGTTTAGGGGGAGTGGCAATTTGGTAAATAAGGGGAAATCCTAGGGTATTTTGGTAATTTGATTTTTAGTATATTTTTAACAGATATTTCTGGATACTTAGTGCCACATGTAGGGGTTAGGGTTAATGGTCATTGAGGTTATGCCACCTCACATACATTTTGCAATAAAACCCTTGTAATTCCATAATTTGTATAAAAGTCCTAAAATTGGTATTTTGTGCAATTTACGCAATTTGTCTAGAAAAACACCTTGTTCCTAAAAATACAGAATTGTACAAAAATAAGGGGGAAAGCTGGGGAAATATTTTGGAAAGTGTGGGGGTGAGCCTGGGCAGAGGCAGGGTCTGATTCTTTGGGTGATACGGGTCATCGTATTTATTATTTAATAAATACTGCGCACGGTGTTCACTAATTATTTAGAGGCAGGTAGGGTCATAATTTTTCTACGGTGTCAATATACTAATTGTAGTATATTTCAGGTAGAATAATATCGTATTTTTTTTTGGGCAAAACAGGTGCATGTTTGGCCTCAAATCTCTAGGTGTACAGAGATGGATAAAGAGCAGAAAATTAAATAGAAATTAAATACGAACTTTTGTAACGATATTTATGTGTCTCAAACGAGGCTCAAAATAAAGCATCTGTGAGTTGCACAAAATTCAAAAAAATAGTCTAGCATGTCTAGGGCAGGTATGTGAATTTTGTTTGGGAAATACAGCTAGTGTAATGCTCTAATTAATTGTGTGAAGTACAGGTGCACAATCAAACAAAAATAAATTTTAGAAAGTTGAAATAATTCTAATTAGCTAAAAATAATCCTAAATTACTGAAATTTGGTCGAGGGAGTTTACAGCCTCTCATGAAGAAATTAATTAAGGTGGAAAGGTTCTAGTCTAATGGTTTCACTAATTAATTCATCCTCATAATGAATGGGCCTACTATTGGGCTTAATCTAAACTAGAATTAAATGTTGGGTCCATGGATCTAAACTAAACTAGTTAGGTCCACTACACAAGTCCAAAATAAATCTAATATTTAATAATAAATAAATAATACAACAAATAATATTTACACATGCACAACATTTAATATTATAATCCTAAAAATATAATTATCCATGCAAAATTACTAAACTACCGTTAGTTGGAAAAGTGAGGGTGACAATCCTATCCACCTTAAAAAAATTTGTCCTCAAAATTAAGAAATAAACTAACTACAAAAGCAATCAATATAAGCAAAGAAATAATTATACCTCACGGCTCAAACAGATATGGATATCGCTCGCGCATCTCGGCCTCTCGCTCCCAGGTACTCTCTCCTGACGAGTGATGCCTCTACGCGATGCGCACCAAAGGAATTATTTGGTTCCTCAGCACCATCTTTCTCCGATCTAGAATCTCAATTGGCTGCTCTGGATAGCTAAGAGTAGGGCCTACTTCTATCTCCGAGTGATCCAACACATGAGTAGGATCTGCCACGTACCGTCTCAACTGCGAAACGTGGAATATGTTATGCACTCCCTCCAATGCAGGTGGCAAGTCTAGTTTATAAGCAACTCCACCGACCATCTCAATAATACTGAAAGGTTTGATGAATCGCGGACTAAGCTTTCTGCCTACACCAAAATAAATTATGCCACGTGTCGGAGAAATCCTCAAGAAAACCAGACCGCCAACCTAGAACAAAACACAACCTTAGCACTCTAACAAAACAAACGATCACAAGCAATGCAAAATAAAATCTATACCTCAAACTCCAATGGACTCCGGTGGCTATCGGCCCAATACCACTGTCTATCCTGCACCACCCAAAGTTTATCCCTGATGAGCTTTACCTTCTCAGCTGCATCCACTACCATCTCTGGTCCCAATAAAAATCTTTCACCAACATTATCACATGATAACAGAGTACGGCATCTCCATCCATACATTGCCTCAAATGGTGACATCTTGATACTGGCTTGATAGATGTTATTGTAAGAAAACTCTACCAAGTGAAGATGATCCTCCCAAGAATCTCCAAAATCTAAAACACAGGTGCGTAGCATGTCCTCGAGAGTCTGAATATTCCTCTCCGACTGCCCGTCGGTTTGAGGGTGATATGCGGTACTGAACTTGAGCTGAGTTCCCAACCTATCCTTCAAACTCCTCTAGAAGTAGAATGTGAAGCGACTATCCCGACCTGAGACTATGCTCACAGGAACTCTATGCAATCTAACTATCTGACGCACATACATCTCTGCGAGCTTCTTCGTAGATGTACCCACTTTGAATGGAAGAAAGTGGGCTGATTTGGTCAACCTGTCTACGATGACCCAAATCGCATTTTTACCTCCTGGAGAACGCGGAAGTCCTGAAACAAAATTTATCGTAACATGCTTCCATTTTCACTCTGGAATGGGTAAAGGCTGAAGCAATCCACCTGGCCTCTATCTCTCTGCCTTTACCTGCTGGCATACCAAGCATCTGGATACGAAGCTAGCTACCTCCCACTTCATACTATACCACCAAACATGCTCTTTCATGTCCCTATACATCTTGTTGGTACCTTGATGCATAGAGTATTGAGATCGATGCGCCTCCTGAAGAATCTCCTCACGCAATGCTCTACTCGACACACACAATCTGGTACCGTGCCACAATGATCCATCATCTGCAATGCTGAAGTCCTCTGTGAACCCTATCTGGACCTGTGCTTTGATGCTCCTCAGAGACTCATCCTTGAACTGTGCGGCTTTGATTCGGTCCATCAACTCTGACTGTACCTGAAGTCCCCACATCTGTGTCGCAACTCCATGAACTAATACCTCAATGCCCAAACTATCAATATCAGCCAATAAATATATGTCCCTTGTTAAATACATACCCACTGGATACCTGCTCAAGGTATCCGCGACTACGTTAGCATTCCCTGGATGGTACTGCAAAAAAATGTCGAAGTCCCTCATCAACTCCAACCATCACCGCTGCCTCATGTTGAGCTCTTTTTGTGTAAAAATATACTTCAAGCTCTTGTGATTTATAAAGATCTCTTTCTGCTCTCCATACAAGTAGTTCTTCTACAGTTTAAGAGAAAAAATAACTGCTGCCAACTCCAAGTAATGGGTAGGATAATTTTTCTCATGCGGGCATAATTGCCTGGAAGCATAGGCAATCACCTTCCCATTCTGCTGCAACACACAACCCAAACCCTTGCCCGATGCATCACTATATATAGAGAATCCTCCTGCCCCTGATGGCAATTTTAATATTGGAGTTATAGTCAACCTCTTCTTTAGCTCCTCAAAAGCAGACTGACAATCCTCAGTCCAGATGAACTCCACGTCCTTCCTGGTTAGTCTAGTCATCGGCTCCACAATCCTGGAAAAATCCTGAATAAACCTCCAATAATAGCCTATCAGTACAAGAAAACTCCTTATGTCCGCCACTGAACTCGGGATAGACCATGACTCAACTGCTGAAATCTTCTTCGGGTCTACTGAGATCCTGTCTCCTGTAATCACATATCCGAGGAATTCAACCTTATCAAGGAAGAACTCACACTTCGAAAGCTTGCCATATAGCTTCTCCTTCCTGAGGGTCTCCAAAACTATCCTCAAGTGCTTCTCATGCTCCTCCGGGGTCTTTGAATATATCAGTATATCATCAATGAATACTACCACAAACTGATCCAAGTACTGATGAAACACCTTATTCATCAGGTTCATGAATATCGCCGGGGCATTGGTCAACCCAAACAACATCACCAAAAACTCAAACTGTCCATACCGAGTCCTGAAAGCTGTCTTTGAAATGTCTTCCTTCTTCACATTCACCTGGTGGTACCCTGACCTTAATTCTATCTTCGAGAATACCTTCGCTCCGGTCAACTGATCAAATAAATTGTCAATCCGCAGCAACGGATATTTATTCTTGATAGTGAGGTTGTTGCCCTGTAGTCGATACACATGCGTACCGACCCATCCTTCTTTGGTACAAAAAATATCGGAGCACCCCATGGCGATGAACTGGAGCGGATGAAGCCCTTGTCCTGTAACTCATCCACCTGCTTCTTTAACTCCGCCAGTTCGCTGTTGTTCACCCTATAGACGTGCTGTGATATTGGCTCTGCGCCTGGCACCAAATCTATAGAAAACTCCATATATCTGTCCGATGGCAACCCCGACAACTTCTCTGGAAAGACGTCCATAATCAATGGATGTGGCGGCTCCTGCTCTTCTACCAAAGCTCCACAAAAGTCTCATTCACTCTTCTCTGCTGCTCCTCTGATGAACTCAAACTCTGGCTCTCCTGGTGAGTGAAACAAAACTCTGCCTCCTCGACAATCGATACTAGCATGATGCCTACTCGACCAATCCATCTTGAGTACTATATCGTAGCTCGGAAGTGGCATTATGAGTAGACATACGCTCAACTCTAGGCCTCCCAAAGAAACTCTCTAGTCCTTGCAAACATCACTGACTAGGATAATGCCACCGCCGGTCGTGATCTTGCAAGTTCTCGCCAACGGTTCAGACTCAAGATGATGTTTCAGAGCAAAAGATATAGATACAAAACTATGTGAAGCACCGGAATCAAATAATGCATGAGTTAAAAAAGAATCAAGATAGACTGAACCTGAGATAACATCACCGACTGGCTCCTCCTCCTCGATGGTTAAGGCAAAATCTCACCCCTGTCGCTTGTCACCTCTCTGCTGGTGCTGGTGCTGGTGCTGGTGCTGAGCAAACTGCTGCTGTTGTGGTGTTAGAGAAGGTCCTCTCTACTGTCACGCTGGTGGTCTCACGGGTGCTCTCTGTGCCTGATCTCCGCCCTGAGCTGGATGAGCTAAAACTTTAGGACAAGCTCTCAACTGATTGTCCCCTGATCCGCAGAATAAGCAATGGCCCAATCTTATTCTTCATGCATCCCATCCATGTCCTTGCTTCTTACAGAAAGTAAAAAGAATAGCTGGCCTCTGAATCTGGTGCATCTGATGTGCCGGCGCTCTAGTTGGTCCATGATACTGCTGTCTCAGGTGCTGGAAATGCCTCTGGTGCTGCTGTTAAAAATGAGGCCGCTTTATTAGACCCGTATTGGTACTGGATCCTCTTGTGTCCCTCGGCCTCTTAGAGCCAAGCTCTAAATCATCCTCTGCCCACTGTGCCTGTCTCAGAATCTCCTCAAAAGTAGCGGTGGGATCTCCATTCGTGTGTGATTTGACTTCCTTGTTCAGGCCCTTTCTGAACTTCCTGGCTCTTCCTCTGGGGTTCTGCCCGTCCATAAAGTGACCTAATCTGCAATACTCCGCCATATACTCATCCACCGTCATACCTCCCTGAATAAGGTACTGGAACCGGCTCTCTAGAGATGTCAGAGCCACATCTGGAAAGAACATTTTCTTGAAGAGCTCTTTGAAAGCTTCTCAAGTAAGTCCTGGTACTGAGATCCTGGGGTCCGTCCTGAACCAAGTTAACACAATGTCGAACATCATACACCCCGCTACCTCTATCTGCAACCTCTTTGGAAACTGTACCAGCCGCAGGTTTCGCTCAATGTCTTCTATCTAATCATCAGCATAAAGGATCCCTTCTGTGCCTTTAAAGTCCTTCGGCCCCATCCTCTTGAAGTCTATGATGGTCCCCGACCTCAGCTGCTGCAGGGTAAAGTGAGATGGTGTCGTCTGTGGCTGGACTAAGGTGACTCTCTCGACTGCTACGAGCACAATCTGGGGAGCATTCTCTACGCTCTATTGCATAACCTCTGACAGAAGCTGCTGTGCCTCCATCATCTGCTGAAAGTGCGCAAATATCTGCATCTGATCGACTGCGGGTAGTGGGGGTGGAAGATCCCCTGAAACTGTCGGTGTTGCCCTCTGTACCGGAGATGGAGCACCTCCAAAAGCTATTACAGAAATGCCCACCTAGATTGGTGAAGCTGACCTCCGGAAGGTAGGTGCTGGAACACCGTCTAATGGTGCTGCCCTCATAGGTGATGAAGTGACTGACCCTGCTGACATGGCACCTGAGCGCTGAGAACGCATCTTCGGCGGCATCCAAAAGATAGATTGAACAAATGAATCAATATTGAGTATGATAAGATATCATCAATGAAGGACATAATTTATTCAAAGCAACATTCAATAGATAAGGATAGCAAAACTGATATTAGAAGTGTTTCCTAGTTGTGATTGAGTAACTCTCAACCTAAATCCTATTTCCTAAAGCAGGCTCGTAGCAGTACTCTAGTCGAGCACTACTACGATATCGCTCTAATTGTGGCTCTAGTTCTGCATGGGCCACCACTAAAAATGTGTCACGACCCGCACCCGGATATTCGGGCACGAGTACGTAGGTACGCCCAGCCTACGCCACAGCATCGACGGTAGAACGCTGTCTAGGTTAATTCTACTATCTGAATATCTCAATAATATAAATATGGTACCTGTCAATCATCTCAACTCCAAAGGGAGGAATAATATGGTATCTCACAAATGTAACTATACTCAATCACAATGCAAACTAAGGAAGATAAAGTACGAATGAAATAACGAAGGAAAGAATCAAGATACAATCCATAAGTCTAAAATAATATACATGCCATGAGTCTCAATAAAGTCTAATAAAAATCCACAAATAAACTAAACGTCCTCAGGTTCTGGAACTAAGTCCTCCTGGTTTATAGGAGTATCCTCTAATGGAACACCGTCCTGCGGCCCGTAGAATGTAGGACACTGATCTATGAGCCAATCATCTGGAAAAATATATTCAGTCAGGATTGGAGTAAAGTACATACCTCTGAAAGCAGTTTCAAATACATAATCGAGCATATAAAATAGATAATATAAAAGAATACAAGATATCTAAATATCAGAATGAAATAAACTAGAGTGAACAGGTAATATACTGGAATAAAGAACAACAATATGAATATCATTAATATAAATAAATAACTGAAATCTAACTAATGTGCCTCAGAATACAAGTTCATTATGTGATCGGTTTAGGTTGAACCCGAATACAATAAGGTAACTCGATTATAAGAGTGGTATATAATTGACATATACATGAATACACTGGGCTTTGATCATATAATCAACTCCTACTCCCCCATCCCCAACTAATACCAATGGATCCAATCACGATATATTACGAATACGAATATGGGCACACTGAACACGAGCAATGTGTGAACACAAAATATAAATAATCAGTAACCAATACACACAATAAATACATGTGAAGGAGTATCCGCTGAACACGGTAGGGGATAACATCTCCTGACAGGATCCATGTAGTACCAGTCCATGAAACCACTGTGTCAGAATCAAGTATACAGTTCTAGAACATGAGATATATACACTATTATGAAATAAAAACTAACAGAGAAATATACTTGCCTGAAGTCCTGAGCAAGGTGTGTCTCTCGATGCCCAAGCTTGTGTCACACAGACCTATATATGGTATGTTGTGTGACCTATATATGGTATGTTGCATCAATACAAGGTTTTGTCATAAAATAAGTTAAACTATCTCAATTCTAGGCCATGAAGGCATTTCTAAGTCAAAACAGACAAACTTGGTCAAACTAACTATTTCTAGGTTGTATGAGTCCAACTCTAGGATATTAGGTCCATACACTATGTAACTAGGCCATACTAGCTAAATTAAGATACTAGGATACACACAAAACACCGTATCATAGGATATGCAAGTTTTTGATATAAAAATGTTAATTATATATATACAAGACAATACATATATTAATCTTAGCTAACTAATGCAACTTGGATATCCTGGCTTTGAACCAATGCGTATCTCACTACCTACACAACCATCTTGATACTCAAACTCAATACCTCGAGTATCAACCAATACCTTGACATTACCTTAGTATCACAAGGTAATTCAAATCCTACTATATATAGCTCACTATCAATACACTAACATATACTAACATTAACTAAACTATATAGAATACTACTAACTATTTAACATACAATAAATATCAATATATATATATATATATATATATATATATATATATATATATATATATATATATATATATATATATATATATATATATATACATACCTGCATATTAATCTACTATCTACTAATCTAACAAGTATGTATATAACTAACTGTTAGCTAACAATGCATATATATATATATATATATATATATATATATATATATATATATATATCAACTACCCAACAATGTAAATAACTACTACACTATTAATAGCTATATCTACTAACTAAACCACTAACAAACTACTAAACTCAAACCTTAACTAATCTGAACCCCTGCCTTGCTGTGCCTGTAGGCCTGAGGTTGATCCCTTGCTGTTGATGCTGCTCCCTCTGTTGATATTGGTGACTGTTGTACTTTGCTGATTGTTGCTGCTGCCACTGTAGTGTTGCATTGCATGCTGCACAAGCTGTTACAGTTGGCTCCTTAGATGCTGATATTGCTACTTGCTGTGCTGTGCTAGCTGCAGCATGCTGCTCAGTGCTCATTGTTGTGAAGTTTGTTGCTGCACCTTGCTGTTGATTCATTGGCTGATGCTGGGAACTCTTCTCTTGCTGTTGCTGCTAATACTGAGGTTGTTAGCTATTGTTCTACTGTAGTGCAGCTGCTTCTGCATGCTATTTCTGTTGCACTGCCTGCTAGCTGATGCACATTGCTGTGATGCACTTTACTGTAACTGCAATGGCTAGCTGCCACTACTTGCTATGAGCATCAGTTGAATGCAGTTGGTGCATTATTGCACAATTGCTGTTGTGAGTTGCTTGCTACTGAATTGCTGAATTGGATGCTGCACTGATGCTACTGCCACTGCACTTCAGTTGCCCGATCCCCTCACACATACACACACACACACACACAATATATATATATATATATATATATATATATATATATATATATATATATATATATATATATATATATATATATATATACGCATATACATATACATATAGATATCTACATCTATACACCTATCTACATATACATATGGCTATATACATATACTCATAGCTATATTTACATATCTATATAATACAATATAGATACATACACATATATATAACCATATAATTACATAATATATCATATCTAATAGATATACACAAGTCAAATGAATTGAGGGACAATGAACATACACGTGGAGTGCACCGCACCCGTATCATACTCATTCTATGATACGCTGCGATATAGCTCTACCACACAACCAAAATTCTCCCGAAGTACACGAACAAGTCTAGAATACTAATTATGAATAATACAAAGAATTAAATACTCAACTACGTGTCGTATCAAAATATGACATGCACAAACTCCCGTGTCGAAAGAAAACCACCAAATCAATCCGTATATCTAAATTATCGAGATATGGCCTACACGGATCCAATTATGGATATGACACTAGTCATACACAATTAAACACTTGTCAATTTAGTCTAATTGACTAATTGACAAACACAAGATGTGCCAATCTCAAAATTTTTCCAAAGTTGACACAAAATACCATATAACTTTCTCCATAGCCCTCCTATGAACCTAATTCCAATTCCTATGGGTAGCCTTAGCATATGGGATGGTTCCTAATAATTAAATTACACATTTAGAACCTAATTAAAGAGAAATAACTAAATTGTACCGATTGGGAGGATTCCTAATAAAATCCTCAAATTGAGTGAAATAGCCTCCAACTTGTAGATCCTTGCTCCTACTTGTAAATCCTTGCTCTACTGGCCTCCAATGAAGAATAAAGAAAGAATTAGGAAGAAATTTGAGTATAAATTGGTGTGGAAATAAAGAAATTGGAAGAGGAAAAATTCTAGCTCTAGATTGGAAGAACAAAATGAGAAGAGAGACATTCTCTCTCCTCCCTATAGGTGGCCGACCCTTCCCCCTCCTCCAAGCTATTATGGAATGACCAAAATACCCCTTGGGGCCTCTCATGAAGAAATTAATTAAGGAGGGAAGATTCTAGTCTAATAGTTTCACTAATTAATTCATCCTCCTAATGAATCGGCCTACTATTGGGCTCAATCTAAACTAGAATTAAATGTTGGGTCCATGGATCTAAACTAAACTAGTTAGGTCCACTACACAAGTCTAAAATAAATCTAACATCTAACAATAAATAAATAATACAACAAATATTTTTTCAACATGTACAATATTTAATATTATAATCCTAAAAATATAATTATCCATGCCAAATTACTAAACTACCCTTAGTTGGAAAAGTGAGGGTGACAATGAATCCATTATATCCTGGTTGTGAGGATCATTCACCGTTGGCGGTGGTTAGAAAATTGTTGAGCATCAAGTCTGATTTTAATATGTCGCAAGAATGCTACAATCGATTGATGTATTTAATTATAGAGATCTTGCCGGAGGGTGATAAGTTTCCTATAGACTTCTAACTATCTAAGAGGATGGTGAGATCGCTCTAGATGGAATATAAAAAAAATCGATGCATGTGACAATAGGTGCATATTATACTACAAAGATGACAAGATGGAAGACGTATACAGATTCTTTGGTGCTGATCGCTACAAGGCAACTAGTAGTGAAAGGTCTGTCGGTGCAAGGAAGCCTACCTATTCTGCACTACTTGCCTTTGACGTCGCGGTTGTAGAGGTTGTTTATGGTGAAGGAGACTGCAGAAAATATGAGTTGGCACATGCAATAGATCGAACGAGTGTTGGATCATCCATCCGATGGAGAATCATAGAAGCACTTTGATCGAGAGTATCCATATTTTTCTTCGGATTCGCATAATTTCAGATTGGGGCTCTCCTCCGATGGATTTATCCCATTTAAACTTTCGTGCTCCCAATATTCATGTTGGCATGTGTTCGTTACTCCGTACAATCTACCGCCTTGGATGTGCATGAAGACTCCGTATATATTTCTAACCATTATTATCCCTGGTTCGAACAATTCGAAGAGGAACATCGATGTGTATTTACAGTCGTTGATAGATGAGTTGAATCAGCTGTGGGAAGTAGGTGCCAACACGTACAATAACTCTAGAAAGTAGAATTTTCTGATGAGGACAGCACTTATGTGGACCATAAACGACTGGCCTATGTAATGTTATCGGGATAGAGCACTCATGGCCGTCTCTCATGTCCGTATTACATGGACCGCATTAGGGATTTTCGTTTAAAATATGGAGGCAAACCATCCTTCTTTGATTGTCATCGACAATTCCTACTGAAGGATCATCCGTACAGGAGGAACATAAATGTTTTTCATGTTGGCATTATGGATAAGGCCAATCCACCGCCAAGGTGGCCCGAATACACAATATGGGAAGAGGTAAAAGATTTACCAAGTGCTATCGAAGAGCCTGCTAAGGGGTATAAGTGTGACATATTTGGTCGCAGTCATAAATGGACTAAGAGGAGTATATTATGGGATCTGCCTTATTGGAGCACCAATCTGATCAGACATATCCTTGATATCATGTATATCGAGAAGAATATGTTTAACAACATAATTAATACTATAATGGAAGTAAAAGGGGAAGACGAAAGATAATCCAACGGCCAGGTTGGACTTGGAAAAAAAAGTTGACGTCCTACGTTGCATTTGATAGAGGTGGGGAATGGAAAGTTAAAGAAGCCTAAAACAATTTTCTCACTGGAGAAGGAGGATAAAGAGAGACTTTGTAGATGGATTCATGGCCTAAAATTTTTAGACGGGTACTTGTCGAACTTAATAAGATGCGTCAATCTCAAAGAGAATAAACTGATGGGTATGAAGAGCCGCTATTGTCATGTATTCATGGAGAGGTTAATTCTGATTGTATTTTGGAAATTCTTACCGCATGTTATTTGGGATCCATTGACAAAGCTCAGCATATTCTTCAGAGATATTTATTCTACTAAGTTGCTCATCGATCGTCTAGAAAAGCAAGAGAAGGACATTGCAGTAACACTGTATAAGCTCGAGAAGGTATTTCCTTCTGGATTCTTCGACTCCATGGAGCATTTGCCAATTTATCTTTCCTATGAGGCACGTATTGGTGTGCCTATCGATTATCGGTGGATGTACCCATTCGAGCGACATCCGAATCACCTAAAGTTAAAGGTAAAAAATAAGGCACAGGTTGAGGGTTCTATTTGTGAAGCTTATGTTGTTGAGGATATTACAAACTTTTGCTCAATATATTTTAAATCTCATGTTGCTACTAATAGAATGAGAGCTCCAAAAATGATGATAGATATCATGAATCTAATGATGCAATACTGAAAGTATTCAATGCGTCCGAAAAACTTTCGGAGAAAATGAAGAAGAGATATTTGAATGACGACGAGCTAAAGGCTGCTCAGTTGTATATATTACTCAATTGCAAATATGATGAAGTGGAGAAGCTAGAGGGGTAAGTAATTAATACGTCCATGTTTACGTTATCTGAATATAATAGTATAAGCTATTATTATGCTACTAATCGGTGGTTGCTTTGTTATTTTTCAGCAAATATAATGATGAGCTGAGGTCGGTTAGACCCTATATAATAGACGAAGAAGTAGAATAAGAAATGAGATATCATTTTCCTTCTTGGTGGAGCGCATATGTAAGGAGGTAGGTAATTACTTTTTCTTTATGCACTTGCACAATAAATAACTTACTATCGTTTCTTTGTTATTTAGGTCGATCGTTTAACAACACTCGAGACTGAGTCTATTAGAGCTCTAGCCAAGGGACCAATTACTGCCGTCAAAATATAGCCAAGTTACTGTGCGAATGGGTTTAGACTCAAGTCAACAAATGCTTCGATCAGAGACAGCTTCCTGGATCTTGATTCCATAAAAATAGTTATTTATATATCAAATCTTCAAACTACAAAGACGTCAATCCAGGCAATGATTTCTTTGGTATCTTACGAGAGATTGTGGAGTTGATACATAATTATGGAACAAAACCTGCTAAGATCGTGTTATTCAAGTAAGAATGGTTCGATCCGATTCAAGATCAAGGTTGGAAAATTGACAAGCATGGTCTTGTGGATATAAACTATAAGCATAGATATCAAGGCTACAAACTATTTGTCCTATCAAGTCAAGCTCAGCTTGTGTACTTCACAACTTATCCTAGACGGGGAACAACGAGGTCGGACTGGTGGGCAGTATGCAAGACTAAAGCTAAAAATCTCTTTGACGTTGACGAAATAACTTATCAGGAGGATGAGCTACCTCTTGTAATAAATATTATAGATGTGGACTCAATAGAAGTTACTCATTACATGACTAATAATATAGAAGTGGTAGAATTATCCAAAGGGGAAGACGAAGACGAAGACGACGTAGATGAAAGTGAAGATGAGGAGGAAGAGGAAGAAGAGGACGAGGAAGATGAACAAGATAAATTTTATGAAGATGATTGAAAATAAAATAAATTCATTTAGACTTATGACATGTATTATATTTTGAATATAGAATGTACTATCCATTTTGACATGTGACAGTACTAGTTATTTACTGTACAATTCTATTAATACTGTGAGATATGTATAATATTTTGACTGTATAATGTACTATATATCTGTTTATTTATTCTATCATTATTTGTTGTTATCAGGTATGATAGGATAATACGGAGCATTCGATAGGTACCTAGGTAGACAGAGTGCTCCTTCGGTACTATCTACTGGTTCTAGATCCTCGTCGCCAAGTACTCCAGTATATCGACCAGCCGTATCTCCGACTGTGACGACGTTACGTGGCAGCACTCCTGGGACGAGTAGTTCCAGGCCTAAGACTACTCCCTCGTCCAACGTTCCTCCTGCTGACAAAACCATGAAGACATATGAGCAGATGGCGGAGGTTGAGCTGACGTCGTCTCCGAATCAGCGAGATCCTCCATGTGCACCTCTGGACGAGACGAGGATGGAGATTTGGGTCGACGGTACAAAGTAAGTCAATTAGTTGGTTTATCATCATATATATCGTGTATTTATATATTCATCATATATTCACTTTTTTATGAATATAATTATCTCTGTATAGATATCGATTCTCGTCGGTACAGAGATGTCTGGACCACTTTCTGAGGTACAAATATGGTGGCCCTTAGATCAACTACTCTGATGCTCTAGACGAGAGAAAGGTGTTCTAGTTTGCGCACTTCAAGGTAAAAATATATTTTGTTTTAATTTTAATCATCTAATTTATGGATATTATATAACTTACTAAATTAATTCTTGTAGCAAATGTATTTCTATCCACCGTACTGGGCCGAGTTGATCGAGCAAATATTTTCTGCCATCGTCGCCAAGCTGATCTATGATGCTTTGGATGACCAGAAGGCTCATAACGTGAAGGAAAACCGATCCAAGGTTGGATCACGCCTGATTAGTGGACTGCGATGATGGTTAGATTCGACGATCCAAGGTACAAGAAAAGATCTAAGAAGGCCAAGTCGGCTAGGAAGAAGTCAATAAAGTGGTGTGATGGCTCGATTCCGATGGCGGAAGGTTTTTGTTATTTTATATTTTTTATTTCAGATATATTATTTTAATGCAAGTATGATAAAATGGTAGTAGGATAAAATATTTAATTTTAGTACTAAATAATATATTTTTAACAGGTACAGAGGGGTGAGGATGCCAATATGGTGATTGTCTTCTTGGCCACCAATCGAAAGGGCGGGAAGCTCATTGATGAGAGGGCCTCGTAGACCTATGTAAGTAATACTTTACTCTATGTTAATTTTAATAATACATAGAAAATATGCAAATAAATATCCATGTAGTTAGTAATAAGTACCTTAGACATTAGTAATTATCGAGTATCCATGCTTTTCTAGGCCGAGTATCATAGACTCCGTGACGGACGACTCCTAGTGCACCTACAACGAGAGAGGCTGGTACTTACTCGCAGTCCTCTCCAGCTCCGTCGGTGGACAATCTGTGGGTGACCGATGCTGGTGGTCTCAAGAGGGGTACGTACTATGGTACGAGATCCTATGGAACCTTTGTTGCGACATAGTCCTCCAGGTCCTCCTTTGCAAGTGCTCATTCTCTACAGCCCTCGTAGGCGTCTGCCCGAGTCCAAAAGTGTTGACCGTCAGATTGTGTCTCTCTGTGATGTGTTACTGCGAAGGATGGAGGAAAAATCACTATCTCAGCCGCAGACGGACGATGTGACGCTCATCGCACGATTTGATACCTTGAGCGCAACATCATGGAGCTCAGGGATATGACCGAGATGACGGAGCGTATTGTTACTGCTCTTATAGCATCGATATAGGGCAGCATGACGGAGCTGAAGGCATTACAGTTGTCCATAGGCAAGAGGCTGACGATGATGCATGATTTAATGGCTGATAGCAGTACGAGGTTGCTATCTACCATAGATTCATACAAACATCGACTAGCAACATTGGAGCAAATATGTCCTCCTGGTGTGCCTTAATTGACACCGACTCCACCAACGTTACTTCCTTCTTCATCGACATCAGTGTCTATTTCATGGGAGCAGTATGAGTTATTCTTATCCCTGGTGCGCGGTGGTGTTCATCCTCCTCCAGATCCGCAGTAGTCCTAGTTATGACAGTTTACTCGTTGTTTGTGTTTTGACCCATGATATTGGGTTATTTATGAATATTATACATTTATTGAGACTTTTATACTTTATTTCTTGTACTTAGTTGTGTGGATATTTATTGCATTCTTTACGACAGGATTTTTTTGAGACTCGGTTTATAATTCCAATTTGTCATTTTCTTCAAATTTTACTTTATTATTCATATTAAATGTTGGTGAATTTACTGGTGTTGAGTGTTCTATTGAAGGGGTCGACAACCCAAGGAATTCAACGGAGGTTGCTCCGGGTCTATTTATACAAATTATGAATTCATAAACTGTAGGAAGATTGGTTTGGAAACTATTTTATATTCAGTTTTTTATTTTTTTACTGGAAATTTAGCGGCTATTAGCGACGTTTAGCAACGTTTATATACGTCGCTAAATATATCGCCAACTGTATCATAATATCGCTAATTATGTCGCTAAATATCGCTAAATTACTAACATGACAGTATTTGCCAGGTCAAAAAAATGTCGCTAAATGTGTTACAAAATGTCGCTAAATAGAAAATATTAGCGACGTTTAGCGACACACAATACGTTACTAATATAGCTATGTTGCGTCACTAAATTTTGCTAATATAAAAATATTAGCGACACCAATATATCGCTAGAAAATGTCGCTATAGCAACGTTTTGCGACATTTTTCCTGTCAGCGACTAGCTTAAACGCGACTTCAATGAAACGTCGATGATTATGTCGCTAAAATTTTTTAGTGACATTTTCATGCCATTTAGCGACGTTTTCAGATGTCACTAATTTGACTTATTTTGGTAGTGGAGTTCATAAATTAGAGTTCATTTATATATAACTTTGAGTGACATTAAGGGTATGTCTGATTTTAAGAGAATGGTAAGTTTGTATCCTATAAAATAAAGTTGCCAGTAAAAAAGTTTCCAGTATAAGGGACAAAATCAATGAAGTTTATTTGTCTTAATGACAATTTTGTATCTTATAATATAACATTAAGTATAACCTAGTTGCCAGTAGTAGAAGGTTCTTAATAAGCAATAGGCTGAGTGGAACGAGCAACTGTGGATCAAGCACAAATTCCTAGTTGTAGAAAGAAACAAAAGGATTCCTTTGTGAGCCAGTTGGTCCTAAGTATTTGGAACAAATCAGCTGTCCTACATATTCTGTCTCATATTTTTTTCCCCTGCTGTCACTTTCCGTTCCCGATATAAGTATTTGTGACTTATTATTTCTTGTTTGCATGTTTATTAAGTTGCATGGAGACTAAACCCATTCTTTGGTTTAGATTGGTTTATAGTTTATTTGTTTGGGTTGGTTTGGTCATGAGTTGAACCCATGGTCTAAACCTCAAGCCCTAGCTATTTAAGCTAACTTATTTCTCTCTCTTCCCTCATTCTATCATTTCTCCCCCATCATTCATTTTAGGCAAGTACACCTTGCATGATATGGAGAAATCCTTAAATTTTAATTCTTGCTCTTTTTTTGCATTTTATTAGTCTAATATGTGTACATTATAATTCTAAGCACTTATAATACTTGGAGATTTCAGTTTTGATGGATGGATATGAGTAGATCTATAATTTTAGTTAGAGCTTTTTATGGGTTTTATGAGTTTTCTTTATTTTGATCTCTAAAAATTTATTGTTTTCGAAAACTTGTTATTCTATAATGAGAAGCATTTGATTTCTACTGATTTAGAACTTTACTTTGTAAGGTTTGGCCTTCGAATGAGGTTTCTATGGAAGAAACAAACTTTGGGTTTTCAGAGCTTTTCCATGGCCGAAACTTGCTGTTTAGAGAAGACGAGGTGCTCATGCGGCCAGAAGAGTATGTGACAGAGAGTGTTATGCGACATGAGCTCTGTGCCACATAAGTCGACCAGTATGCATCCATCTTTTTGGATGTATGACTAATTGTTACACAAAGTGTTCTGAAGCTATGTACTTGGGAAAGCCCTAAGTGATAGAACTCCTTGTGTTTCACTCATTAAACGAATGAGAAATTTACTATGTCTAAGAAACATCTATGCCGTCAAGTGACCCATGCGGCCAACAGAGCATACGACCACGAGATATGCACCTTTTCATTTTGGATGCATGTCTTTGCATCACATTGGCACATCTTTTCAAGCTTATTTTTTTCTCTGACACACTTTGTGGCTTGTCACATCCATTACCTCAGTCACTTCTCTTACATATATTTAATGCACATGACTCAACACTTGTCCCAAGGAGTGGACTTAGCCTTGACCTATGCGACACTGACCCCTATCCGGCCTCGATCCAATGTGGACTTGATCCTATGCGGCCTGGATCCTATGCGGTACTGAATCTATGCGTCCCTGATCTTTATGCGACCATGTGTACACATTTTATGGTTTTGCTTTATCACTTCCCGTTTCTGATATACGTATTTGGAACATATTTTATTTTACCATGGTTGCATGTGCATGGAGACTAGACCCATTCTTTGATTTAACCTTGCTCATGGTCTATTTTGTGGGTTGACTCTAGTCATGAGAACCCTTGGTTCAACCCTCAACCCTACCATATATAACCCAACATCTCTCTCTCTCTCTTAACTTCTTAATTTCTCACCCTCTCTTTAGTTTTCTGCTTAACTTCTTAATTTCTCACCCTCTCTTTAGTTTTCTTTTCCCATTTCCATAGGCAAGTACACCTTGCATGAGAAATGGAGCAACCCTCTATATTATTGTTCCATTATATTTGTTATGTATTTGTAATCACATTTAGTTCTTAGAGTTTTCTGTTTTGATGGACGATTTTGAGTAGATCTATATTTCTAACTTGTGTATTTATGGATTTTATGAGTTTTTCTTGGTTTTGATTTACTAAACATCTATTTTAGAAAATCAATTTTTGCTACATGATAGAGCATTCAATTTAGAGCATTTTGGCTTTTGGTTTACCCGATTTGGACTTAAAATAAACATTTTATGGACAAAGCAAGATTTTAGTTTTTTGGCGCTTTTGCCATGGCCAAATCTACTGTTTGGAGAAGATGAAGTCTTCATAAGGCCAGCGAGTTATGAGGCTGAGCGTGCTATGTGGCCCGAGAGGGTTATACGGCCTGATCTCTTGCCGCATACTGACATCATATGTCCATCTTGTCGGACGCTTGAATGGTTATTTACACAAGTGTCCTTGAACAACTTGTGTTTTTACTTGCTGAACGAATGAGAATTTTTCTTAGTCCAAAAGACCTCCATGCAACATCGACTCCATGCGGCATTGACTTTATATGCGGCATCAACACTTATGCGGCAATACGGCCACCATTTCCTTGGACGCATGACTCCGAACCGTGGCACATGTTTCTATGATTTTTGTCCTTTCTTCTTGACACACTTTATAGCTTGTCACATATATCACTTTATGTCGCATCACTGACACTTCATTCATTACCCGTCACTTCAACACTTGTCCCAAGTGTCACGATCCGATTCCGTAGAATCGTTGAGGCGTCCCCCGAATCGTGACCGTCGTGCGGGCCTGGGGTTGCCCCCGCACAAGGCTTTAATGATTTGCATAGCAAGCACATATTCAGAGTACGCAGATAAATTGAAACACAGATTTGAAATATGGAAAAGTTCTCTTTATTGATAATGAACATCTATTACAAACTCCTGAACGAGTCAGCTAATATGCCGCACGGGCTTACAAAAGTGTTGACTCAAAATGAGATACCAGTCCTGTACATTACATCCCTTTATAAACTCAAAATGATAAAGACCTCCAGGCTGGAGGACAGCTTTGCCACGAAGCTGCATTTGTGTATGAAGAGTTGCAAGCTTCTGACTTTAAAATGCTTCAAGGGGCGCGGTGAAGATGCGCCAACAGCTGGACTGGATCGGGAAGACGACTTCGGCTCCTCGCTCGGTTCGCCTTAGTGCGGAGAACCTGTTTCAACGAGGGTCAGTATGTCAAACATACTGGTGAAGGCGAGCTAGCCGAACTATACCAATCAACACGTTGTTTTAATGATGCATGCATATTTTGTGGGTTTCTATCTTGCCTTAGTTCATTTACAAGTAAGCATCATATATAATTTACTGAAATGAACGTGCCACCGTTCGGTAGATTTTACCTGTCCGTCTGAATGACCTACACAATACTTACCATGCCTTCCCTGCCACGAAGACACAAGTTAGTATGCAACAGGTTTAAATATACAATAGATCACTAGCGTTGCCATAAAGGACACTAGTCATAGACGAGAATGGTTTGCAGCGAAAGTACAGTGGGTGCTACAAGCCATTCCGTCCAGTACAGTTGACTATACAGTAGAGTTCCGTCTGGACCGGATCGGTGCCAGTATCCCAGCGACCGTCCGCAGGAACCAGTTACCTTGTGCACAAGTTGTCCGTGATCGAACAGTACGTTTACTAAGTTAACAGTTCATGCAGTTGAGGCAAACAGTAGTACAGGACAGTCAGTATTGCTTAATTCATTTAACATAGCCTCCTTGAACAGTTTAGCACATACAATGTGTTCCATACTTAGCACGATTCATAGAACAGTTATAAACGAACTAGCATACAGTATGATAACAGTTCACAGTTGGTTGACAAGCATAATAACCAAGTCTATTCTCTTTTATCTTGGTTTCTTTTATTATTAATTGGTATCGTTTGATAGGGGCAAAGAAGAATGCAGATTTTAGGGCGTGAAGCTTGGAAGCAGGGCTAGCTAATCGGGTTGGTAGCCACTCACTTAGATTGTTGGAAGGAAGAAGGAAAGAGGCGCTTCATGACTCCGCTCGTAAGCCGCCTACTGCTCGTTCACCTGCACACGAATAGCTCGATTAATACTTCTTCCTCTCTTTCCAAATCTCGGAATTGAAGTACAGTTCAATGAACAAAAACAATGAAAACCATCGAAACCGTTCAAGGAAAACAAGCAAATCCCAAAACCAACTCAAAGCACGAAAGCAACAAGCGACATCGAAAACCGAGGTAATAAAAGATAGCAGCAGAGAGGTCCCTCCTGACTCTGCCGCTAAGTCGATCCCGGGGACACGGTCCACTGAATATGGGAATCGATTCCGAAGAAACAAATCCATAACGAGGACGTGTTCTTAATTTAATCTATCCCGATCGAACGATACCGTCTTGTGTTTCTTAGCCGTGCTCTCCGCACCGAGAGAACGGAGCGCTACACCAAGGAGTAGATTTTAACCCTGAGCATGCAGCCATGACTTATCATACGACCTGACTTCGTATACGACCAGGACTTGTCATGCGTCTGACTTCATATGCAGCCTAGAGTCATATGCGGCCTGGACTTCCTATGCGGCCTAAAAACCCATGCGGCCTTGCTTGTTTCGATTAAATATTTTCTTGATTCATATGACCCAATATTTAATTGGTAATTGGACTCAAATACTATATCCATGCTGATACCACTATTACCTGATAGTTGTTCATGATTTAATGTACGCCGAGGTGTAACATATCGTGTCTTGTGTTAAGTGATTATATTTGGGTTGTGCATCGAGATGCCTCCAAATTCCTGAATGTGTGATATTATAAATATATATTGTTTTCCCAGTACGGGTATAATAAGCGAGTCAACTACCAAAGCATGGTTAGGATATTGTTTGTCTGAATGTTGCATACACGCTCGAGTGAATCCAGATTTGACTTCCATGGATTCGTATCTAGCGTGCCTGTACTTTGTACGACATCTTAAGAAAAATTCTCATGTGACAACACCTTGAGATTTTAAACACAACTTAGGGCTAATTAGGTAACTAAAATTTTTAGTAACATTGGAGGGAACGGTATCCCGAGATCATGCCAACGAACCTTTCCACGGAGATTCATTCAAAGAGCGATATGGGCTGGCCACCACAGATACTATATATTATCTGCCTTAGTGGAATATAGTATCTGATCTATTATTATGTCGAGCTACTGTTTCACTAAAGGAACACTAGAACCGCTAATACCGTATTTTTAACATAGTGGCCCTACGAGGGACTGGTGCATCCTACAAGTGCTTATTTTATTTATCTATTGGTTCGGTTAGCACGTGTTCGGCACTGGCATGATCTGAGGATTCCTATTATGCATTATTTCTGAGATAACCTCAGACTCTATAAAAATAATAAGCCGTACAAATGATTGGCCGATATAAGAAATAGACTTGGTTGTGATTTTATTATTCGGTTAGTAGCCTAGGGAAATAGACTATCATAGTGTGATGGTTCAACCCTTGTCCTTGTTTGGTTGTAGGGTTGGGCCTTTGCGCTAGGATGTGCCATGGACCTAAGTTACAACTCTGAACCTATGTATTATTATTATTTGTTTTCCTTGGGTTTTTGTTTCTCCATTTCCTGCTTCCTTTGTGGTACTTGCTATTTGGGGTCAACCCCACTGGTTTTGCATGGCCAGGTTTCGAGCCAGCACTCGAGGATCCAATGTACCGTCCCCCAACTCATGGCATGTGTCACGCCCCGAGGCGTCCCCCGAGTCGTGACCGCCGTACGGGCCTGGAGTTGCGCCCGCACAAGGCTAAAGTATTTTGCATAGTAAGCACATATTCAGAGTACGCAGATAAATTGAAACATAGAAAAGTTCTCTTTATTGATAATGAACATCTATTACAAACTCTTGAACGAGTTAGCTAATATGCCGAACGGCTTACAAAAGAGATGACTCAAAATGAGATAGCAGTCCTGTATATTACATCCCTTTATAAACTCAAAATGATAAAGACCTCCAGGCTGGAGGATCGCTTTGCCACGGAGCTGCATTTGTGTATGAAGAGTTGCAGCTTCTGGCTTCAAGGCTTCGAGGCGCGGTGAAGATGCGCTAACAGCTGGAATGGATCGGGAAGACGACTTCGGCTCCTCGCTCGGTTCGCCTTGGTGCGGAGAACCTGTTTTAACGAGGGTCAGCATATCGAAACATGCTGGTGAAGGCGAGCTAGCCTGACTATACCAATCAACACGTTGTTTAGTGAAGCATGCATATTTGTGGGTTTCTATCTTGCCTTAGTTCATTTACAAGTAAGTAGCATATAGAATTTATTGAAATGAACGTGCCACCGTTAGGTGGATTTTACCTGACCGTCTGAATTACCTGCACAATACTTACCATGCCTTCCCTGCCACGAAGACACAAGTTAGTATGCAACAGGTTTAAATATACACGATGATCACTGGCGTGGTGCCATAACGGACATAGTCAAGGACAGGGATAGCATGCAACGAGAACACGACAAGCACACGATGCGTTGCAAGCTATCCCCTCCAGCACACGATGACTACACACGAGTTCCGCCCGGACCGAAACGGTGCCAGTGCCCCAGCGACCGTCCGCAGAACTTACCCTTGTGCACAAGTTGTCCATGATCGAACAATACGTTACTTAAACAATCAGTTACGCCTTCGAGGCAACACGAGCACACGACATATCCATAATTGTTAAGCATTTATGCACTTCAGGCAACACGAGTATGAAATATGTATTTGCACAAGACAAGCAACAGTTTATGATTATTTCCAAGCGAACAAGCATGCAGTTAAGTATCCGTTCGTGCGGTTTATTTGACAAGCATAATATACCAAGTCTATTTTCTTTTATCTTGGTTTCTTTTATTATTACTTGGTATCGTTTGATCGGGGCAAAGAAGAGTGCGGATTGATTAGCTGTGAAGCTTGGAAGCAGGACTAGCTAATCGGGTTGGTAGCCACTCACTTAGATTTTGGAAAGAAGAAGGAAAGAGGCGCTTCACGACTCCGCTCGCAAGCCGCCTACTGCTCGTTCACCTGCACACGAACAGCTCGATTAATACTTCTTCCTCTCTTTCCAATCTCGGAATAGAAGTGCAAGTCTATGAACGAAAACAATAAAAACCATCGAAACCGTTCAAGGAAAACAAGCAAATCCCGAAACCAACTCAAAGCACGAAAGCAACAAGCGACATCGAAAACCGAGGCAATAAAAGATAGCAGCGGAGAGGTCCCTCCTGACTCTGCCGCTAAGCCGATCCCGGGGGCGCAGTCCACTGAATATGGGAATCGATTCCGAAAAAACAAATCCATAACGAGGACGAGTTCTTAATTCAATCTATCCCGATCGAACGATACCGACTTGTGTTTCTTAGCCGCGCTCTCCGCATCGGGAGAACGGGGCGCTACATCCTACCCAACTAATTGGAAGTTTCGTCCCGAAACTTAGGGTAGAACTTACCGTTAGGGATTATTTTGTACAGGACGACGACCATGAAGGTTCGGACAGGAGGAAATAGCATGGCCTGGATCGCCACAAGCGAGGCATAATCCAAGTCTTTTACGGCAGTACTTCTTAAGGTGCCCTTTTCTTTTACAGAAGTGACAAGTTTTGTTCCAATCCCCGTCCTGCTGACCAGCGTTATTCGGGCGCTTTGTAGCGGTATTTCCTCCCTCGTTGCTTTGGCATTTGTGACTGGATGTATGCACAGCGTCGATAGAAACGTGAGAATATAGTGGTTCAAGAGATAGGGCGTGATTCATGACTTCACGCATTGTACGATAGTGATGAACGGCTACGTGCGAATGGATGGCAAGGCGTAGACCACCTTCAAACCTTCTAGCTCGACTCGCTATATCAGGTAAATAGGCCCTAGCGAATTTGGAGAGTCGGTTGAATTTGGCGGCGTACTCCTTAACTGACATGCTGCCTTGCCGCAGCTGCACGAACTCGTTTTCCATCTGACGTTGTACTGGAGGGGGTACAAACTCCTCTTCGAACACGGCACGAAAAGTCATCCACGAGATCGCCTCCTCTCCGTGATCAAATTGGAGAGATCGTCGATGCACGTCCCACCAATCGTGTGCGTTGAGGCGGAGCTGTAGTTGCGCGCAGGCGACGCGCTTCTCTTCGGGGACCTCTAGCAGAGCGAAGTGATCTTCAAGTTCGGCCAACCAATCTAGAGCTACGACTGGGTCCTCAGTCCCGTTGAATGGGGTGTTGCAGACTTTCTTGAAGTGGCCAAAGTCGAAGGCAGTCACGTCCCTCGCCCTTGGAATTTGCGGCGTCTCTACTTCAAGCACGGGCTGTTCCACCGGAGTCGCTGGCGTTGCCGTGGACTGGTTGGATGCCAAAGTCTGAACGATCTGCTGTTGGGTATCTACCTGCTTCTGTTGGACTGAGAATCGTGCTTCTATATTGTCTTGAAACTTGAGCTGACTCTCTTCCGCCCGCTTCTCGACCCGTTCATAGCGAGCCTCGTCCCTTTGTTGGTTTGCCTCCAACATCTGCAACATTCGTTGGATGGGATCGATGCTTGGCACGGCTCGCTAGCTCTTTGAACTTCCCGAAGTATCCGAACTACTTCCTTGGCCTTGCTTTTCGTCCGGGGTTTGCGCTGCAGATTGCGCTGGAGCCATTCCTTCAAAAGAAGGTAAATTACATTAGGATCATAATGTATTATGGACTTATTGCATGAACGTATCTCATTTTGGCCTAGCGAGTTCAAGAGTTCGCACAGGAATTGATCGTTAAAGGAACTTTTCCAGCACGAAGTCTAAGGAACTTTGAATCTGTGCTCTGATACCACTATGTCACGCCCCGAGGCGTCCCCCGAGTCGTGACCGCCGTACGGGCCTGGAGTTGCGCCCGCACAAGGCTAAAGTATTTTGCATAGCAAGCACATATTCAGAGTACGCAGAAAAATTAAAACATAGAAAAGTTCTCTTTATTGATAATGAACATCTATTACAAACTCTTGAACGAGTTAGCTAATATGCCGAACGACTTACAAAAGAGATGACTCAAAATGAGATAGCAGTCCTGTACATTACATCCCTTTATAAACTCAAAATGATAAAGACCTCCAGGCTGGAGGATCGCTTTGCCACGGAGCTGCATTTGTGTATGAAGAGTTGCAGCTTCTGGCTTCAAGGCTTCGAGGCGCGGTGAAGATGCGCTAACAGCTGGAATGGATCGGGAAGACGACTTCGGCTCCTCGCTCGATTCGCCTTGGTGCGGAGAACCTGTTTCAACGAGGGCCAGCATATCGAAACATGCTGGTGAAGGCGAGATAGCCTGACTATACCAATCAACACGTTGTTTAGTGAAGCATGCATATTTGTGGGTTTCTATCTTGCCTTAGTTCATTTACAAGTAAGTAGCATATAGAATTTACTGAAATGAACGTGCCACCGTTAGGTGGATTTTACCTGACCGTCTGAATTACCTGCATAATACTTACCATGCCTTCCCTGCCACGAAGACACAAGTTAGTATGCAACAGGTTTAAATATACACGATGATCACTGGCGTGGTGCCATAACGGACATAGTCAAGGACAGGGATAGCATGCAACGAGAACACGACAAGCACACGATGCGTTGCAAGCTATCCCCTCCAGCACACGATGACTACACACGAGTTCCGCCCGGACCGGAACGGTGCCAGTGCCCCAGCGACCGTTCGCAGAACTTACCCTTGTGCACAAGTTGTCCATGATCGAACAATACGTTACTTAAACAATCAGTTACGCCTTCGAGGCAACACGAGCACACGACATATCCATAATTGTTAAGCATTTATGCACTTCAGGCAACACGAGTATGAAATATGTATTTGCACAAGACAAGCAACAGTTTATGATTATTTCCAAGCGAACAAGCATGCAGTTAAGTATCCGTTCGTGCGGTTTATTTGACAAGCATAATATACCAAGTCTATTTTCTTTTATCTTGGTTTCTTTTATTATTACTTGGTATCGTTTGATCGGGGCAAAGAAGAGTGCGGATTGATTAGCTGTGAAGCTTGGAAGCAGGACTAGCTAATCGGGTTGGTAGCCACTCACTTAGATTTTGGAAAGAAGAAGGAAAGAGGCACTTCACGACTCCGCTCGCAAGCCGCCTACTGCTCGTTCACCTGCACACGAACAGCTCGATTAATACTTTTTCCTCTCTTTCCAATCTCGGAATAGAAGTGCAAGTCAATGAACGAAAACAATGAAAACCATCGAAACCGTTCAAGGAAAACAAGCAAATCCCGAAACCAACTCAAAGCACGAAAGCAATAAGCGACATCAAAAACCGAGGCAATAAAAGATAGCAGCGGAGAGGTCCCTCCTGACTCTGCCGCTAAGCCGATCCCGGGGGCGCAGTCCACTGAATATAGGAATCGATTCCGAAGAAACAAATCCATAATGAGGACGAGTTCTTAATTCAATCTATCCCGATCGAACGATACCGACTTGTGTTTCTTAGCCGCGCTCTCCGCATCGGTAGAACGGGGCGCTACAGCATGTACCAGGAACATGGTCGCAGGGGATAGCGAGTGGGTTTTTCTTTTTTGCTGCTCATTATTATACATTTACTTCTCTTTTGGCGTTTAGCCACCGACAATTGTTAGCCGGTTCATCAGGGCATTAGTTTCCATACATGATTGTATTAAATCAGACTACAGAAGATCACTATCATATAATCTTTTTACTCTTTCAGCTTCTTACTTTACACAGCTGGTCCCCCGAATATTTTGAGAAACCGTTTGGGACGCCTTATTGCTTTATTATACATGCTCTCTGCTTACTGTTTCTTGTTTGAATGATTGAGACATAGAGGTTATTGACCATAGGATACTTGAGTGTAGCTTGCAACCCCTTGTCTTATACAACCGTGATCGTCGTACGACGTATAGCACCTTGTACGGTGTAGCTGCCATGTCTGTCTTCGTATTCCGGTACTAAGGTGTGATAAGGTTTTAGTGTTGGCCCATGCAGGTTTATTCTTCAGACTTATGGGATGTCATCTCATAGGAGTCTCAATCAAACATGATCTTTCTTAAAATCCTGAATTCGTCCTTTTCGATACTCAGCTTTAATTTTCCCAGATTGGTTGCTTCCATATTCCTTTTTATCCTGTACTTGATATTTTTTGTGCTCTTCTTTAGGGATTCTCCTTCTCCCGATGCTGCAGTAATAGGAGAGGCAGAGTTGCCAGTAGAACGAGATCCTGTGGGACCCCAGCCAAGGATCCAAGTTAATCCCACAATGAAGGGACAAAGAAGTAGGCTCCAGGTATTCCCGTACCTCCCGTAGTGCCGACAGTACTGGATACCCCGGCCTTGCTAGAGATTATTCCAGGATTTTTGGCTACCCAAAAATACCAGATGGTAGTGCAACAACAACAATATCAACATCAGCAACAACAGCTTTAGTAGCAAGAACATAATGTCCTATTGAACCAAGGATTGCAGACGGCCCTAGAACGAGGAGGGAGAACAGATTCTAGGGAATCTATTAGATTTTGCTAACTGAACCCCAGATATTTTGATGGCACGGAGGACACAATCACAACAGATTTTTGGCTCCAGGATATTGAGACTATTCTGATAGCAGCTAAAGTTTCGGCCGAGGAACAGGTTGACCTGGTTCGCCTACAACTCCAAGATCTGGCAAGGGATTGGTGGGCCACGATGGAGGTAGGATTGAGGCATCCTATTTCATAGAAGGATTTTAGGACCCAGTTCAGGGCAAAGTACTTTAGGATTGTGGCTCAGTGTGAGTTACAACAAAGGTTCATTAACATCAAGCAGGCTGGAAGGACAGTAGACGGCTATGCGACGGAGGTTTGTCAACTAAGAAGATTTGCTCCAACCATGGTGGTAACAGAGTTGGAGAGATCAATGAGGTTCCAGAAGGGACTTAACTTAGAAATCTTACATATGATAAAGGTGCACGACTACTAGACCTTCGAGGCTATATTGATAGCAGCCAAGAGGGTTGAGCTTACTTCCTAGAAGATGGCATCAAGAAGTGTAGATCGGCAGAGGCCTGATGGACAGAGCAAAAGAGGGAGGGCCATTATCGCGAATGTCCGTAATATTCCCTGGCATTCGCATCCATGATGTAACACAGAGGAGACCAGTGACCTCGATAGTGATGGCACCAACTCGATAACAGTAGCCGAGGCAGCAGCAACAACAACAACGGAGAGCGTCGTCATGTTGTACCTACTGTGGCAAGGGATGTCATACCCGAGATATTTGTCGGGCAACTAACATACTATGTTTGAGATGTGAGATCCATGATCATAAGGTTGCCACATGCCCATTGATATAGAGGCCAGGAGGGCTAGTGCAACAGTTTTCTTCATTGCCAACTCCGAGGGAAGTGCAGCAAGGAGGACCAGCTGTAGCAGTACGGCCTTTATCTCAGCATTCGTTGCCGACGCAGGCCCAGATTTATAGGTAGCAATAGAGAAATCAACAAGGGCCATTACTATTACAGCAAGGAATATAGCAGCAGGGAGCTCAACAAGGCCAAGGGCAGGCACTCACCTTGTCTTTGGAGGAAGCTATAGCGTCAGGTGACGTAGTGGCCTATAAAATTTTTGCTACAACCTTTCCTGCCATAGCTTTAATTGATTCTGGAGCTTCGCACTCATTTATATCTGCATAATATGCGATACATATTGGATTAAAGTTTGAGGCATTGCCAGCGAGGCTGAATATACTCATTGGTAATAGGATCGTAGAAGTTAGTAGGGTGTGCCTAGCATGTCCAGTCGTAGTATGTGGGCATTTATTACCTGTAATATTGATCGAGTTCCCTATGGGCAATTTTGATGTTATCTTAGGCATAAACTGGTTAAGAGACAGTCATGCAATGATAGACTATCGTGAGGGTAGAGTGTTGTTTAGAATTCGCTGTCTAGAAGAGTTTGTCCTTAGCAGAATATCAAGAGACCAGCACAAGGAAGGAGTGGTAACAGTAGCAAAGGAATAAGACCTGCTGCCCAAGATAGTTGAAATGTTCATGGACGTCTTTTCCAACGATCTTCCCAGATTGCCCCTATTTAGAGCAGTAGAGTTCTATATAGAGTTGATGTCAGGAGCAGAACCAGTTTTCCAAAAGGTATACCGAATGTCACCATCATAGCTTGATCAGTTATATCGACCCACGAAAGAATTGAAGGCAAAAAAGTTTATTCAAACCAGTAGATCACCGTGGGAAGAACCGACAGTATTGGTAAAGAAGAAGAATGGATTAACGCGGTTGTGTATGAATTACAGGTCGCTTAATGTAGTGACCATGAAGAATAATTACCCATTACCAAGGATTGATGATTTATTTGACCAATTAAGTGGAGCAAGAGTCTTCTCCAAGATAGATTTACGATCAGGATATCATCAGGTACAAGTTTGGGAGCAGGATATACCGAAGACATCATTTAGGTCACGATATGGGCATTATGAATTCTTAGTTATGTTATTCGGACTGACTAATGCTCCATTGGTATTCATGGATTTGATGAACCGTATCTTCATGCCATTCTTAGACCAATTTGTGGTAGTATTCATCGATGACATCCTGATGTATTCTCGTAATGAGGAGGAGCATAAAGAACATCTCAGGATAGTTCTACAAACCTTGAGGGAGCACTAGTTATATGCAAAGCTTAGTAAGTGTGATTTTTGGCTGGATCGTATTTCCTTTCTTGGGCATATTAGTTTTGGAGTAGGAATGTCAGTTGATCCCAAGAAGGTAGATGCAGTAGAGAACTAGCCAGTTTCGAAGACAGTAGCAGAAGTGCATAGTTTCCTGGGCTTGGCAGGATACTACAGGAGATTTGTGTCAGATTTTGCTAAAATCTCGGCACCATTGACTCGGTTGACGTACAAGAAAGTTAAGTTTATATTGTCAGCAGAATGTCAGATAGCCTTTGAAGAGTTAAAGAAGAAGTCAATCTCTGTACCAATCCTTACTCTTCCAGTAGGCTCTGGAGGATTCATAGTGTACTATGATGCATCTGGCAAAGGACTTGGATGTATTTGATGCAGCAAGGGTGTTTGCACTTAAGCTATGGAGGCACTACTTATATGGCGATCGAGTAGAAATATTCACAGATCATAAGAGTTTGAAGTACGTATTCATGCAAAGGGACCTAAATATGAGGCAGAGAAGGTAGCTAGAGTTGTTAAAATATTATGACATGGAACTTCAGTTCCATCTAGGCAAGGCTAATGTAGTAGCTGATGCACTTAGCATAAGTGGTAAAAAATTTATATTGACTACTCAGAAGCATATTCTGGAAGACTTACGAGATATGGGTATCGAGATAGTACTTCCATAGAGTACATGAGTTCAGGCTAGCCTGCAGATTCTGTCAACTTTGGTAGATATAATCAAATAGCTCAGGCAGAGGACCCGAAGATTCAAAAGCTACGAGAAGAATGTGAATCAGGCCTACGGAAGGAGTTGACAATACATGCAGATGGAACTCTAAGGTTTGGGAATCGTCTATGCGTACCAAGCGAAGATATTTGGCAAGAAGTTATGACTGAAGCACACAGTTTCCAGTATTCCATTCATGTCACGACCCGCACCCGCACCCGAAATTGGGGCACGAGTACGCGGGTACGTCCAGCCTACGCCGCAGCATCGGCGGTAGAACGCTGTCAAGGTCATGATACTATCTAGCCAATCTCACACAAGCATCCAATCTCCATAAGGAGGCACGGATGACACAAAATAATACGAACACATACTCAATCACATGACTACAGCACGAAAGATATCGAACAAATAAAATTAAATACAACACAAGTCTAAATGTAAAATCTAACTCAACAAATGTCCAAGTCTCAACAAGTATGCCGGAGACAAATCCGGTACCAAATAGTCTACTAAAAGAACTAACTAGAAAAATTAGTGATTCCGGCTAGACCTCCCGGAATCATAACTAAACTACCAAGCCCAAGTTGCAGCTACTCACCATATGGTCCATAAAGTGTCGGATACCGATCCTCTAAGGCATAGTCTGGAAAAATATTTCCAGTCAGGAAGGAGCAAAGTACAATCTCAAATAATAGTTCCATTTAATTGATAAGGACTATAAAGCAATAAACAGATGATGCTAAGTACTGAGAGAAGACAGTGAAAAATATAATGGCAAAACAGAGAGACGAGCAATGTAAAGCGACATGCAAAATAGGCAATGTGATACAGTCAGTGCATATATGAAATAGAGAGAATAAGGTACAGGATCATATACGGGTGATGTAGTATATGATCTAAATAGAGAACTATAATCTATTCTAAGTGTTTGAAATAGTAGTTTCGAAATGTGATCGGCTTGGGAACATGTACGAGAGCTATAGGGCCTCGCTAATCATATGTGAAGAGCATGATTAACACTTACATTGTTCTACACTGTAATAAAAGGTTATGATCACATTTCTTACTAACTACTTCTCCGCCCCCAACTAGTACTATGGATCCAACCATGACACGTCACGATACACGAGCAATGTCCAAATCTATCATGTATGAGGTCTAAATATACATGTCGTGTACAATGTCAATACGATAAACAATGTAACATCTCATGACTGCAGATCCAAGCTATATTCTAGTCCGTGTAGCACAGTGTCAAAGATTCAGATATAACATTTCTAGATTACTGAACTTATAGAAATTATCAAGGAATTGGAAATTATCAGAGAATGTACTTGCCTTGGGTCCTTAGCTGGTGAATACCGAGGTCCTATTCCAGAATATCGCCTGGATGAACCAACAGTCCTATAGACATATCACAAATATAACACTTGTATCAGATGCTACACTAACACACAATAGAAATACACTGGCCTTAGGGCTCTGCCAAGCATGGCACTAGTCAACTAGGGTCACCTATTAGGGATACATATATAAATATACATATCTTTAACTAACATATATACTTACAATATATATATACACCAAATTAAATATATATATACAATATATATATATTAAAAACATACTAAGGGTTTATACAAAATATATATATATACACATACAAATTAACAATTACATACATAGACTAATTTTATATATACACATATATACCAATTAAAAATACAATACTATATGCTTGTATATAAGTACATATATACATATATATATATATATACCATTCTAATATTAATACATACTAAATATACTAATTTAAGTTATACTAGTATACTTTTTATTAAATAGATATTATATAAAAATAAACCAATATATATACACATATATATATACCAATACATTATATAACATATAACATTAAATACTAAAACATACATTAACATATATTATACGTATACAGATATATTAATACACATATATATCTAATACGTATTTATACTAAAATACATATATAATACATATATATATAAATAGAGAAATACGCGAGATATATATATATATACATATATATATACATATACGCATATATATATATATATATATATATATATATATATATATATATATATATATATATATATATATATATATATATATATATATAACATATATACACTAATTTAAAATATACTATATATATTAATACACTCATACACTAAATTTATACATATACACGTATACACATTTGCGTATTACGACGTATAAATGTATATATAAATGAAGGAGGGAGAGAGGAAGAGGGAGCTCACTGTGGTGGTCGGCTGGCTGGCCGGCCGGAGGAGGAGCTGGCCGGCGGGGATTGCCGCACTGGTGGTGGTGGTGGAGTATGATGATGATGGTGGTGGTTGTAGATGGTCATGGTGGTGATAGTAGATGGTGGTGGTGGTGATAGTAGATGGTCGCTGGAGAAGATAACTAGCTAGGAGGAGGAGCAGCGGGACAGGGTGGCCAGACCGGAGGGCAGTGGCTGCGGGGTCGGGGGCTTGCCGGGCCGGAGAGATGGGATGTAGGGAGTTGGTCGGAGCCGTGCGGGTGCGGGGTGCACCGCCGGAGCGGGGGAGCTGCTGTGTTGGTGATTCGGGTACACAGCAGGCCGGAGCGGCAGTGGGGTGCTCGGTCGTGCTCGCCGGAGGTGGAGAACAGTAGTTGGGGACGACGGCAGGGTCGGGGTGAGTTGTAGAGTGGTGGTGGTTGTGATGTGGAGATGCAGTGGGGCTCCGGGGGGAGATGAACGGAGGTGGCTGCCGTCGGGTTGGCCGCCGGGTGGTGGTGCGAGGGGAGGATGCTCGGGGTTGGGCTTGGCCGGCCGGAGAAGGAGCTGTTGGCTGCCGGAGTGAACCAGTGAACAGTTAGAGATGCCCCCCTCTTTGTAATATTCAAAAGCAAGGAAAGAAGAAGAAAGGAAGAAGAAGAAGAAGAGAAGAAGAAGAAAAAAGAAAAAAAATGAAAAATGAAGAAGATAAGAGAAGCTACGGTTGAGTATGGGGGCTTGTGAGGAGGTGGGGAAACCTTGGTTTTTTGGGGATTAGGGCTTATGATGGGAAGGGTGATGATGTGACTTTAAATAGGGTAGTGTGTGTGTGGGAATGAAGGGTTATGATGAGCCCTATTGAATGGATGGCCTAGATTTGTCATGAGGAATTCTTCATGTGGGGATGAGGGTGAGAGACTTAGTCAATTATTAGGGCTCCTTCATTGGTTTGAACAAATAGGGTGTTGACACCTAATGTAATAATTGCAAATTAACCCCCTTAAATCTGGGTATTTGCACAGACGCATAAAATGATAAAAATTTGGCGGGCGATTCGGTGTTCGGTGTTTTGTAGGGTCAGGGGGCGCTGTATGTTTGGTATGGGCTCAAATAGCAGGGCACCGAAATTAAATTGGGATTTACGGAATCGGTTAAAATGGTATCCTCAAATTAATTAGAAATAAATGTAAGCTACGTTCTAAAATTAATTATGAGTACATGGGACCAAAATTAGGTCGGGTCACAAATACCATTAGTGAAGAAGACTCAGAACAGAATATTACCCTAATTTGGGTTGCACAAAAAATAGGTCAAGATTGCCTCCAATTTTGATTGGAACGTACAACGATACAAAGTTGGAATTTATTTAGGAATAAAATAACGTCCGCGACGAATATTGTGCGGCTAAAATGAAGCTCAAGAGATCATAATTATGAGTTGCAAAAATATCATAATGGAAGGCAGGTACGTCTAGGGCAAGGTTGTGAAATTTGTTGGAAGGCAAAAGCTAGGGTAGCGCTCCAAATATTGAAGCAAGGGCAGGGCACAACAATTAAATAAATTACGGTAGTTAATTACGACCTCCAATAAATTAATTCTAAATAAAACAATTAACCACATAATCCCATAATTCGGACAGGTATTCATCTACTGGGCTTCTAGGTCAAGTCTACCAGCTCAAACATAAATGAACACTGTATATAATAATATATTTAATTACATATCTCACATAATTATTTAAATTAAATATACTTATCATGCAATTACTTAATTGTAACTACCATAATATTAAATATTATAAAAATTCAAAAATACCCCTGTTTTCAGAACATGGTAGTGACAAGTCTACCCTCCTTAAAAGAATTTCGTCCTCAAAATTTAAAATCCTCATAGTAATATTTACTCATACACATTATTATTTTCCCTCAAATTTTAAATTCATCAACCACGAAATCAGGTAATAATCCCCAATGTCTTTTCACAATTTAAAATTCCGTAATTATCGTATTCCTGAAAATCCTCGAATTAAAAAAAATCAAAGTCCATTTTTATCATAATTTCCTCCATTTTTTTAATTAATAATTCAATACTCGAACTTTAATATTCACTCCTCTAGTTTGATTTTTATCAATTTAAATCTCGTTCCAAAATTGAATTCAAGCACTATTCCATCCATGATCTTATTCCTCGCTTTCCCTTTTCCTCAAAGTACTCAACAATGCGATACTTATAGATTCTCCAAATATCGTCCATAATATAAAATTTAAAATTCATAACTTGCAGTCAAATAAATTAATGATAATCTCCTTAATTCTCTCAAGTTCTTAAGGATAAACTTCAATCATATCATAACCTTCCTAAAATTAATAAATTATCGATTCTGCCATGTTAATTTCTTAAACCTTTATTTAAATCAATATTTATCCCTGAATTTTAATCATCTTGTTTCTCTTGTCAAGTCATAACCTCTTCATAAATCTTCGCTATGGTCAAACCCCAATAATCATGGTCGGAGAAAAATTCTACCTACAGTCATACAACCTGTAATCTAAGAAAAATGTGTACAGTCATGGTATCTTTTGTCATGGTATTGCAGTCTCTGTCAGGGTGTACTACTAACTACATTATAACAAGAAAATCATGCATACAAGCTACGGTACTAGGGAATCAGTCAATCAATCAAATAGGAAGGAACAGAAGGAAGGAAGGAACAGAACCTGCTAACACATTACCTGTAGTATCGGTCTCCTCGACCGTCATCGTAAATGCCCCGTCCTGCTGGGGTGGTTTTCTTCGCGGGTGCTGAGCAATATACGGTTCCACGGGTAGCCTAACTGGATCTCTATAATCTGAAGCTGTGCGCTGGCCGGGAAGATAAGGGGCTAGAAGACAATCCCTTACTCGATGTCCCGCAGCGCCACAGTGCAAACAAAGTCGTAGCCTCGTTCTACAGCTCTCCCAAAGGTGACCTGGCTTCTTACAGAAATGACAAGTCTGTTGTGTCTCTCTCATAGGCTGCTGCTGATCCAGTTGAATACGGACTGGTGCCTGGTACTGCTATGGATACTGATATGCCCTTGGATGTTGCTGAATAGGAACTGGTGCCAGGTACTGCTGTGGATGCTGAAATGCCCATGGCTGAATATGAACTGGTACTTGGTACTGCTGTTGGTGCTAAATACGGGGACGCTTGGCCGGTCCTGCGCTACCATTCGTATCTCCAAAAATATTGTGACTCCTCCTAGGCCTGAGATTCAGATCCTCTTCTGTAATCTGGGCATCCATCAAGATACCCTCAAAGGTAGCAGTACGACGACCAGAAGTGCGTGACCTAATCTCTCTCGTCAGCCCCTTTCTAAATTTCTGGGCTCGATCTCCTGGGTCCCAAATCATAGACGATGCAAAACGGCTCAATCTACAGAATTCTGCAACATACTCGTCGAACGACATATTTCCTTGAACCAAGTCATGAAACTGACTTTCCAAGGTTCCCAATGCCACGTCGGGAAAGAACTTCTCCTTGAAGAGCTCCTTGAAGGTCTCCCATGTAAGTCCTTGTGCAGTAAGTCTCGGCTCCGTGCGATACCACGTGAGTGCAATATCGAACATCTGACTGCCCGCGGCTTCTATCTGCAAGTTCTCCGAAATCTGGGTCAATCGCAGGCTCCTCTTTATATCCTCTAGCCAGTCGTCTGCGTAGAGTATCCCTTCAGTGCCTTTGAACTCTCGAGGCATCATCCTTTTGAAGTCCACTATAGTGCCTAATCTCTATTGCTGCTGCTGGCCAGGAAACTGCTGGTATTGTGCTACTCTCTTCAAAGCTTGGAGAGTCACCTGATGAGCATTCTCCATTCTTTCTCTCATCAGCTCAGTTTGTGCCTGGTGCGCTTCTGCTTGCACCCTCTGAGCCTCATCTTGAACTCGCTGAGCGTCTGCCGTCACTCTCTGGGCTACCATGCCCTGAATCAAGGTAAACATCTGTGCCCCGTCAATGGACAAACCTCCAAAAATCGGAGTCGGTGGAGGAGGAAGGTTGTCCGTCACAACTGCGGCAATCCTCTGGACAGGTAGGGGAGGAGGATCCCCAAAAAGTGCAGATACTCCCACATGCATCGGAGATGTAGGAGGAACTACGGCTGTCTGTCTCTCAGGTTGAGAGGTGGCAGACCCCTCTAAGGCTGATGCTCCCACTCTCATAGACCGTGTCTTCGGTGACATCCTGAAGACAGATCCAAAAGAATCAATTTAGGCAAAAATACGATATCATCAAGGAAGGACAGTAAAGTTCTAAAGAAGCAACATTCAAGATAGATAGATTGGAATAATATTCCTAGTTGTGATTGCATAGGTCAATGATGCATCCAAGGTTTGATACCTCTATCCCCTTAGGTACCACAGTTCTACTACAAGCACACTCACTACTAGCTTCCTTACTTACTGAAATCGTTGATACTAGTTATTCTTATCACTCAAGTGCATATCAAATGTAACACACTATACTAAGTACTGCTCTCTCTAATACAACCCTAGATGGACACCCAAGTCAGTTGGCAGTGAGATCTCAATCATGCTCAAGCCAACAGATCCTTACACATGTACCTCATATACTTATATACTAATATATCTCTCTCACTATAAGATTTTTCTCCTCAAAATAAATTCCTTAAAATAACTCCTCGAATAAATTTTTAAAGTAAAATACATATACTTTCCTCAAGGTCAATTATTTAAATACTGAAGTGAAAAACTTAATCACTTTAAAAAAATCCTTACAGACTTGTCTAGGTTCATTGAATCGAATCTGAATCCTCAAAAATTTTAATAACAATATCTCAATCTTCTCAAAATTTCAATTCATTTTCAAGTTTCAAATTATAATTTAAATCCATATCTTGTAGTCCAATAGCCCTAGTGTTAATTTTTCTCACTGTCCTCATCGACAGGCGTCATCAGATAATACCATAAATTAGTCTGTAAATTCATCTTGGTATAAAATCAAACTCTACGATAAAACCAAGATCCTAATTTAATACCTGATCAACAAGAATCAAATGTAATATCAACAAGTGAGAATGGACAGAAACAAGGGGAAATGTTTTAAAATTGGAAATTATAAGAAGATTCTCAGGGGTCATCCCAGGAATCTCTCAAGGAATTGTGAGTGAGTATTCGCTCTCATCCTAGTATCCTATGTCCTAGATTCTATCGCAGGCACGCAGTAGTGTAACAAAGATGCCACACTACCACGATATCGCACAACTCGCGAAGTCTGACCTACGTGGGCCACCACTAAAAATGGGTCACGACCCACACCCAGAATTGGGGCACGAGTACGCGGGTACGTCCAGCCTACCCCGCAGCATCGGCGGTAGTACGCTGTCAAGGTCATGATACTATCTAGCCAATCTCACACAAGCATCCAATTTCCATAAGGAGGCACAGATGACAACAAATAATACGAACACATACTCAATCACATGACTATAGCACGATAAGATATCGAACAAATAAAATTAAATACAACACAAGTCTAAATGTAAAATCTAACTCAACAAATGTCTAAGTCTCAACAAGTATGCCGGAGACAAATCCGGTACCAAATAGTCTACTAAAAGAACTAACTAGAAAAATTAGTGATTCCGGCTAGACCTCCCGGAATCACAACTAAACTACCAAGCCCAAGTTGCAGCTACTCACCATATGGTCCATAAAGTGTCGGATACCGATCCTCTAAGGCATAGTCTGGAAAAATATTTCCAGTCAGGAAGGAGCAAAGTACAATCTCAAATAATAGTTCCATTTAATTGATAAGGACTATAAAGCAATAAACAGATGATGCTAAGTACTGAGAGAAGATAGTAAAAAATATAATGGCAAAACAGAGAGACAGGCAATGTAAAGAGACATGCAAAATAGGCAATGTGATACAGTAAGTGCATATATGAAATGGACAGAACAAGGTACAGGATCATATACGGGTGATGTAGTATATGATCTAAATAGAGAACTATAATCTATTCTAAGTGTTTGAAATAGTAGTTTCGAAATGTGATCGGCTTGGGAACATGTACGAGAGCTATAGGGCCTGGCTAATCATATGTGAAGAGCATGATTAACACTTACATTGTTCTATACTGTAATAAAAGGTTATGATCATATTTCTTACTAACTACTTTCCCGCCCCCAACTAGTACTGTGGATCCAACCATGACACGTCATGATACACGAGCAATGTCCAAATCTATCATGTATGAGGTCTAAATATACATGTCGTGTACAATGTCAATACGATAAATAATGTAATATCTCATAACTGCAGATCCAAGCTATATACTAGTCCGTGTAGCACAGTGTCAAAGATTCAGATGTAACATTTCTAGATTACTGAACTTATAGAAATTATCAAGGAATTGGAAATTATCAGAGAATGTACTTGCCTTGGGTCCTTAGCTGGTGAATACCGAGGTCCTGTTCCAGAATATCGCCTGGATGAACCAACAGTCCTATAGACATATCACAAATATAACACTTGTATCAGATGCTACACTAACACACAATAGAAATACACTGGCCTTAGGGCTCTGCCAAGCATGGCACTAGTCAACTAGGGTCACCTATTAGGGATACAAATATAAATATACATATCTTTAACTAACATATATACTTACAATATATATAGACCAAATTAAATATATATACAATATATATATATATTAAAAATATACTAAGGGTTTATACAAAATATATATATATACACATACAAATTAACAATTACATACATAGACTAATTTGATATATACACATATATACCAATTAAAAATACAATACTATATGCTTGTATATAAGTACATATATACATATATATATACCATACTAATATTAATACATACTAAATATACTAATTTAATTTATACTAGTATACTTTTTATTAAATAGATATTATATAAAAATAAACCAATATATATACACATATATATATACTAATACATTATATAACATATAACATTAAATACTAAAACATACATTAACATATATTATACGTATACAGATATATTAATACACATATATATCTAATACGTATTTATACTAAAATACATATATAATACATATATATAAAAATAGAGAAATACGCGATATATATATATATATATATATATATATATATATATATATATACATATATATATACATATACGCGTATATATATATAAAACATATATACACTAATTTAAAATATACTATATACATTAATACACTCATACACTAAATTTATACATATACACGTATACACATTTGCGTATTAAGATGTATAAATATATATATAAATGAAGGAGGGAGAGAGGAAGAGGGAGCTCACTGTGGTGGTCGGCTGGCTGGCCGGCCGGAGGGGCAGCTGGCCGGCGGGGATGGCCGCACTAGTGGTGGTGGTAGAGTATGATGATGATGGTGGTGGTTGTAGATGGTGGTGGTGGTGATAGTAGATGGTGGTGGTGGTGGTGATAGTAGATGGTCACCGGAGAAGATGACTAGCTAGGAGGAGGAGCAGCGGGACAGGGTGGCCGGACCGGAGGGCAGTGGCTGCGGGGTCGGGGGCTTGCCGGGCCGGAGAGATGGGATGTAGGGAGTTGGTCCGAGCCGTGCGGGTGCGGGGTGCACCGTCGGAGCGGGGGAGCTGCTGTATTGGTGATTCAGGTACACAGCAGGCCGGAGCGGCCGTGGGGTGCTCGGTCGTGCTCGCTGGAGGTGGAGAACAGTAGCTGGGGACAACGGCCGGGTCGGGGTGAGTTGTAGAGTGGTGGTGGTTGTGATGGGGAGATGCAGCGGGGCTCTGGGGGGAGATGAACGGAGGTGGCTGCCGTCGGGTTGGCCGCCGGGTGGTGGTGCGAGGGGAGGATGCTCGGGGTTGGGCTTGGCCGGCCGGAGAAGGAGCTGTGGGCTGCCGGAGTGAACCAGTGAACAGTTGGATATCCCCCCGTCTTTGTAATATTCAAAAGCAAGGAAAGAAGAAGAAGGGAAGAAGAAGAAGAGAAGAAGAAGGAAAAAGGAAAAAATGAAAAATGAAGAAGAGAAGAGAAGCTACGGTTGAGTGTGGGGGCTTGTGTGGAGGTGGGGAAACCTAGGTTTTTTGGGGATTAGGGCTTGTGATGGGAAGGGTGATGATGTGACTTTAAATAGGGTAGAGTGTGTGGGAATGAAGGGTTATGATGAGCCCCATTGAATGGATGGCCTAGATTTGTCATGAGGGATTCTTCATGTGTGGATGAGGGTGAGAGACTTAGTCAAATATTAGGGCTTCTTCATTGGTTTGAACAAATGGGGTGTTGACACCTAATATAATAATTGTAAATTAACCCCCTTAAATCTGGGTATTTGCACAGACGCATAAAATGATAAAAATTTGGCGGGCGATTCGGTGTTCGGTATTTTGTAGGGTCAGGGGACGCTGTATGTTTGGTATGGGCTCAAATAGCAGGGCACCGGAATTAAATTAGGATTTACGGAATCGGTTAAAATGCTATCCGCAAATTAATTAGAAATAAATGCAAGTTGTGTTCTAAAATTAATTAGGAGTACATGGGGCCAAAATTAGGTCGGGTCACAAATACCATTAGTGAAGAAGACTCAGAACAGAATATTACCCTAATTTGGGTCGCACGAAAAATAGGTCAAGATTGTCTCCAATTTCGATTGGAACGCACAACGATACAAAGTTAAAATTTATTTAGGAATTAAATAACGTCCGCGACGAATATTGTGCGGCTAAAATGAAGCTCAAGAGATCATAATTATGAGTTGCAAAAATATCAGAATGGAAGGCAGGTACGTCTAGGGCAAGGTTGTGAAATTTGTTGGAAGACAAAAGCTAGGGTAGCGCTCCAAATATCGAAGCAAGGGCAGGGCGCAACAATTAAATAAATTATGGTAGTTAATTACGACCTCCAATAAATTATTCTAAATAAAATAATTAACCACATAATCCCATAATTCGGACAGGTGTTCATCTACTGGGCTTCTAGGTCAAGTCTACTAGCTCAAACATAAATGAACACTGTATATAATAATATATTTAATTACAATCTCACATAATTATTTAAATTAAATATACTTATAATGCAATTACTTAATTGTAACTACCATAATATTAAATATTATGAAAAGTAAAAAATACCCCTGTTTTCGGAACGTGGTAGTGACAATTCATCCAGGAGGTAGAAAGTTGTACCAAGATATCAAGCAACACTTTTGGTGGAACGAAATAAAGAGGAAAATATCACCTTCGTATCGCGATGTCTGATATGTCAGCAAGTAAAGTCAGAACAACAAAGACCGGCAGGATTATTACAACCGCTTTTAATTTTACAGTGAAAGTAGAACACATCACGATGGACTTTGTGACTGGTTTACCTAGATCACCGACTTGTCGAGATACAGTTTGGGTGATAGTGGATCTTCTTATAAAAGTAGCGCACTTTCTTCCTTTTCGATTAGGACAGTCCACAGAATAATTGGTCAAAATGGATATGCGACAGATAGTAAGACAACAAGGTATCCCAATAAGTATCGTGTCAGATTGAGACACTCGGTTTACTTCATATTTTTGGAAAAGTTTGAATCAGAGTTTGGGCACCAAGTTAAGATTCAGCACAACTTACCACACCCAGACAGACGAACAATCAGAGAGAACCATCCATACCCTGGAGGATATGCTACGAGCCTGTACCTTAGATCTTGGTAGATCTTGGGAGAATTACCTTCACTTGGTGGAATTCTCGTTTAACAATAGTTATCACGCCAGTATTCAGATGGCACCTTTCGAAGCAATATATGGTAGGTAGTGTACGTCACCATTGGCTTGGGATGATATTGGTGAGCGGAAGATGTTAGGCCCTGAAATGATCATACAGACAGTAGAGGTTGTCAAGAAGATTAGAGAGCAACTTCGGGTTGCACAAGATAGGCATCGTCATTGGGCAGATCAGACTCATAGGCCATTAGAATTTCGTGTCGGGGACTACGTATTTTTTTGGATTTTGCCTACCCATGACATCATTAGATTCGGGGTTCGCGGGAAGCTTAGTCCACGATATGTAGGCCCGTTCGATATTCTCGAGCGGGTAGGCGATGTTGCTTATCGTCTTTCCCTTCCACCTTCGCTACGTGAGATACACGAAGTATTTTATGTGTCTCAGTTGTATAGATATATTTTGGATTTGAGTCATATCCTCGATCACTCTGAATTAGTCGTTGATACTGACTTATCTTACGAGGAGCAACCTATATCCATATTGGACCGAAGGGAGAAGTTGCTCAAGAATCAGATATTTTCTTTGTCCGGATTGCTTGGGGCCATCACTCTCTAGGAGAATCAACGTGGGAGTGCGAAGACGATATTCGATCCTGGTTCCCGCACTTATTCGATTCAGAAGGTATATTCTTTCTTACGCCTTCATATCTCGGATTATGTGATCAGGTGATCACCTGTATGTTGTGATGATATTGCTTGCATGTGTAGTTGATAGTAGATTTGTATCGTGCTTGTCCTGACTTCTCTAACTATTGCTTAGATTCGAATTCCAAGGATGGAATTTTTCTAAGTTGGATAGAGTTGTCATTCTCCGTTCCCGATATACGTATTTGGAACTTATTTTATTTTAGCATGGTTGCATGTGCATGGAGACTAGACCCATTGTTTGGTTTAACCTTGCTCATAGTTTATTTTGTAGGCTTGGTTCAAGTCATGAGAACCCTTGATTCAACACTCAACCCTACCATATATAACCCAATATTTCTCTCCCTCTTCACTTCTTCATTTCTCACCCTATCTTTAGTTTTCTCTCCCAATTTTCATAGACAAGTACACCTTGCATGAGAAATAGAGAAACCCACCATATTATTCTTCTATTATGTTTGTTATATGTTTCTAAGCACTTTTAGTTCTTGAAGTTTTCTATTTTGATGGAAGATTTTGAGTAGATCTATATTTCTAACTTAGGTTTGTTATAAGTTTTATAAGTTTTACTTGGTTTTGATCTATTAAATATGTATTTTAGAAAACCAGTTTTTGTTTCATGATAGGGCTTTCAATTTAGAGTATTTTGGCTTTTGGTTTACCCGATTTGGACTTAAAATGAGGATTTTATGGACAAAGCAAGATTTTAGATTTTTTGGAGCTTTCGCTATGGCCGAACCTGCTATTTGGAGAAGACGAAGTTTTTATGAGGCCAGCGAGTTATGCGGCTGAGCATGCTATGCGGTCCGAGAAGGTTATGCGTCTTGAACTCTTATCGCATACTGAAAATATGTGTCCATCTTGTTGGACGCTTGACTGCTTATTTATACAATTGTCCTTGAACACCTTGGATTTTTACTCGTTGAATGAATAAGAATTTCTCTTAGTCCAAAAGACCTCCATACGGTATCGACTCTATGTGGCATTAACTTTATATGCGGCACCGACACTTATGCGGTAATACGGCCACTATTTCCTTGGATGCATGACTCAAAACCGTGGCACATGTTTCTTTGATTTTTGTCTTCTCTTCCTGACATATTTTATGGCTTGTCACATCTTTCACTTTATGTCACATCACTCATACTTCATTCATTGCCTGTTACTTCAATACTTGTCCCAAGGAGTAGACTTTAACCCTGAGCATGCGGCCAGGACTTGTCATGCGGCCTAACTTCATATACGGTCAGGACTTGTCATGTGGCCTAACTTCAATTCGGCCTAGAGTCTTATACGGCCTGGACTTCCCATGTGGCTTTGAAAACCATGCGGTCTTCCTTGTTTCGATTGGATATTTTTTTGATTCATGTGACCCAATCTTTAATTGGTAATTGGACTCGAATACTGTATCCGTGTTGATACTACTATTGCCTGATAATTAGTCATGATTTAATGTGCGTCGAGGTGTGACACATCGTGTCATATGTTAAGTGATTATATTTGTGTTATGCATCGAGAATGCCTCCAAATTTTTGAATGTGTGATATTATAAACATATATTGTTCCCCAGCATGGACATAATAAGCGAGTCAACAACCAAAGCATGGTTAGGATATTGTTTCTCTGAATGTTGCATACATGCTCGGGTGAATCCAGATTTGTCTTCCATGGATTCGTATCTAGCGTGCCAGTACTTTATACGATATCTTAAGGAAAATTCTCATGTGACCACGCCTTTAGATTTCAAACACAACATAGGGCTAATCAGGTAACTAAAAGTGGTAGTAACATTGGAGGGAACAATATTCCGAGATTATGCTAATGAACCTTTCTACAGAGATTCATTCAAAGTACGCTGTGGGCTGGCCACCACAGATACTATATATCATCTGCCTTGGTGGAGTATAGTATCTGACCTATTATTATGCTGGGATACTGTTTTACTATAGGAACACTGGAACTGCTAATACCGTATTTTTAGCGCAGTGGCTCTACGGGGGACTGGTGCATCCTGCAAGTGCCTATTTTATTTATTTATTGGTTCAGTTATCTCGTGTTCGGTACTGGCGTAATATGAGGATTTCTATTATGCATTATTTCTGAGATAACCTCAGACTCCACAAAAATAGCAAGCCGTACAAATATTTGGCCGATATAAGAAATGGACTTGGTTGTGATTTTATCATTCGGCTAGTAGCCTAAGAAAAAAGACTATCATAGTGTGATGGTTCAACCCTTGTCTTTGTTTGGTTATAGGGTTGGACCTTTGCACTAGAATATGTCATGGACCTAAGTTACGATACGGAACCTATGTATTATTATATATTTTCCTTGGGTTTTTGTTTCTCCATTTCGTGCTTCCTTTCTGGTACTTACTATTTGGGGTCTAACCCCATTGGTTTTGTATGGCCAAGTTTTGAGCCATAACTCGAGAATCCAATGTACCTTCCCCCAAATCCTGGCGTGTACCAGAAACATGGTCGAAGGGGATAGCGAGTGGGTTTTTCTTCTTTCCTGCTCATTATTGTATATTTTCTTCTCTTTTGGCGTTTAGCCACCGATACCTGTTAGCGGTTCGTCTGGACAATAGTTTTCTTACATGATTATATTAAATCAGACTACAGCTGATCTCTATCATGTACTTTTTTTACTTTTCTAGCTTCTTATTTTGCACAGCTGGTCTCCAGAATATTTTGAAAAAATGTTTGTGACGCCTTATTGCTTTATTATATATGCTCTATGCTTACTGTTTTTTGTTTGAATGATTGATACATAGAGTTTTTTTTACCATAGAAGACTTGATTGTAGCATGTACCCCCTTTTCTTATACAACCATGATCGATGTACGACGTATAGCTCCTTGTATGGGGTAGCTAGCCATGTCCGTCTTCGTATTTTGGTACTGGGGTATGACATGCTTAGTTTGGAGGTTTTATTGGATTTTGTGATTCTATGTGTGATCTTGATGATTGTATGTGTATGAGAACTAAGTGACTATGTGTTGGACTATGACTACCTGTATGCCTGACATGGCCAATGTGTTGCAATGTACTAGAACTAATATAACCAATGATTGGTAACTTGGCTCGACTATCGATATCCGTAATGATATACTTACTACGTGGTATGTGTTCCTAAATATTAAGTGTTCCTACATGCTTATGTTACCTATTTTACACCGAGGTGTACCTACGTGCTATACGACATATGATATGATACGATTTCCTCCAACATGGACATCATAGTTGGTCAATAACCAAAGCTTGGCTAGGATTTATTTGATTATTGCATCACGCTGGGGTGAATCCAAGTTGAACTATTAAGTAACAAAGTGGATTCGTATCTAGCGTGTCCGTACTACGGTATGATATATTGGAGGAATGAACATGTGATCACGCCATGTGATTCCAGCTCTCCGTAGGGTTAACTAGGCAACTCAAACTTGTAGAGCATTGAGAGGGACAAAATTCTGAGATCGCGCTTAACTAGCAACCCTCAAAATTTATCTGGGGAGTGCAGGCTGGCCCCCATGGATATTGTATAAATCCTCATTAATTGATGGCAATATCCCACTATTATATTATATGATGTATTCTATGCGATCTTAGCACGGTGGCCTTACGAGGGACCGGTGCGTAATACTTTATGCCACACGACGATTCATGGCTCAGCTAGTCCTGCTATACATCGTTCGATATGAGGATTTCTATTGCATGCCTAATATCTCTGGGATAACCTAGACTCTATCTAGAAATCCGAAGTCTTGATTGGCCGATTAAATAAATTTTGTTCGTCAGTGTATTTTTTATATATTAAATAGTCTAAGGACATCGACTATCATGGTGCAGCGGCCTAACCCTTGTCCTTGTTTGGTTGTGGGGTTAGATTGTCGTATCATGATAGGCTATGGACTGAAACTAGGAGACAAAATTATTTATGTTGTACTGGTTTTGTTTCTTCATTCGTGCTTCCCTTGTGGCACTTGCTATTTGTGGTCTAACCCCACTGGTTTTGCATGACCAGGTTTAGAGCCAGCACTTGAGGATCCATCATTTCCCCCACAAATAATGGTACGTACCAGACGGATGGCCGCTGAGGGACACGAGTGGGTTTCTTCTTCCTTGCTCATTATTGTACATTTTACTCTTTTGGGTATTTTGCCAACGGTACTTATTAGCCATAAATCTGGACATTTAGTTTTTTATATTATTGTAATTAATCAGACTGCAGCTGATCATGGTCATGTACTCTTGCTACTCCGTCAGCTTCTTATTTTGTACAGCTGGTTTCTAGAATATTTTGGCAGACCGTTTGAGACGCCTTACTTCTTTGTCATATATGTTTTGTGTTTACTGTCCTTACTTCATTGATTGAGATAATAGATGTTCTGTATGGCCCTAAGTGACTTACTTGTAGTACGTACCCCCTTGTCTAGCTACAACGGTGATCGCCATACGATATTCTATACCTTATATGGGGTAGCTGGCCATGTACGTTTCTATATTCTGGTACTGGGGCGTGAAAAGGTTTTAGTTGTGGCCCATGCAGTTCTGTATTTTTAGACTTGTGGGGTGTTATGGTTGTAGGAGTCTCAATCAAATACGTCTTCTTTGATATATTGTTTCGTCTTCCTCGATACCAATGCTTGAACTGTCAAAACTGCTTGCCTACTAGATCCTTTCTGTCCTGTTGTTGATGTTTCTTATTATTTCCTTTATGGTTTCCTCATTTGCTGGAGCAGCATGCCTAGCAGGACACGATTACCCTGGGCAACAGCGAAAGGTAGCACCTACTCAGAGTTAGATTCAGATAGAGCCAGTAGGTGAGAAAGTTGGCACAGTGGAACCGAAAGTTGGACATATTGAGCAACTATCCCCTGAAATACTCATGCCCCTAGTAGTAACAATAGTACCAGCGATACTTGACTCCCCAACATCACTATAGATCCTCCAGGGAATGATGGCTACATATCAGCATCAGATGGCATTACAACAACATCAGCAGTTTCAACAAAAAGAATATAATATCTTATTGAGGCAAGGTTTACAGAAGGCTCTGGAGAGAGGTGGAAGGACTAATTCAGGAGCGTCAATTAGATTTTGTCGACTTAACCTAAGGTACTTCGATGGCACGGAGGATGCCATCACATCAGATGCATGGTTGCAACATATCAAGATTATTCTGGGGGCAGTAAAGGTTTTGGCTGATGAACAAGTTGACCAAGTCTGACTACAATTTCTAGCCCTTGCCTGTGACTGGTGGGCGTCAGTGGAGGTTGGCTTGAGGCATCCTATCTCTTGGAATAATTTTAGAACTCTATTTCAGGCCAAGTATTTTGGAGTCGTCGCACAATATGAGCTCCAGCAGAGGTTTATCGGTCTTAAGCAGGCCGGTAGGACTGTAGACAGATATGCAGTAGAATTCTGTTGGTTGAGTAGATTCATCCCGACTATGGTGGCAACGAAGTCGGACAGAGCGATGAGGTTCCAACAAGAACTTCATCTAAAGATTCTATAACTGGTAGAGGGGCACGACTACCAGACTTATAAAGAAGTATTGATAGTAGCTCGGAGGACGAGCTTACCATGCAGAGGTTGTCGGCAAAGACGAGAGGCCGAAAGAGGTCTAAGGATCAGAATGGAGGAGGAGGTGGAGGAGTACCCCGAACGTTAGTACCACCATCTGACATTCGTATCCATAATTCAGCACCACGGAGGACGATAATCTCGACAGTGACTGTAAATATAAACCCCCTAGACAAAATTTAGGTCTACTTAGCTTATATAGAGAGAATAGGTTTAATTTGGAGACAATTAGAATTAGAACACAGTGTTTTATATTAATTGTGCAATATTTATAGCACTTAGTGCACCTTACCGTTGCTTCAATATTTGGAGCGCTACACTAGCATTTACCTTCAAACAAATTCTATACACTTTTCTTAGACATGCCCGTCTACCATTCTGACCTTTGTGTAACTTATAACTACTCTATCTTGTGCTTCATTTTAGTCGTACAATATTCGTTACTAACGTCCATATTTAAATTAAATTAAATCCAACTTTGTATTCTTGTTCGTTCCAATCAAAATTGGAGACACAACCTCAATCCATTTTCTCCAACCCAAATTATAATATTATTCTATTCTAAGTCTACTATGTCCATGACACTTGTGTCCCACATAATTTTAATCCCATGTATTTCCAATTAATTAAAGAGTACCACTTACACTAATTTTAATTAATTTGGTGTAAGGACCCAACCTTACCCAAAACTAGACCCAACTTCAACCCAAACCCACACTCACACCCTCAAGGTTCATACTAAACACCACACACCATTTTAGCCCACTATATAATACCAAACATAGTATTTTGCCTTATCCAATCCTAAATTCCATTAATTGTGCAATTTCCTAATTGTTTAGGGACTTTTATGCAAATAAATAATGAGGTGTCCCCCTCTCATTGGCCCCAACCCATGAAGAACTTCATCCCCCACCCTTGACCGGTCCACCCTATATTTCCCCCCTCATTGGTTGTACTTGCTACAACTTTTCACCCTCACATCACCACCCTACATTTCAAAACCTATCAATCTTAGCCCGCCCCTCATCATGATGAGGCTTTCTACCTCCCCAAAAAATAATGTCCAATCGGCCCTAATCCCAAGGAGTGCCCCCCTCTTTCTCCTAAATATACTACCTACACCCTCTCTCTAAAATCCACCAGCAGCCCTAACACATAGGAAAACCCTAAAAACTATCACTCCCCTCACCTCACCCGACCAACCCCGGCTACCTCCCTCAGCCCGCCACCACCGTCTCAACCTCTGACCACCACCAGCCCGACTCCCCCTCCGACCTTCCTCCTCCTAGACACCAACCTCCGCCACCACCACCAGATGCCTCTGCCTCAGTCGGCCACTACAGCGGGCGCTTCCCCCTTGACTTCTTCTTCCCCGGCCGACCCGACTCCCCCCTTGACTTCCCCAGTCACCCCCACAGCCACCACAGCCAACCACCACCATCTCCACCGCCACCCTCACCGTCTCCAGCACCATCCTCGCCATCTCCACCACTGTCACCATCGCCATTACCAACGCCACCACCACCAACACCACCATAGTCGAAACCGCCACCACCCGACCCCTTCTTCCCCAGTCACCCCTCACCACCACCGCCGGTCCCCCATGGCCAGTGCACCACTACCGCCAGTCCCCCAGGACCGAGAAACCACTACCACCGGTCCCCCGAGGCCAACCCACCACCGCTAATGCCGCTACATTGGCAGCAGCTGCTGCCATTTCCAGAGCTGCTGCTGCTGAGCCGCCGGAGCTCCGCCCTCCCTCGCCGGACAACGGCCGTCTCATGCAGCGGACACGATTCCCCCCCGGACACGAACGTCGCCAAGGTATATTCCTAGCAATTCGTATACGTACATATTAGTTTAAATACGTATGTGTATATGTGTATTTGTGTATTATGTAGTGATATGTATTATTGTATTTATATTTAAGGTATAATGTATTTATATATAAATGTATAATATCTAATGTATTAATGTATTATATACTTATGTATTAATGTATCATTGTATTTATAATTTATGTATATAAATGTATAATGTATAATTATTTATATATAAATGTATAATGTATATATGTATAAACGTATTTAAGTACTAATGTTATCATATATATTTTAAGTATTAAATGTGTATTATGTATTTTAAGTATTAAATGCTATTATACGTATTTAAGTATTAATATTTATTATATGTATTTATGTTCATAATTTACCTCATAATTATTATGACTAGTTTAATTAAGGAGATGTTGACCAAGGTTTAGATATTGAGTTCTGCACATTAATATATATAGTTTAATACGTCAATTAAATTATAGCGTATTTTTATAGCATGTTAGTTAGGACCTGTGTTTGGTGTACACAGAAATCGAGGATACGAGACGTGTACGTTTAGCTACGTACGCACGCGACCCAGCTAGATAGACAGTTGTGACCCCTGCATCAGTTCATTATTACAACATAGTATTTCTTGTTCGTACTATTATAGTGACTGATGATCGTATTATTATATTATATATATAGGGTCGCTGGACCGTACAGGCGAGACTTTAGGAGCAGGTTATTGGCACTCGCAGCTTGAGGACCCAGACAAGTATACCTTGCCTGATTTACTATTTAATTTAAATTATAAACTATTGTATAATATCTTATTATAATATACATATAACTGTGCGCGTCCGAGATTGACTCGGGTGCAGTCGACGAATGCGTCGATGAGTAGTGTAATTGACCTAGTCACTAGCAGACCCACCTGTCATTGTGAGGATATTCTAATATCTTCCTAAACCCTGACACTTGTACACGCATCACGATGACAAACTCATATTGGGATACGGGTTCGCGTACCCGACTAGCTATCGGTACGTGTGACATACATCATGGTTTAGTACGTAATCAGGGTTATTTAATTAGCTGAGACTTGGCATATAGTTACGTGGTATCCACGTCGTGTATTCGACTTGTATATCCGCATTGGGCAAGGAGGACAACTGGTAGGCGTATGGGATACACACATTGGACTCCGCAGTATCCAGAGGAACCATGGATCCAATGACTTCCTTTATACAGATACCGCATTCTTCGGAGTGATACGGACGTATATATTTACAGATACCTCATTCTTCGGAATGATGGACGTTACATATACATATACCCACGCTCTTCGGAGAGTGGATATTATGCCTACACCTACCCATACGTACCAAGGTTGCCCTCACATTGCATTCACTTAGATGGTTAGCACACCCTTTATTTTATTCAATATTATATATGGCATGTATTTTGTATCTTGTTACGTCCCTCTGAGGACCTGGTTCCCTTCCAGATTTGGACGAGGCTTATTATCCTACCGTGTATAGACTCGGACAGGAGACGAGGTTCGCATTCGAGGAGGAGCTAGAGGTGCTTCCATCAGAGTACCCTCGATCGCTAGTAGGCGTTCTGCCTAGGACTGGAGTATTCCTTATCTAGTTAGCTGATGCTCTAGTCGTACTCTTCATTCTGTCTTGCAGTACTCTTATTTCATCATTTGTAGTGGGTTTGTTCCCATCAGACATATCTGGACTATACTATGATATTTCAGACTCTACACATATTTTTCAGTATTTATTTCAGTACTTCTTGTTATATTGTGGATGAGATTAGACAATGCCTGATGTATGATAGTATTATACTTGTTAGTTTTTAGGACAGCGTAGTATATTTAGTTGGGTCCATTAAATTGGGTAATCCCTCGGAGACGTATTAGCTGGCCATTGCCACATGGCCTGGTCCCGTATATTTTGGGACTGGGGCGTGACATAGTTTTAGTGGTGGCCCATGCAGGTCTCTCATGATTATCGCTTGTGGTATGGTAACATGCCCAATGAGCCTGAAATAGGATAGAAATTACTAGATCTCATCCACTTGATTACGCCTTTGAACCTCTTTCGTATTTTTGTTTAAATTATCTGCATCCTGTTTGCTTGATTCCATACTCTTTTAATGAAGTTCTATCTCTTGTAGCGAGATGAACTTGCGCAGTTGAAGTGAGGCATACGGTGCCATAGTGCTATCCACCATCGCACCGAGAGTGGAGACATCCCAGGGACCACCCGGGGAGCAGCCTCCACCATAGGCCCTGGTGATCCTCCAGGCCCCGCTGATACATTGGCACCAGACTTCTCTTGACGATCGGACGCAGCAGCCGGAGGGCCAGACTTCTCAGAGGGTCCCGATGCAGCACTTTGAGGGCCAGACTTTGAGGGCTACGCCGATGCCGCAGTCCAAGAGACCGACATCTGAGAAGACACCCACGATGCAGCAGGAGGTCCCACTGCCACCGCCTCCACCCTTTCCACCACAGATGCCACATTCGGCAGGACAGCCACAAATGTTCCAGTTCTTTCAGGCTATGATGCAGGCGCAGTGGCATCAGACCGAGACCCTGAGACAGAGCTTGATGGCAGTAATGGAGAGGACACCTGCCCCAGCACCCGCACCAGCACCTGAACCTGTCCAGCCAGCTGGTACTGTACGAGAATTTTGCCAAATAGGCCCGGATACCTTTTTGGACAACGAGACTGCGGAGGAGATCTCAGATTAGGTCTCTAACACGGAGATGCTACTGGAGGCTTCGCAGCTACATCCAGACCTTTGGATGACCGTAGTGAGGGCCCAACTCAAGGGCAATGCCCATCACTGGTGGGATTCCCTATAGCGCAGCGTTGGCAAGACACAAACGTGGAAGCAGTTCTTGGAGTACTTCAATACGGAGTATTTCTTGGCTACGGTCAGGAATGCCCTGTTGTAACCTCCGATTTCCAAATTTCCGAAATATTTAGATTTTTATTTTATTTTAAAATATCAAGTTTATAAGATATTTCTCCTTGAATTTTAGTATTAGATTTTTAACAATGTTTGATTTTTTGTAAGTGATTTGAAATCTTTTATAAAATCATTTTTCCTAAATGTCGATTTATTATAAATTAATAAATAATGATATATATATAATACTCTAGCTTCGAATAATTATTGGCTTGAAATCATAAAATTATTTGTTTAATAAAATTATTTGAAGGACTAGTTGTTTTCATAATAAATTTTCATATCCATTTTGGAATAGTAAATAAATAAATTACATAATTTCTAGGGTTTTGAAATATGGGTTTAATTAGTAGCTAATTTGGAATCAGTTAGCCTTGGAAGCCTCTTAAAATATTTTCTTAAATTAAAATTTTTTTCTATTAAATTTACAAGTTGCCATCTCCCATTCACACCCTTATTTTTCCACATGAAAAACTCATTTATATATTATCTGGGCCATTCATTATTTGGGCCAATCCTCACCCTTTATCCCACACCCGCTTTCCCTATTTAAAGTCTCTCACTACACCATTTCCAAGAAACCCTAGCTAGCCCTCACAAATTTCCACAAGCCAACAAGCCATCACCATTGATTTGTGTGCTCGTGTCCGTGTGTCCAGCATTACCGTGTCAGCCGTATTGGCCTCGGGTCCGACCCCGGGTGTCCTACCGTATCCATTCATTTCCTGTGTCCAGATTTACAATATTACAACCAGATTTTGTGTCCGACACCATCTGGACACAACCCCCACACCACAGTACACAACCCCTGTGTCCAACACCCGGACACGTCTATAGTACATCGAATCCATCGTGTCCAGCCCCGGACATGATCCAACCCCGACTCGTTCACAGAATCCAAAATCCTAACCTAGATCTCGACCGCCGCCGGCGACTGAGATCTCCTCCTCGGCGTCGAGCACCTGTAGCCTCGAGACGAACAGATCCGTCGGTGGCCGCCTCGGACCTCCTCGGATCCGTCGACCACCGCCACAGCAGATCCGTCGAGCCGAGCTTCGCCGCCGCGTCGAGCCGAGCTTCGCCGCCGCCTCGAGCCGAGCACCCGCCGCCTCCTCGATACGAGCCGAGTCCGCCGCCGCCACAGCAGATTTGTCGACCGCCGCCGCCGAGACGAACGCTCGACCGCCGCCGAGCTTCGCTGCCGCCCTGAGCTCCCAGATCCCGCCTCGAAGTTGGACCGCCACCACCGCGTGACCCCGGCGGACTCCTCCGTCGACGCCGGGAAACCCAACGTGAGCTCCCTCTCCGACTTCCCTCTTCCCTCTTTCCTTTCTTCAGTTCTGAAAATTTTGAGTTAATTTAAGTTATGTGATAATTAGTATAATTAGTTAATTTATAATTAGTTTAGTAATTAATGTAATTAGTTTAGTAATTTCATGTAATTAGTTTAGTAATTTCATGTAATTAGTTTAGTAAATAAAATATAATTAGTTTATTGTTTATAATGTATGAATTTAGTTATGTATTATATATAAGGACTTGGTTATATTAATATGCAATTAGTTAGTAGTTGCGAAATAATTATAAGGGTTTTTATTATGCAAAATATAATAATTTGTTGGGGTTTATATTATTATTTAAGAAATAGTTTCAATAATAAAAAAATTTGTTCAAAAAATTGGTTATTTGGACTGGTAACCGAATTTACTATAGGTATAAAAATATATTGGCTTTTACGTAAATTCTAAATTTGTATAAATAAACTTTTAAATTGTAATTTATGTTCGAAAGGAAAGTTTTAACAATTATTGTTCAAAATAATTTTGAAATGATTTTCATTAAATTAAGGTGTTACCTTAATTATGAACAATCGACCCTTTTCTCTTATTAGCCTGGTATCCTTATCTCGATTTTCGTGCCGAACTTTGATCTTGGACTTCTTTATATAGTTTCTAGCTAATTGGACTGCTCCGGACCCATTGGAACTAACTGCTATTTTATTTGGGATCACCTTGAGGAGGGTGGCATTATGTACATTCTTTGATTTGTTAATATACCTATATAAAATATTTGATTGATATATATATACAAATATGTATTTTGGTGTATAAATATATTTATATACATCTATTTAGTGTATATACACAAATACGTATTTTGTACAATTACTAAGAGACACTTATATATATATTATATACGTTTTTATTGGTATATACTTTGAGTGTAAATGTGTATTATATACGTATCCCTACTAGATGACCCTAGTTGACTAGAGCCATGCCTGGCATAGCCCTGAGGCCAGGGTATTTCTATTGTGTGTTAGTGTAGCATCTGATACAAGTGATATTATTATATGTTTATAGGACTGTCGGATTCTCCAGACGATACTCTGGGACAGGACATTGGTATTGACAGCTAAGGACCCAAGGCGAGTACATTCTCTGATTAGTTTCTAATTTATGATATCTCCTATGTTCACTGTATCTAGTGTAGATATCCATGCTCTTGACACGTTGGTTACACGGATTGGTATACACGGATCTCGTCATGAGATGTTATTCCTTATTCATGGTGTAGCTTGTACAAGACTTGTTTCCTTGTTATCTTGTGCATGTACAGACACTGAGACCCGGGGAGATTTGCTACCTCCCTAGGGAATCCCGTGCCATAGCGTACCATAATTGGATCTACTATACCAGTCGGGGGTTGGAGAGTATTTTAGTGTAGATATGTGATCATACCCAACTTTACATGCATCATAGCTCACCCCACATCTCACGTCGGGTGCGGTCTGACCATTTACATGCTTCATAGCTGTTACGTGTGATTAGCCTGACCTCTACATGCATCATAGCTAACCAACGGTTAGCCTGACCTTACATGAATCATAGCTAATCATATGTAACCAGCCTGATCAAGTTCCCAAGCCGATCACATGTTAAAGCTAGTACTCACACACTTAGTCATAGGATTCTTGCTCGTTGACATATTGTTTCTTCTCCTGCATTTACTTACAGTATTTCTAGTATTTCTTTTATTCTTGTACCTATACATACCTCTTGTATATTTCCATCTAGAACTGCTACATAGTTTATATCATTAATATAGAACTGCTATTTAGAGATGTACTTTGCTCCTTCCTGACTGGAAAACATTTTTCCAGACTGTGACCTTAGTGGACTTGTTTTTGACACTTGGGCATTGGATGTTACTGATTGCAGGTATGATTATTTTGTCGTTAGACTTGTCTTGTATTTCTGGCTTGCCTTGATATCTCATCGTGCTTAGTTTATGTGATTGAGTATTTCTAACATTATTTTATGATATCCACGTCTCCTTATGGAGTTGGGTATTCACGTGAGTTCGATTAAATAGTTACATGACCTAGACAACGATCTACCGCCGATGCTGCGGCGTAGGCTGGGCGTACCCACGCACTCGTACCCCTAAACTGGGTGCGGGTCGTGACATATTTTTAGTGGTGGCCCATGTAGGTCAGACTTCGCTAGTTGTGCGATGTCGTAGTAGTGCGACGTCATAGTTGTACTACTACGTACCTGCTATAGAATATAGGACATAGGATACTAGGATGAGAGAGGATGCTCAATCACAAAATTCTTGAGAGATTCCTGGGATGACCCCTTGAGAATCTTATTAAAAATTTCTAATTTTAAATCCTTCGCCTTGTTTTCGTCCGTCCTCACTCATTGATATTGAATTTGATTATTGTTGATCAATTATTAAAATTTGAATCTTGGTTTCATTGTAGAGTTGATTTCATGCCGAGATGAATTTTACGGACTAAATTTTTTGATATCATCTGATGACATATATGGATGAGAACAGTGAGACAGGTGAAACGTCTGCTTGGGTTATGGAACCTAGAGTTATCGCAGCCGTACCGGTTAGCGAAGATTCTAGATGACATGACTGTAGGGTTGCGTACTTTAGTTACGGAACCTGTCGTTTATCGCACCTATGCTTACTGGCATGGCGAGGATCCTCAGCGTCATGATTTCTGACCGACATGTATGATTATCATGTTGTGTCTTAAAAACTTGTTCTTAAAGTATCATCTCAACACTTATCTGTTCTGTTATACAAGACTTTATTCCATCGTTCTTTTGGTTGCTAGCAGTAGAAACACCTTCAGTCCTCAATTTGAGCTCCTATTCTTTGAGGATTCCTTGTTAAGTATGATAATTAGTGACTTGTAATTATGGCTGTGTCTTGAGTGTTAGTATTGGTTAAGTGTTGTTAGTGAGTTATAAGTGTTTCCTAGTTGGACATATGAGTAGTAGGCTTTAATCTAGAGTTAGCCCTTAGCATAGTACCATGTACCAATGGTTCTAGGATAAGTGTCATTATAGTACTATAAGTAGAAGGAGAGTATAGAGTATCAGTGATAGTCCTCAGAGTTAGTATCAGAGCCAATTACCCGTCCTGGATAATCATGATTATGTAATTGAGTGATCTATGTAAACAATTAGGTATCAAGGAATTGTGTTAGGGATTAATGGAGCATAACGTCCAATCTGACGATTGATATCGGGCGTGTTAAAGGTAAAGAAATTTATATGCATGAGGAGTTATAATGAGGTGTCATGAGTAGAGAAATATCGGAATTGGTAATGAAAATGGTGAGGCGTATCACAGATTAGTTTAACAGGCTGTAAAAGGTTAAAGGAAAATACCTATGCAACCATCGAGATGAGGAACCATATACATGCCCATGAGAGTAAAGAAACATGAGTGTTATAGAAGATACATGTGATCATGAGTTCTAATGAGCTTGATGAGATAATCCATCAATGAAGCTAGTGATATAATACCAAGAGTGCTAATGGTTCTATATCGAGGATTAGTCGAGAATGACGCTAATAACAGTAAGCACTCTGCGTGATGATAATTGGATGATATACCAGTTAATATAGATTGAAAATCATGGAAGAAAATACATGTGATGATAACTTTGATCATTGGAGGTAATAGTGCAAGCGATTCGGGTAGTACAATTTTAGTACACAGTTGTAGACAATAGAGGTATTGAGTGCACCTCGAGTATTAGAGACTACGAGCACTTATATGTAAATTGGTGGATTTATAAATTAAAGAGTGGAAATGAATTTTTACTTTGAGAATTATTGAGGAGTTGAGATTGTGTCATAATTTTTTTGAGGATTTCAAATATTGATTCAATAAACATGGTCAAGGCTACAAAGATTTTAGAAATAATTAAAATTTTATTTCGATGTTGAGTATCTGACCTTGAGGAGGCATATACATTTATTTTAAGTTGATCGAGAAGTTAAACCTTGATGATTATTTTGAGGATTAATTTTAGGGTAGATGAGAGATACGAATATTAATATATGAGTAGATGATATACATGTATAAGGATCTGGTGACTTGAGCATGATTGAGGTGGCACCACAGACTGACTTGGGTGTCCATCTAGAGTTGTATTAGAAAGGGTTTAGCACTTAGTATGGTGTGTTACACTTGGTGTGCACTTGAGTGATAAGAACAAATAGTATGGACAATTGTAGTAGGAATGAGAACTAGCAGTGGGTGTACTAAAGTAGAACAGGGGTACCTAAAGAGATAGAGGTATCAAACTTTACATGCACCAATTGACCTATAATCGTGTTAGAGGTTCTTGGTATCAGATTTTGGTATTAATAGACAGGTGTGTGCAATACGGATATATTCATGGATCTTGTGGATTAATGATTAGTTGATATGGGTACCAGTGTGCATGAATAGGAATTTGTTAGTGAATGTGCTAGAGTTAAGTGTTTGTTAGAGATAGTAGATACTACAAGTAATACATTAGCAGGTTCTTTCTTTCCCTCCAAATGATTCCTTCTTCCGTCTTTCGATTGATTGATTTTCCTAATACTGTAGTTCGTATGCATGATTTCTTGTTAGAATAAAACTAGTAGTACGCCCTAACAGAGACTGAAATACCATGACAAAAGACACATGACCTATATTTTCTTAAATTGCATGGCTGTAGGTAGAATTTTCTTAAACCATGATCATTAGGGTTTTGACCATAGCAAAGATCTATGACAAGGTTATGACCGACAAAAAGAGACAAGAGGATTAAATTTGTGGATGAGCATTAATTTAAATAAAGAATTTAGGGGTTGTTATAACAGAGTTGATGGATCATTAATTTTGCGAAAATCGAGGTATGATTGAAATTCGAGGATAAACATTAACTTAAATAGAGAGTTAAGAAATTTACAGGGCAAAATTGAGGATTTATTAAGGTCTTGATATGATTGATTATTAAAATTTGAGAAAATTTGGAAGATTATCATTTTATCTATTTGATTGCAAGATAGAAATTTAAAATTTTATATTATGAATGTTGCATTGAATATTCTGAAAGTATCGCATCGTTGAGTATTTGAGGAAAAAGAAAATCAGGAAATAAAATCGTTAATGGAATGGTGTCGAATTCAATTCTCGGGAGGAGAATTTAGATTTGAATAAGCATCAATTGAATTTGAGTTAGAGGAGTAAGATGATTGATGGATTAGTGGTTAAAATTTAAATTTTGGGATACGATTTTTTATAAATATGCATTGATTGGATTTCAATTGGAGGATTGGATATTAAAATCCTGGAGTATTTAGATACGAACTTAAAATTTTTGGAGGAAATTATGACAAAAAGGGGATTTGATTTTTTACTTGAGGATTTTCAGGAATATGATGTTATAGAATTTTGAAAGGTTGTGAAATAACAATATGGAATTACTTCATGATTATTTGGTTTGAAATTTAAATTTGATAGAAATAATATAATGAGTAAAGGCAATTATTGAGGATCTTAAATTTCGAGGACGAAATTTTTCTAAGGTGGGTAGACTTGTAACCTCCGATTTCCAAATTTCCGAAATATTTAGATTTTTATTTTATTTTAAAATATCAAGTTTATAAGATATTTCTCCTTGAATTTTAGTATTAGATTTTTAACAATGTTTGATTTTTTGTAAGTGATTTAAAATCTTTTATAAAATCATTTTTCCTAAATGTCGATTTATTATAAATTAATAAATAATAATTTATATATATAATACTCTAGCTTCGAATAATTATTGGCTTGAAATCATAAAATTATTTGTTTAATAAAATTATTTGAAGGACTAGTTGTTTTCATAATAAATTTTTATATCCATTTTGGAATAGTAAATAAATAAATTACATAATTTCTAGGGTTTTGAAATATGGGTTTAATTAGTAGCTAATTTGGAATCAGTTAGCCTTGGAAGCCTCTTAAAATATTTTCTTAAATTAAATTTTTTTTCTATTAAATTTACAAGTTGCCATCTCTCATTCACACCCTCATTTTTCCACATGAAAAACTCATTTATATATTATCTGGGCCATTCATTATTTGGGCCAATCCTCACCCTTTATCCCACACCCTCTCTCCCTATTTAAAGTCTCTCACCACACCATTCCCAAGAAACCCTAGCTAGCCCTCACAAATTCCCACAAGCCAACAAGCCATCACCATTGATTTGTGTGCTTGTGTCCGTGTGTCCAGCATTACCGTGTCAGCCGTGTTGGCCTCGGGTCCGACCCCGGGTGTCCTACCGTATCCATTCATTTCCTGTGTCCAGATTTACAACGTTACAACCAGATTTTGTGTCCGACACCATCTGGACACAACCCCCACACCACAGTACACAACCCCTGTGTCCAACACCCGGACACGTCCACAGTACATCAAATCTATCGTGTCCAGCCCCGGACACGATCCAACCCCGACTCGTTCACAGAATCCAAAATCCTAACCTAGATCTCGACCGCCGCCGGCGACTGAGATCTCCTCCTCGGCGTCGAGCACCTGTGGCCTCGAGACGAACAGATCCGCCGGTGGCCGCCTCGGACCTCCTCGGATTCGTCGACCACCGCCACAGCAGATCCGTCGAGCCGAGCTTCGCCGCCGCCTCGAGCCGAGCACCCGCCGCCTCCTCGATACGAGCCGAGTCCGCCGCCGCCACAGCAGATCTGTCGACCGCCGCCGCCGAGACGAACGCTCGACCGCCGCCAAGCTTCGCTGCCGCCCTGAGCTCCCAGATCCCGCCTCGAAGTTGGACCGCCACCACCGTGTGACCCCGGCGGACTCCTCCGTCGACGCCGGGAAACCCAACGTGAGCTCCCTCTCCGACTTCCCTCTTCCCTCTTTCCTTTCTTCAGTTCTGAAAATTTTGAGTTAATTTAAGTTATGTGATAGTTAGTATAATTAGTTAATTTATAATTAGTTTAGTAATTAATGTAATTAGTTTAGTAATTTCATGTAATTAGTTTAGTAATTTCATGTAATTAGTTTAGTAAATAAAATATAATTAGTTTATTGTTTATAACGTATGAATTTAGTTATGTATTATATATAAGGACTTGGTTATATTAATATGCAATTAGTTAGTAGTTGCGAAATAATTATAAGGGTTTTTATTATGCAAAATATAATAATTTGTTGGGGTTTATATTATTATTTAAGAATTAGTTTCAATAATAAAAAAATTTGTTCAAAAAATTGGTTATTTGGACTGGTAACCGAATTTACTATAGGTATAAAAATATATTGGCTTTTACGTAAATTTTAAATTTGTATAAATAAACTTTTAAATTGTAATTTATGTTCAAAAGGAAAGTTTTAACAATTATTGTTCAAAATAATTTCGAAATAATTTTCATTAAATTAAGGTGTTACCTTAATTACGAACAATCGACCCTTTTCTCTTATTAGCCTGGTATCCTTATCTCGATTTTTGTGCCGAACTCCGATCTTGGACTTCTTTATATAGTTTCTAGCTAATTGGACTGCTCCGGACCCATTGGAACTAACTGCTATTTCATTTGGGATCACCTTGAGGAGGGTGGCATTATGTACATTCTTTGATTTGTTAATATACCTATATAAAAATATTTGATTGATATATATATACAAATATGTATTTTGGTGTATAAATATATATTTATATACATCTATTTAGTGTATATACACAAATACGTATTTTGTACAATTACTAAGAGACACTTATATGTATATTATATACATTTTTATTGGTATATACTTTGAGTGTAAATGTGTATTATATACGTATCCCTACTAGATGACCCTAGTTGACTAGAGCCATGCCTGGCATAGCCCTGAGGCCAGGGTATTTCTATTATGTATTAGTGTAGCATCTGCTACAAGTGATATTATTATATGTTTATAGGACTGTCGGATTCTCCAGACGATACTCTGGGACAGGACATAGGTATTGACAGCTAAGGACCCAAGGCGAGTACATTCTCTAATTAGTTTCTAATTTATGATATCTCCTATGTTCACTGTATCTAGTATAGATATCTATGCTCTTGACACGTTGGTTACACGGATTGGTATACACGGATCTCGTCATGAGATGTTATTCCTTATTCATGGTGTAGCTTGTACAAGACTTGTTTCCTTGTTATCTTGTGCATGTACAGACACTGAGACCCGGGGAGATTTGCTACCTCCCTAGGGAATCCCGTGCCATAGCGTACCATGATTGGATCTACTATACTAGTCGGGGGTTGGGGAGTATTTTAGTGTAGATATGTGATCATACCCAACTTTACATGCATCATAGCTCACCCCACATCTCACGTCGGGTGCGGTCTGACCATTTACATGCTTCATAGCTGTTACGTGTGATTAGCCTGACCTCTACATGCATCATAGCTAACCAACGGTTAGCCTGACCTTACATGAATCATAGCTAATCACATGTAACCAGCCTGATCAAGTTCCCAAGCCGATCACATGTTAAAGCTAGTACTCACACACTTAGTCATAGGATTCTTGCTCATTGACATATTGTTTCTTCTCCTGCATTTACTTACAGTATTTCCAGTATTTCTTTTATTCTTGTACCTATACATACCTCTTGTATATTTCCATCTAGAACTGCTACATAGTTTATATCATTAATATAGAACTGCTATTTAGAGATGTACTTTGCTCCTTCTGACTGAAAAATATTTTTTCAGACTGTGACCTTAGTGGACTTGTTTCTGACACTTGGGCATTGGATGTTACTGATTGCAGGTATGATTATTTTGTCTTTAGACTTGTCTTGTATTTCTGGCTTGCCTTGATATCTCATCGTGCTTAGTTTATGTGATTGAGTATTTCTAACATTATTTTATGATATCCACGTCTCCTTATGGAGTTGGGTATTCACGTGAGATTGATTAGATAGTTACATGACCTAGACAGCGTTCTACTGCCGATGCTGCGGCGTAGAATGGACGTACCCACGCACTCGTGCCCCTAAACCGGGTGCGGATCATGACACCTGTACTCCCAGTTCCTGCACCTGGAGCAAGGGAGTATGACCGTAGACGCATACGACGCGGAGTTCAGTCGACTCAGCCGATTTGGTGCCGCCTTGATACCCAACGACCAGGAGAAGGCCAGAAGATTCTACCACGACCTGACTTTCGAGCTGCAAAGGTACACCACCACCCAGGCGATGATCTCTTATAAGGAGGTTCTTTCAGAGGCGAGGATCCATGAGGCCATTAGAAGAGGATCGAGACATTCCAGCATGACCAGACCAGCCAGAGCCCAGCTCGGAGCAGGATGACCGATCCGTCATCTGGGTACGCAGACACAGCAGAGGACAGTGCCATACTAGCACAAGGAGCTTCTGACTTGTCACCATTGTGGCAAGAAGGGACACATTATCAGAGATTACTGAAAGAAGCTCAAACTGTGAATGATATATGGAGCGAGTCAGCACCTTGCCAGAGACTGCCTACAGCGCGGAGATACAGTACCGCAGACCGGACAAAGGCCAGTAGCACCAGTTCCGAGGATACTAACCCCGCCAGGAGGCTAACGTCCACCAGCACCCGAAGAAATTCAGAGGGGACAACCCTTGGTCCCGCATGAGGCACAGTTTGATCGAGCCAGACAGCAGGCCAGAGGGTAGAGACATGGACAGGCCTTTGCACTAGCAGTGACTGCGGAGGAACCAGAAAGGGAAGCTATCACAGGTACCATTTTAGTTGCATTATTGCCTGCGACTGCATTGTTTGATTCTGGTGCTACACTATCTTTCATATCTAGTAGTTTCGTAGCTATGCATAGAGTAGCTACTTCCCCCTTGCCCAAGAGTTGGAAGATTCTTACCAGAGGAGGCATCGTACCAGTTACCAGCACTATTTGAACGTGCTCGATAGTCATGTGTGGTAGGGAGATGAGAGCGTAATTTTTGGTATTCTCGATGCCAAACTTCGACGTTGTGTTAGGCATGGACTGGTTGAGCCAGTACAATACCATACTGGATTACCGGAGGGGTAGCGTCATTTTTAGACCGCCAGATCACCCGGAGTTCGAGTACATGCGGGGCACCATTGAGCGAGGAGTAGGACTGACAGTTGGAGCTTACATGGCTATGGAGACGGCACCCCTATCGATTATTACAGAGTTCGAGGATATTTTCCTGGAGGAGTTGCCAGGCCTACCGCTTGATAGAGAGGTAGAGTTCACTATTGAGTTAGTGCCCCGAGCAGCGCTGGTATCTTCAAATGTGTACCGGTTGGCGAAGAAGGAACTAGATGAGCTGAAGCTACAATTAGAGGAGTTGCAGATCAAGGGATTTGTCCGTCCTAGTGCATCACCCTGGGGAGCACCAGTGTTGTTTGTACAAAAGAAGGATGGGACAGTCCGTATGTGCATTGATTATAGAGCCCTTAATGCTTTGACTATCAAGAATAAGTACCCCCTGTCGCGGATTGATGATCTGGTCGACCAGCTGACAGGAGCAGTGGTATTCACGAAGATCGACTTGAGATTGGGTTATCATCAGGTAAAGGTACGGAGAGAAGACATTCCAAAGACAGCATTCAGGACTCGTTATGGTCACTACGAGTTCTTAGTAATGCCTTTTGGACTGACGAATGCGCCTGCATGTTTATGAACCTGATGAACAGGGTCTTCCACCAATATCTGGACCAGTTCGTGGTAGTCTTCATCGACGACATCTTGGTGTATTCAAAGAGCCACGAGGAGCACGGAGAGCACTTGAGACTAGTGTTAGAGACGTTGAGGCATGAGAGGCTCTATGCAAAGCTGAGCAAGTATGAGTTTCTCCTAGATCGTGTTGCCTTCCTTGGACATGTTATCTCAGGAGATGGCATTTTTGGTAGATCCAGCGAAGATTTCGTCAGTAGATACGTGGTCGACCCCTACCAACGTCTCGGAGGTGAGGAGTTTCCTACGACTTGCCGGATATTACCGGAGGTTCGTAGAGAAGAAAGGATAGCAGAGCCAATGACCCGCTTGACCCGCAAGGAGCAGGAGTTCACCTGGACAGAGGAGTGTAAGACGGAGGTCAATGAGCTGAAGAAGCGTCTGACTACGGCACCTATCTTGACCATACCTTCTGGACTCGGAGGATTCGTGATCTACAGCGATGCATCTGGGAAAGGATTATGATGCGTCTTGATGCGACATGGGAAGATTGTGGCCTATACCTCTAGACAGCTGAGGACCCATGAGAAGAACTATCCCACTCACTACTTAGAGCTTGTCGTAGTGATCTTTGCTTTGAAGCTTTGGAGGCACTATCTATACGGAGAACGAGTAGAGATATTCATAGATCACAAAAGCCTAAAGTACGTCTATACTCAGAAGGACCTGAACCAGAGACAAAGACGTTGGCTTGAGGTGATGACAGACTTTGAGATTGAGCTACAGTACCATCCGGGAAAGGCCAATGTGGTAGCTGACGCATTGAGCAGGAGTGCCATGGCATTCTTTTTGACTACCCAGCAACATCTGTTGAGAGATCTAGAACAGTTGGATATAGAGGTCATTATGCCCGGAGCAGACGGCCAGTTGTCGAGTTTCCAGTTGCAATCGACATTAGTTGAGAGAATCAAGGCTGTCTTCCCAACAGATGCCAGATTCTAGAGGCTTCGACAGAGGACAGAGGCCGGAATACAGAATGATTGCGCATACACGATGACGGGACTTTGAGATGTGGAGATCGTCTCTATGTTCCGAACAGAGAACTTCATTAGGAGCTAATATCGGAGGCGCACAGTTCAACATACTCTATTCATCCAGGAGGCACGAAGATGTACAGAGACTTGAGGCAGTATTGTTGGTGGCATAGAATGAAGAGGGAGATAGCCCGCTTTGTGGCAAAGTATCTGGTGTGTCAGCAAGTCAAGGCCGAGCATCAGAGGTCTGCAGGTTTACTTCAGCCGCTCACAATACCTAAGTGGAAATAGGAGCACATCACTAGGGACTTCATTACGGGCTTTCTGCGGAGTCCTAGTGGTCTCAATGCGGTATGGGTGATCGTAGATCAACTCACCAAGTCTACCCACTTTTTACCCTTCAGAGTGGGGCAGTCTACGGAGATCTTAGTAGATATGTATATGAGGGAGATCGTGCGATTACATGGAGTGCCAGTCAGTATAGTGTCTGACAGGGATACAAGGTTCACATCTTACTTTTAGCGCAGTATGCAAGAGAGTCTCGTAACCCACCTGAAGTTCAGCACATCGTATCACCCACAGACAGATGGCCAGTCCGAGCGTACCATTCAGACGCTGGAAGACATGTTGAGGGCGTGCATGCTTTATTTCAGTAGATCATGGAAGGACCATTTATATTTGATTAAATTTTCCTACAACAATAGCTATCAGGCGAGCATTCAGATGGCTCCCTATGAAGCGTTGTGTGGCAGGAAATATCGTTCCCTTGTATGTTGGAACGATGTGGGCGAGAGGCAGATTCTAGGGACAGAGTTGGTTGTTTGTACAGTGGAGAAGGTGAAGAAGATCCAAGGGCACCTGCGAGCAGCACAGGACAGACACGCATCGTCGACCCCTAGAGTTCTAGGTTGGAGATACGTGTTTCTGAAAATCTCACCTACCCGAGGAACCATCAGGTTTGGAGGCAGAGGAAAGCTAAGTCTGAGGTACATCGGACCATTCGATGTATTGGAGCGCATCGGAGAGGTTGCTTACAGATTAGCCTTGCCATAGATATTAGAAAGAGTTCATGATATCTTTCATGTATCTTAGCTAAGGAGGTACATGCCAGATCCGAGTCATGTACTTGACCACTCAGAGATCACACTCGGGCCGAGTTTGTCATATCAGGAGGAGCCGGTAGAGATTCTAGACAGAAGCGAGAAGGTATTGCGAGGTCAGACTATCCCTCTAGTTCGTGTCGTATGGAGGCATCATACACCAAGCGAGTTGACTTGGGAACGAGAGGATGATATTCAACAGCGTTTTCCCCATCTCTTCGAAGGCCTAGGTATGTAGTAGCATTTCAATTCAGTCAATAGATTTTACCATATGTTTGTTTTAATTTCGAGGATAAAATGCTCTAAGGAGGGTAGATTATAAACCCCTTCGAGCAAATTTAGGTCTACTTAGCTTATATAGAGAGACTAGGTTTAATTTGGAGACAATTAGAATAAGAACACAGTGTTTTATATTAATTGTGCAATATTTATATCACTTAGTGCACCTTACCGTTGCTTCGATATTTGGAGCACTACACTAGCATTTACCTTCAAATAAATTCCATACACTTTTCCTAGACATGTCCGCCTACCATTCTGACCTTTGTGTAACTTATAACTACTCTATCTTGTGCTTCATTTTAGTCGCATAATATTCGTTACTAACGTCCATATTTAAATTAAATTAAATCCAACTTTGTATCCTTGTCTATTCTAATCGAAATTGGAGACACAACCTCAACCCATTTTGTCCAACCCAAATTATGATATTATTCTATTCTAAGTCTACTATGTCCATGATACTTGTGTCCCACCCAATTTTAATTCCATGTATTTCCAATTAATTAAAGAGCACCACTTACACTAATTTTAATTAATTTGGTGTAAGGACCCAACCTCACCCAAAACTAGACCCAACTCCAACCCAAACCCACACTCACACCCTCAAGGTTCATACTAAACACCACACACCATTTTAGCCCACTACATAACACCAAACATGGTATTTTGCCTCATCCAATCCCAAATTTCATTAATTATGCAATTTCCCAATTATTCAGGGGCTTTAATGCAAATAAGCAATGAGGTGTCCCCCTCTCATTGGCCCCAACCCATGAAGAACTTGCTACAACTTTTCACCCTCATATCACCACCCTATATTTCAAAACCCATCAACCTTAGCCCTCCCCTCATCGTGATGAGGGTTCCCACCTCCCCAAAAAATGCTGTCCAGCAGGCCCTAATCCCAAGGAGAGCCCCCCTCTCTCTCTCCTACATATGCTACCCATACCCTCTCTCTAAAACCCACCAGCAGCCCTAACACATAGGAAAACCCTAAAAACTATCACTTCCCTCACCTCACCCGACCAACCCCGGCCACCTCCCTCAGCCCGCCACCACCGTCTCAACCTCCGACCACCACCAGCCCGACTCCCCCTCCGACCTTCCTCCTCCCAGACACCAACTGGCGCCACCACCACCAGCTGCCTCCGCCTCAGTCGGCCACTGCAGCGGGCACTTCCCCCTCGACTTCTTCTTCCCCGCCCGACCCGACTTCCCCCCGACTTCCCCAGTCACCCCACAGCCACCACAGCCAACCACCACCATCTCCACCGCCACCTTCACCGTCTCCACCACCATCCTCGCCATCTCTACCACTGTCACCGTCGCCATTTCCAATGCCACCACCACCAACACTACCATAGTCAAAACTGCCACCACCCGACCCCTTCTTCCCCAGTCACCCCTCACCACCACCGCCGGTCCCCCACGGCAAGTGCACCACCACCGCCAGTCCCCCCACGACCCACACACCACCACCACCGGTCCCCCGAGGCCAACCCGCCACCGTCGTTGCATTGGCTGCAACTGCTGCCATTTCCAGAGCTGCTGCTGGTGCTGCTGGTGCTAAGCCGCCGGAGCTCCTCCCTCCCTCACCGGAGAACGGCCATCTCGTACAACGGACACGCTTCCCCCCCAGTCACGGACGTCGCCAAGGTATATTCCTAGTAATTCGTATACGTACGTATTAGTTTAAATACATATGTGTATATATGTGTATATATGTGTATTTATGTATTGTGTAGTGATATGTATTATTGTATTTATATTTAAGGTATAATGCATTTATATATAAATGTATAATATCTAATGTATTAATGTATTATATACTTATGTATTATTGTATTTATATTTTATGTATATAAATGTATAATGTATAATATATTTATATATAAATGTATAATGTATATATGTATTTAAGTACTAATGTTATCATATATAATTTAAGTATTAAATGTGTATTATGTATTTTTAAGTATTAAATGCTATTATACGTATTTAATTATTAATATTTATTATATGTACTTATGTTAATAATTTACCTCATAATTATTATGACTGCTTTAATTAAGGAGATGTTGACCAAGGTTTAGACATTGAGTTTTGCACATTAATATGTATAGGTTAATACGTTAATTAAATTGTAGCGTATTTTTATAACATGTTAGTTAGGACCTGTGTTTGGTGTACACGGAAATCGAGGATACGACACATATACGTTTAGCTACTTACGCACGCGACCTAGCTAGATGGACAGTTGTGACCCCTACGTCAGTTCGTTACTGCAACATAGTATTTCCTGTTCGTACTATTATAGTGATTGATGATCATATTATTATATTATATATATAGGGTCGCTGGACCGTACATGCGAGACTTCAGGAGTAGGTTATTGGCACTCACAGCTTATGGACCCAGGCAAGTATACCTTACCTGATTTACTATTTAATTTAAATTATAAACTGTTGTATGATATCTTGTTGCAATATATATATATAACTGTGCGCGTCCGAGATTGGCTCGGGTGTGGTCGACGAATGCGTCGATGACTAGTGTAATTGACCTAGTCACTAGCAGACCCACCTGCCATTGCGAGGATATTCTGATATCTTCCTAGACCCTGACACTTGTACACGCATCAGGATGACAAACTCATGTTGGGATGCGGGTCCGCGTACCCGACTAACTATCGGTGCGTGTGACATGAATCACGGTTTAGTACATGAATCACGGTTTAGTACGTAATCAGGGTTATTTAATTAGCTGAGACTTGGGATATAGTTATGTGGTATGCCCGTCGTGTATTCGACTTGTATATCCGCATTGGGCGGGGAGGACAACTGGTAGGCGTATGAGATACACACATTGGACTCCGCAGTATCCAGAGGAACCACGGATCCAATAAATTTCTTTGTACAGATACCACGTTCTTTGGAGCGATACGGACATATATATTTGCAGATACCTCATTCTTCGGAATGATGGACATTACATGTACAGATACCACGGTCATCGGAGAGTGGATATTATGCCTACACCTACCCATACGTACCAAGGTTGTCCTCATATTGCATTCACTTAGATGGTTAGCACACCCTTTATTTTATTCAGTATTATATGGCATGTGTCACGACCCGCACCCGAAATTTGGGCATGAGTCATGGGTACGTCCAGCCTACGCCGTAGCATCGGCGGTAGAATGCTGTCTAGGTCTCCACATATAATATATCCTGTCAATAGTCTCAACTCCGTACGGAGGACAATGATAAATAATCCACAGTTCTATGATATACTCAATCATAAGCTAAAAGAAAATAATGGCACGATAAGAATAGAAAAGAGTTCTATTAAAAGCCAACCATAATAAGTCCAACTCAAAACTTGGGTCTAGATGACCTCACAAAATCACAGAATAATAAATACAACTCAGTCTCAGTCTAGAACAATAAATGCAGAAAAATAATCTAAGAATTTACAGGTAAGGTCTCCTCTAGGATAGACAACTCCTCTGGAATTTTCGGAGTAAAATCTCCCTCTGAACCTGGGCCGTAATGAGTGGGGCACAAGTTCTCCAGGTCCTCTGAAAAATGTTATCCAGTCAGGATTGGAGCGAAGCACAAGCACTAACAACAGTTTCATTAAATTGACAAAGACTATAAACAGTGTAAGAAATACAAGATGGAAATAAATGCTGGAAATATAAAGTACTGGAGAAAATGGAAATAGGCAATAGAGCATCTAGCAATAAACAATAGACAGTGAATGCTAGAACAAGTGAATCTGAATAATAGACATCTAGCTAAGTGTTTGAATTATCAGTTTATTATGTGATCGGCTTGGGACTTGATCAGGCTGGATATATATGATTAGCTATGATTCTTGTAGGTCAGGCTAACCATATAGTTAGCTATGATGTATGTATTGGTCAGGCTAATCATATATAACAGCTATGATGCATGTAAATAGTCAGGCCACACCCGACGTGAGAAGTGGGGTGAGCTATGATGCATGTAAAGGTTTGGATATGATCACATAATCTACTAATAGTTCCCCATCCCCCAGTTAGCACGATGGATTCCAATCACGACTCCTCATGATGGGGATCTAGGGTGCTAACCCGTGTATCCATAGTGTCGGAATCAAGTATGTAATAAAACTGCAATATAGAAATAATCAACAATGAAAACTGTCAGAGAATGTACTCGCTTGTGGTCCTGAGCAAAGGGTGAGGATCGGTGTCCAAAGTGGGATCACAATGACCTATTTATGGAATATAATGTCAGATATTGAATTAAGGAAATAACATGTTTAATTAAATAAAAATGGGGTTTCTAGGTCATAGCTAAGTCTAGACTAGGTTAACTAGGTTCACTAGTCAAATTTTATACCTTTCTATTGTATCTAGTATAATACTAGCTACTATAATATACTATAAGTTATTTGTATATAACAACTCCTACATATATAAATTCCAGTTTGTATCTTAATACAACCCTTAACATAAACCTTGCACCAATATTGGTTACTAACCCCAATTATCTTAACTGCTACTGCACTGCAATCCATCACTCCCACACATTCATATTTCCCTACACTGCTACACAGTGTCAGTATCATAGAGACACTCACTCACAGTACTTAATATTCTACTGCCATCCTTAGCCTCTCAAGGTCCTAATGTATATCACATAGAAGTACTGATACACAGTCACATTGGCTCTCACTGACACAGGTACACATTGGTTCACATAGGAAACACTCTGAGATTAATATACTTCCACACACAGCACACATATACATATTCACACTGAGAATTACTTGGTACACAGTCACATTGCATACTGCTCACCCTCTAGATACTGAATTCTGAATTCACACAGGTACTGAACTACCCCCACTGCACACAAGTATCCACACACACTCACTGAACCTAACTAATACACCTACACAGTTACCTCACACACACTAGCATATGGGTTCTCACACAGGGACTAACACACTGATTACTGATACAGCCCAACACTTCCATACCCACACACAGATAAACTTCTCACTGAACACTCTCCCTTGCCACACTGATACTGGTACACTGTCTCACTACTAACTAACACAGCTAACACTCACTCACACACAGGTTACACAGCACAACACAGCACAGTTCACATAAACTCAGGCCCTCACACTGAACAGAAACCTCCTGCACACTGAGAACACCCAGGTATTGGCATGCCTACACACATACTCAGATTTCTGGGAAAATCTGAGTCACACACACAGTTCTGAACTGACACACACACACATATGTGCACTGCTCTTCACACAGGTATTGCACACACTGGTATATACACATATAGATACACACTCTCAGCTCACACAAATACTGGGACACAGGTACACACAAACACAGGTATACACTCTCAGTCCCCACACAGCCACATGGACACACTGGTTTGGGGATATATGAGACACATTCACTCATTGGTCCCTCACTCTCAGGTATATACTGATACACTCACAGTTTTGCTCACACATTTGTTTACACAGTGAAACATAAGTTCACTGATACCCAATCACTCCACAGTAATCTCCAATGCTCTCAACCTATCTATACACACATACATGCACAGAATCTCATTGATACATACACATATAGGCCCTCATACACAGGCACTTAACACATAGGTAATTCACTCACATAATACCTCACCACACACTGACTCTTAATCCTACACACAGACACCCATTAACACATAGGTAAGACTTTGCACCAACACACAGAAATCTACACACACATACAGGTATACTTCCAATACACCATTACAAACTACCTTACTGATACTAAGTATCAGTCTACCCCTCTAAATCAATACACAGAAAACACCCCTGTCACAGTGCACACCTAGTAATTAGTCTGCATGTATTTCACTGAACCCAGCACTCACAGTATAACTAAAACCTGACTGTACAGTGAATCCCTCCAATACATTCATACACAGCAGCACAAAACCGTAGGTATACAACTACACACACACATATATATATATATATACAAATCAGGGTTCCTTAGAACTAGGTCAAAATTAGGTATTCCCTCCCATGGAGCATTTCACCAAACACATAATATGCAAAAATGGATCCCACATCAAGAACTCCAAAAATACCCAAACCTAAACCCTAAATCGAAATGAATATTATAGGTAGGAGATGTAATCATGTATACTTGCAAACCCTTAGGATTAGGGTTCCTGAAATTGGGGAAAAATCCACGTATGAACACAAAACCCTAGTTCCTCCTAGATCTCCATGTAGAAACCCTAAAATCGAAATCTAAACCTCAGGGTGGGTTCCTAATGGGCATTAACAACAGAAATCAGAGATTAAAAGAATAAAAATAGGGTTTTACCTATGGAGATGGCTTCTTCAATGGAGGTTCTTCTTCTCCAAGGCTTCTAGACCCAACCCCTTGCTTCTCTTTGCTTTGGAGGAGGAAAAAGGATCTCCTAGGTCTGGATTCCGAAATCTAGAGGGGGAATTGGTTTCCTTGATGGAGGCTAGGGTTTCTCCTTCCTACATGAAGGAAGAGAGGGTTCCCTTTTATATTAAAACCAAGTTAGGGTTTCTAATGAATAGTTCAGGTTAAACCCCCTATGTTAGGTCATGAAGAACCTAATTAACTAGGGTTTAGTCAATTTAGGGTTTGAGGTTCCACCTAAAATCAGAATTCTAGGGTTTCTCTAGAATTGGTCTTCAAATTAGGGTTTAGCCATACTGACTTCTAGGGTTTGACCTAACCCAACACAACCAACATCAAATAAATAGTTTTAAAAACTCAGCAGATTAATTAAACACATAATTATTCCAAATAGTGAAATTACCCAAATGCCCTTGTCTGGAAATGTGGTAGTGACAAGTCTACCCTCCTAAAAGAAATTTCGTCCTCGAAATTTGGATTGAACAGAACAAGAATAAATCAGAAAAAGGAAATACCTCAAGTCTAGAAGAGGTACGGGTATTGCTCGCGCATTTCGTCCTCTCTCTCCCAGGTCGACTCCCCTGGAGAGTGATGTCTCCATGCAACACGAACCAAAGGAATAGTTTGGTTCCGCAACACCTTCTCTCTGCGGTCTAATATCTCTACGGGCTGCTCAGGGTAGCTGAGCGTCGGACCAACCTCAATCTCCGAGTAGTCAAGTACGTGACTAGGGTCTGCCACGTACCATCTCAGCTGCAACACATGGAACACATCATGCACTCCCTCCAATGCAGGCGGCAAGTCCAGTCTATATGGCACTGCACCTATCCTTGCAAGAATACCGAAGGGTCCGATGTAGCGTGGACTAAGCTTCCCGCCTCGACCAAAACGAATCGTGCCACACGTCGGAGAAATCCGTAGGAATACTAGATCGCCAACCTAAAACAAAACAGTCTCAACATGCAGTCTAAACAAACAACACAAACAGAAAATAATAATCTATACCTGAAACTCAAGGGGTCTACGGTAGCTGTCGGCCCAATACCGCTGTCTGTCCTGCGCCACTCGCAGTCTGTCTCTGATAAGTTTCACCTTTTCTGCTGCATCCATGACCATTTCTGGTCCTAGCAAGGCTCTCTCTCCAACGTTGTCCCAAGATAACGGTGTACGACACCTTCGTCCATAAAGAGCCTCAAATGGTGACATCTCGATGCTGGCCTGGTAGCTGTTGTTGTAAGCGAACTCTACCAGGTGCAGATGATCCTCCCAAGAACCTCCGAGATCTAGAACGCAAGTGCGTAGCATATCCTCGAGAGTCTGAATAGTCCTTTCAGACTGCCCGTCTGTCTGGGGGTGATATGCGGTACTGAACTTGAGCTGAGTGCCCAAGCTAGCCTGCAGACTCCTCCAGAAGTAGGAAGTGAAACGGCTATCCCGATCTAAGACGATGCTCACAGAAACTCCATGAAGCCTAATAATCTGTCGCACGTACATCTCTGCTAGCCTCTCTGTCGACGTGCCCACCTTGAAAGGTAAGAAATGGGCTGATTTGGTCAACCTATCCACGATGACCCAAATCGCGTCCTTCCCTCCTGGAGAACGTGAAAGCCCTGAAACGAAATCCATGGTTACGTGCTCCCATTTCTATTCTGGAATCGATAAAGGTTGAAGCAAACCACCTGGCCTCTGCCGGTCTGCCTTTACCTGCTGGCACACTAGGCACCGGGATACGAAGCGTGCTACCTCGCGCTTCATTCTATACCACCATACGTGTTCCCTCAAGTCTCGATATATCTTGTTGGCACCGGGATGCATCGAGTACTGAGAGCGGTGTGCCTCCTGCAAAACCTCCTCGCGCAGCTCCCCGCTCGGCACACATATCCTCGTGCCGTGTCGTAAGGAACCATCCTCTGCGATAATAAAGTCGTCCGACAATCCTGTCTGAACCTGTGCTCTGATACTCCTCAGAGCCTCATCATCATACTGCGCCGCTCTGATCCTGTCCATCAGCTCGGACTGTATCTGCAATCCCCATATCTGAATCTCAGTACCGGAAACTAACACCTCAATCTCCAAGCTCTCCAAATCAGCCAATAAATGTCTATCTGTCGTCAAGTACATAGCCATCGGATACCTGCTCAAGGCATCGACGACTACGTTGGCCTTCCCTGGGTGGTACTGCAATGAGATGTCAAAGTCCTTCATCAACTATAACCACCTCCTCTGCCTCATGCTCAGCTCCTTCTGTGTGAATACGTACTTCAAGCTCTTGTGGTCTGTGAAGATCTCCACACGCTCTCCGTACAAGTAATATTTCCACAGCTTTAGAGAGAAGATAACTGCTGCCAACTCCAAATCGTGGGTGGGGTAGTTCTCTTTATGAGGGCGTAACTGCCTGGAAGCATAGGCAATCACCTTCCCGTGCTGCTGAAGAACACATCCCAGACCCTTCCCTGAAGTATCACTGTAGATGGTGAAACCACCTGTCCCTGCTGGCAACGTCAAAACTGGAGCTGTCGTCAACCTCTTCTTCAGCTCATCAAATGCAGCCTGGCACTCCTCCGTCCAAACAAAATCCACATCCTTCCTAGTCAATCTGGTCATTGGCGCTGCAATCCTGGAGAAGTCTTGTACAAACCTCCTGTAGTATCCTGCTAGCCCGAGAAAACTCCTGATCTTAGCTACCGTACTGGGGGTAGCCCACGACTTCACTGCCTCGATCTTCTGTGGGTTAACCGAGATTCCGTCACCCGATACCACATGCCCAAGAAATTCAACCTTGTCAAGGAAGAATTCACACTTAGAGAGTTTCCCGTACAGCTTCTCCCTCCTGAGAGTCTCTAAGACCAACCTCAGGTGCTCTACGTGCTCCTCCGGAGTCTTAGAATACACAAGAATATCGTCGATGAACACCACTACGAACTTGTCAAGGTACTGGTGGAACACCTTGTTCATCAAGTTCATGAATACTGCTGGTGCATTGGTTAAACCAAATGGCATCACCATGAATTCAAATTGGCCGTATCTGGTCTGAAAAGCTGTCTTCGGCGTGTCCTCCCTCTTCACCTTCACCTGGTGATAGCCTGACCTCAAATATATCTTTGAAAACACCCTCGCCCCGCTCAACTGATCGAAAAGATCATCTATCCTCGGCAGCGGGTACTTGTTCTTGATAGTGATATTGTTCAAAGCTCTATAGTCAATGCACATGCGTACCGTACCGTCCTTCATCGGTACGAACAATACCGGAGCTCCCCATGGTGATGAACTGGATTTGATGAAGCCTTTGTCCTGCAGCTCCTCAACTTGCTTCTTCAGTTCTGCCAGCTCGCTGTTGTTGACTCTATAGACATGTTGTGAAATGGGCTCCGCTCCTGGAACCAAGTCTATAGAGAATTTAACATCTCTGTCTGGAGGCAAGCTTGGCAATTCCTCTGGAAATACATCCAGGAACTCCGCTATCAGAGGATGTGGCAACTCCTCCTCTTCCGCCCTGGCTCCACAAAATATGCTCCTGCTCTGTTCTGCTGCTCCCCTGACAACCTCAAACTCCGGCTCTCCTGGTGGTCTAAATAATACTCTGCCTCGATAACAATCTATAGTAGCATGATGCCTACTCAACCAGTCCATTCCGAGTACAATATCATACCCCGGAAGTGGCATGACGAGTAAGCTCACGCTCAACTCTCGGCCTCCTACTGACACCCTCCGGTCCTTGCAGTGATCACGGACTAGGATAATACCTCCACCAGTCATGATCTTGCAAGTCCTAGCTAATGGTTCTGTGTCTAAATGATGTCGAAGTGCATAAGATACAGACACAAAACTATGGGAAGCGCCAGAGTCGAATAAGGTAAATGCGGGAATACAATCGAGAAGAACCGAACCTGTGATCAAGTCTCCTGCTGGCTCGATCTCCTCGACTGCCATGGCATACGCTCGCCCCTGGGGTACACCTCTCTGCTGCTGGTGCTGGGCAAACTTCTGATGTTGTGGTGGAAGTGGTGCCCTCTGTTGTTGGCCTCCTGGTACGGTAGGTACCCTGTCTGGTCCTCTCTGGGCGGCTGCTCCACCCTGACCTGGACGAATGGTAGGGCAATCCCTCAGCTGGTGTGTCGTCGATCCGCAGGACAGACATGAGCCCAATCTCTTCCTGCAGATATCTCTAGTATGTCCCATCTTCTCGCAGTACGCACACTGGATGGCGGGCTGAGTCTGTCTCTGTTGCTGCTGCTGGACCTGCCCTCGGGCTGGTGCCTGATGCTGCTGCTGAAAGGGTCTCTGCTGCTGTTGCTGAAAGTGTGGACGCTTGCCCGGTCCCGCACTACTGTTTGCTCCTCCGGAACTATCGCATCCCCTCTTGGGCCTGAGGCCCAAGTCGTCCTCGGCTATTTGGGCATCCATCAATATGCCCTCGTAGGTAGCTGTGCGACGTCCCGACGTGCGAGACTTAATCTCCCTTGTCAGCCCCTTTCTGAACTTCCGGGCCCTGTCCCCCGGATCTCTAATCATCGATGGCGCAAAGCGGCTCAGGCGAAAAAACTCCGCGGCATACTCGTCGACGGACGAGCTCCCCTGGGCTAAGTCATGGAACTGACTCTCCAAAGCTCCCAGGGCAACATCAGGAAAGAACTTCTCCTTGAAGAGCTTCTTGAAAGCTTCCCAAGTGAGTCCCCTTTCAAGGAGTCTCGGCTCTGTGCGAAACCACGTCAAGGCGATGTCGAACATCTGGCTGCCGGCGGCCTCGATCTGAAGAGCCTCCGGAAGCTGCGCCACGCGCAAGTTCCTCTCGATGTCCTCTAGCCAATCATCGGCGTAGAGTATCCCTTCTGTCCCCTTGAACTCCCAAGGCATCATCCTCTTGAAATCCACAATGGTGCCCGGCCTCTGGTGGTGCTGATCAGGACGCTGCTGCTGCTGAGTAACTCTCTCCACAGCCTGGAGAGCCACCTGATGAGCATTCTCCATGTTCACCCTCATCATCTCTGTCTGGGCCTGGTGTGCCTCAGCCTGCACCCTCTGGGCCTCTGTCGACGTCCTCTGGGCATCGACCATGCCCTGAATCAAAGCGAACATCTGTGCTCCATCGACGGGCAAACCTCCTGGATGCTGAACTGGTGGTGGGGGTGGTGGTGGTGGTGGAGGCGCCGTCGTAGCTATGGGGACCCTCTGAACAGGTGGTGGAGGACCCCCGAATGCTGCAGACACTCCCACATGTACTGGAGATGTAGGAGGTGCTGCGGATGTCTGTCCGGCAAGGCGAGAGGTGGCAGACCTCTCTGACTCTGCTGCTCCGGTTCTCCGGAATCTGGTTCTCGGCGGCATCCTGAAGACAGATCAAAGAATTTAATCAAGGCAGCAGACACGATATCATCAAAGAAGGACATTAATTTCTAAAGAAAAAATCATTAAGAGTAGTGTCATAAGAATCAGAATTCCCTAATTGTGATTAAGCATATTCTCGGCCAAATTCCTATTTCCTAAAACAGGCTCGTAGTAATACTCTAAGCGAGCACCACTACGATATTGTTCTAATGCGAATCTAGGACTGGACCTGCATGGGCCACCACTAAAACGTGTCACGACCCGGACCCGGAATTTGGGCATGAGTCGTGGGTACGTCCAGCCTACGCCGCAGCATCGGCGGTAGAACGCTGTCTAGGTCTCCACATATAATATATCCTGTCAATAGTCTCAACTCCGTACGGAGGACAATGATAAATAATCCACAGTTCTATGATATACTCAATCACAAGCTAAAAGAAAATAATGGCACGATGAGAATAGAAAAGAGTTCTATTAAAAGCCAACCACAATAAGTCCAACTCAAAACTTGGGTCTAGATGACCTCACAAAATCACAGAATAATAAATACAACTCAGTCTTAGTCTAGAACAATAAATGCAGTAAAATAATCTAAGAATTTGCAGGTAAGGTCTCCTCTAGGATAGGCAACTCCTCTGGAATTTTCGGAGTGAAATCTCCCTCTGAACCTGGGCCGTAATGAGTGGGGCACAAGTTCTCCAGGTCCTCTGAAAAATGTTATCCAGTCAGGATTGGAGCGAAGCACAAGCACTAACAGCAGTTTCATTAAATTGACAAAGACTATAAACAGTGTAAGAAATACAAGATGGAAATAAATGCTGGAAATGTAAAGTACTGGAGAAAATGGAAATAGGCAATAGAGCATCTAGCAATGAACAATAGACAGTGAATGCTAGAACAAGTGAATCTGAATAATAGACATCTAGCCAAGTGTTTGAATTATCAGTTTATTATGTGATCGGCTTGGGACTTGATCAGGCTGGATATATATGATTAGCTACGATTCTTGTAGGTCAGGCTAACTATATAGTTAGCTATGATGCATGTAGTGGTCAGGCTAATCATATATAACAGCTATGATGCATGTAAATAGTCAGGCCACACCCGACGTGAGAAGTGGGGTGAGCTATGATGCATGTAAAGGTTTGGATATGATCACATAATCTACTAATAGTTCCCCATCCCCCAGTTAGCACGATGGATTCCAATCACGACTCCTCATGATGGGGATCTAGGGTGCTAACCCGTGTATCCATAGTGTCGTAATCAAGTATGTAATTCAACTACATTATAGAAATAATCAACAATGAAAACTGTCAGAGAATGTACTCGCCTGTGGTCCTGAGCAAAGGGTGAGGATCGGTGTCCAAAGTGGGATCACAATGACCTATTTATGGAATATAATGTCAGATATTGAATTAAGGAAATAACATGTTTAATTAAATAAAAATGGGGTTTCTAGGTCATAGCTAAGTCTAGACTAGGTTAACTAGGTTCACTAGTCAAATTCTATACCATTCTAAGGTATCTAATATAATACTAGCTACTATCATATACTATAAGTTATTTGTATATAACAACTCTTACATATATAAATTCCAGTTTGTATCTTAATACAACCCTTAACATATACCTTGCACCAATATTGGTTACTAACCCCAATTATCTTAATTGCTACTGCACTGCAATCCATCACTCCCACACATACATATTTCCCTACACTGCTACACAGTGTCAGTATCATAGAGACACTCACTCACAATACTTAATATTCTACTGCCATCCTCAGCCTCTCAAGGTCCTAATGTATATCACATAGAAGTACTGATACACAGTCACATTGGCTCTCACTGACACAGGTACACATTGGTTCACATAGGTAACACTCTGAGATTAATATACTTCCACACACAGCACACATATACATATTCACACTGAGAATTACTTGGTACACAGTCACATTGCATACTGCTCACCCTCTAGATACTGAATTCTGAATTCACACAGGCACTGAACTACCCCCACTGCACACAAGTATCCACACACACTCACTGAACCTAACTAATACACCTACACAGTTACCTCACACACACTAGCATATGGGTTCTCACACTGGGACTAACACACTGATTACTGATACAGCCCAACACTTCCATACCCACACACAGATAAAATTCTCACTGAACACTCTCCCTTGCCACACTGATACTGGTACACTGTCTCACTACTAACTAACACAGCTAACACTCACTCACACACAGGTTATACAGCACAACATAGCACAGTTCACATAAACTCAGGCCCTTACACTGAACAGAAACCTCCTGCACACTGAGAACACCCAGGTATTGGCATGCCTACACACATACTCAGATTTCTGGGAAAATCTGAGTCACACACACAGTTCTGAACTGACACACACACACATATGTGCACTGCTCTTCACACAGGTATTGCACACACTGGTATATACACATATAGATACACACTCTCAGCTCACACAAATACTGGGACACAGGTACACACAAACACAGGTATACACTCTCAGTCCGCACACAGCCACATGGACACACTGGTTTGGGGATATATGAGACACATTTACTCATTGGTCCCTTACTCTCAGGTATATACTGATACACTCACAGTTTTTCTCACACATTTGTTTACACAGTGAAACACAAGTTCACTGATACCCAATCACTCCACAGTAATCTCCAATGCTCTCAACCTATCTATACACACACATGCCCAGAATCTCTCTGATACATACACATATAGGCCCTCATACACAGGCACTTAACACATAGGTAATTCACTCACATAATACCTCACCACACACTGACTCTTAATCCTAAACACAGACACCCATTAACACATAGGTAAGACTTTGCACCAACACACAAAAATCTACACACACACACAGGTATACTTCCAATACACCATTACAAACTACCTTACTGATACTAAGTATCAGTCTACCCCTCTAAATCAATACACAGAAAACACCCCTGTCACAGTGCACACCTAGTAATTAGTCTGCATGTATTTCACTGAACCCAGCACTCACAGTATAACTAAAACCCGACTGTACAGTGAATCCCTCCAATACATTCATACACAGCAGCACAAAACCATAGGTATACAACTACACACACACACATATATATATATATATATATATATATATATACAAATCAGGGTTCCTTAGAACTAGGTCAAAATTAGGTATTCCCTCCCATGGAGCATTTCACCAAACACATAATGTGCAAAAACGGATCCCACATCAAGAACTCCAAAAATACCCAAACCTAAACACTAAATCGAAATCAATATTATAGGTAGGAGATGTAATCATGTATACTTGCAAACCCTTAGGATTAGGGTTCCTGAAATTGGGGAAAAATCCACGTATGAACACAAAATCCTAGTTCCTCCTAGATCTCCATGTAGAAACCCTAAAATCGAAATCTAAACCTCAGGGTGGGTTCCTAATGGGCATTAACAACAGAAATCAGAGATTAAAAGAATAAAAATAGGGTTTTACCTAGGGAGATGGCTTCTTCAATGGAGGTTCTTCTTCTCCAAGGCTTCTAGACCCAACCCCTTGCTTCTCTTTGCTTTGGAGGAGGAAAAGGGATCTCCTAGGTCTGGATTCCGAAATCTAGAGGGGGAATTGGTTTCCTTGATGGAGGCTAGGGTTTCTCCTTCCTATATGAAGGAAGAGAGGGTTCCCTTTTATATTAAAACCAAGTTAGGGTTTCTAATACATAGTTCAGGTTAAACCCCCTATGTTAGGTCATGAAGAACCTAATTAACTAGGGTTTAGTCAATTTAGGGTTTGAGGTTCCACCTAAAATTAGAATTCTAGGGTTTCTCTAGAATTGGTCTTCAAATTAGGGTTTAGCCATACTGACTTCTAGGGTTTGACCTAACCCAACACAACCAACATCAAATAAATAGTTTTAAAAACTCAGCAGATTAGTTAAACACATAATTATTCCAAATAGTAAAATTACCCAAATGCCCTTGTCTGGAAATGTGGTAGTGACATCATGTATTTTGTATCTTGTTACGTCCCTCTGAGGACCTGGTTCCCTTCCAGATTTGGACGAGGCTTATTATCCTACCGTATACGGACCCGGGCAGGAGACGAGGTTCGCATCCGAGGAGGAGCTAGAGGTGCTTCCATTAGAGTATCCTTGATCGCTGGTAGGCATTCCGCCTAGGACTGGAGTATTCCTTATCTAGTTAGCTGATGCTCTAGTCATACTCTTTATTCTGTCTTGCAGTACTCTTATTTCATCATTTGTAGTGGGTTTGTTCCCATCAGACATATCTGGACTGTACTATGACATTTCAGACTCAGCACCTATTTTCCAGTATTTATTTCAGTACTTCTTGTTATATTGTGGATGAGATTAGACACTGCCTGATGTATGATAGTATTAGACTTTTTAGTTTTTAGGACATCGTAGTACGTTTTGTTGGGTCCATTAAATTGGGTAATCCCTCAGAGACATATTAGCTGGCCATTGCCATGTGGCCTGGTCCCGTGTATTTTGGGACTGTGACGTGACAGTAAACCCCCTAACCCAAATACTGGATTATGATTTATTTAGGGTTATTTAGAGTTATATATGCATGCTTGAGTCTTGGTTTTTATCTACTAGTAGTTGTGTTCAATATCTAGGTTTTTATTCAAGTTGAGATATTATATATATAGTGTTATGCTAGATAATATTTTATACCATGCTAGGGTAAAATATTTGCTAGGGAATATATTGTGCACATGTGTAGGGTGAGAATTTCAAGTTTAGTCATGATAGTATGCCATGCTAGAATAAATTTAGATTTCAGTAGGCACTTATTATTCATAGTCAAGTGCATGTTTGTTTGAGTTTTAGTGATGTTATACTAGAGGGTTGGTGGTATTTTTATGTAAATAAGGAAATCCTAACCTATTATTAAATACAAATGTTTAGGATTGCATGAGTTCCATGGAATGTAGATAATTACTAAAAGGTAGTTAAGCTATTTGACTTGTTGTGTACAATTATTGAGGCAACAATGATATATTTGTGCATGGAACCTAGAGGGATAACACTTGGTACCTAGATGTTGGAAAGCAACTTAGCACCTACGTAAACTCTAGTATGACCAAGATTATGTTATATGAGAAGTTGTACATTAGAAGACTGGGAGAGGTAATGTGATTAGTAAACTTGGTTATTTTTATACCTACTTGACACTTGTTTAGTCAACCTTAGTCAACCCACTTAGTTAGAACGCTTGCTTGATTTAAACTCTAAAATAATTCATGACATTGTGTATGTTATTCTTTTGTGCATGCCTAGCGTAACATAGTGTTTGATATATTGTAATTAAATTCATAGTTACCCAGGAAGGTTCGACCTTAGTTGCAGGTTCCGGATTTTTACTTACTCATTTCGGAGTTTCAGACAAGTATTACTTGCCTTGTTGTAGTGTTTAAATTCAATTAATACTATTTACATTTTTTTTTTAAATATTATATTATATAATTTTGCGTATTTGAGAATGTCTCGGGTGCAGTCGACGAAGGCGTTGACGTTAGGACTTGTGTTCGACTTAGTGTCTAGTGGATGTACCTAAATTTGTGGAGTTATCAACAAGACTTTCTAGGCCTTTTCACGTATCATTTCACGTCACAGAGTGAGTTCATGTGGGGACGCGAGCTTACGCGCTTGACTGGCCATCGGTACGAGTAGCACGCATGACGATACTTAGCGTAGCAGTATGGTTCTTTAGTTGTTTAGTAACTTGCATATAGTTACGAGATGTCTACATCATATTCATGACTTGTATATTGGTATTGGGCGAGAAAGACGATTAGTTGGCGTATGGGACAGATATTTGGCTACAGTAGTTTCAGATTAAATAAAGGGACGCGAGCCTCATAGTTACCCGGTTATAGGAATTCATAGATACCCGGTTATGGGTACATATACTTGTCGATACATCTGGCAGAGATTACTAGATGCACGCTATCATGACCGGTGATGTAGTCTGTATATACTTCTGGCATCTAGTTTACAGCTATTGTCAGACACTTACCTTTTACCTACCCATACGCACCAAGGTTATCTTCAAAGTACATTCACTTAGCTGGTTGCTTCTCCCTCACGTTTACATAGTATTTACTTTATGGCATATACCTTTTGTATCTTGTTATGTCCCTCTGAGGACCTGGTTCATTTCCAGATTCGGACGAGCACTTGTACCCGACCATATATGGAGCAGAAGTGGAGACCGGATACTTGGCCAAGGACTTTGAGGCATTTCTAGAGCAGTTCCTTTGACTTGGGGTACACTGCCACTTTGGACTTGAGTATCTTTATCTAGCTAGCTGATACTCTAGTCTAGTTATCTTACTGCTTTCTGTACTTTTATTCCATCATTGTACTTCAGTGAATTTGTCCCCGTCAGACTATTTTTGTTGTATTTTGATATTCTGACACTCTGTGTTTCATTTATCAGCACTTATTTCCATCTTTGTTATATTTCTTCTATGGATGAGATCAGTTGTTTACCTGTTGCCTGTTAGTGTGGCATATTCGACTTGATAGTATATAGGACAACTTAGTATGCTTCGACGGATCTATTAAATTGGAAAATTCTTCGAAGTCGTACTAGCTTTCCATTTCCACATAGCCTGGTCCCATATAATTTAGGATTGTGCATGACATAGTTTTTGTGGTGTCCGATACAGGTCCTGATTAAATTGTCTTTGTTACGTTACTGTGCCAAGCGAGCCTACAGTAGGACTAGATATTATAATCTCATTCACTTGCTTAATTTTCGTTCTTGATTCCATATTTATCCTAAATTTGTTCTTTAAGTTGAATCCCGATTGATTTTATTCTAACCTAGTGACGGCCTTGTTTATTTGGCCAGGAAGATGAATCTCCGCAGCGGTCGTATGGCGCAGCTGGACGATGTTCCTCGGGACACCGACTCATCTGGAGAACCGACTCCCGAGAAGGCGCTAGTATTGACACCTGCTCCCCGTCTCCAGCAGGGGCAGTCATCTAGGCAGCCATAGATGGCGCATAGGGAGCGTCACTATCAACTGGCAGACCTTAGAGCCTAGCACGCCCAGGGTCAGAGAGAGAAACCTTTGCGTCCACCACCACCTTTTCCTCCCCAGGGGCTATTTCCGTATCCATTTCTATTTCCACCCCAGCCGCCGCATGGTCAATAGGCACCACCACCGGACAACCAGGCATTCATGTACCAGTTCTTCCAAGGCATGATGCAGATCCAATGGCAGCAAAATGAGCTTATGAGGAAGAGCATCGAGACTGGAAGGCTAAGTACTATCGACAAGTTTAGAGGGATGTAACCTCCACCATTTAAGGGTACCGAGGATCCCTATAAGGTGAATGATTGGCTCATCACCACAGAACATATGTTGGAAGCCGTTGAGCTACCCAAGAAGAAGTGGGTCACCGTCGCCCGTATGCAACTTTAGGATTTGGCCCACCACTTGTGGAAAGCAGAGGAGCAGCACTTCGAGGCTCCTCCATCTTGAAGGTAGTTTCGTCGGTTATTTTAGGAGCAGTTCTTCCCAGCGTCTATCCTATTTGAGCACCAGAAGAAATTCAAAAATCTCAGTCAGGGCAGCATATATGTGAGTGAGTATGATATAGAGTTTAGCAGACTGAGCTGGTTTTCCCTTCACTAGCCGAGGATGAGTCAGACAAGACTAGGAGGTTCCACAAGGGCCTAAACTATGAGCTCCGACAGTTCACGGGAAATATGGCCCACATAACTATATCAGACGTCCTGAAGGCAACAAAGGTTCATGAGACTATTAGGCTTGAGAGGGAACCTGAGAGGCGTATTGGCGCTTCAGCCCCAGTCCAAAGAGCAGCCTTGAGTGGGCTGATCAGGCGTCCATTGATCCAACAGCGGCTGCAGCAACAACAGAGGAGTGCACCGTACCAGTAGAGGGAGCTTCCGACTTGTAACTACTGTGGAAAGAAGGGGCACATTCAAAAAGATTGCAGGAGGATGTTAGGATAGTATTTAATTTGCAGGTCATCCCAACATCAGGCCCAAGGGGGCCCGCAGCATCGTGATAGAGCACAACAGATAGTAGAGAAGCCAGTTCCACCGGTCCTAGGTATATCTTTAGCATTGCTTGATAGTTTATAGCTTATTATATGTTTATTTTTATTTTGAGGACGAAATTCTTATAAGTTGGTTAGGTTGTAAACCCCCATATCAAAATATAGGATTATGATTTATTTAGTGTTATTTAGAGTTATATATGCATACTTGAGTCTTGGTTAGTGTCTACTAGTAGTTGTGTTCAATATCTAGGTTTTTATTCAAGTTGAGATATTATATATATAATGTCATGCAAGATAATATTTTATACCAAGCTAGGGTGAAACATTTGTTTGGGAATATATTGTGCACATGTGTAGGGTGGGAATTTCAAGTTTAGTCATGATAGTTTGCCATGCTAGAATAAATTTAGATTTGAGTATTGCTTGTGGGCACTTATTATTGGTAGTCAAGTGCATGTTTGTTTGAGTTTTAGTGATGTTATACTAAAGGATTGTTGGTGGTATTTTTATGTAAAGAAGGAAACCCTAACCTATTATTAAATGCACATGTTTAGGATTGCATGAGTACCATGGAATGTAGATAATTACTAAAAGGTAGTTAAGCTATTTGACTTATTGTGTACAATTATTGAGGCAACAATGATATATTTGTGCATGGAACCAAGAGGGATAACACTTCGTACCTAGATATTGGAAAGCAACTTGGCACCTACATAAACTTGTATGACCAAGATTATGTTATATGAGAAGTTGTACATTAGAAGACTAGGAGAGGTAATGTGATTAGTAGACTTGGTTATTTTTATACCTACTTATCACTTGTTTAGTCAACCCACTTGGTTAGAACTCTTGCTTGGTTTAGACTCTAAAATAACTCATGACATTGTGTATGTTGTTCTTTTGTGCATGCCTAGCATAACATTGTCTTTGATATATTGTTATTATATTCATAGGCACCCAGGACGGATCGACCTTAGTTGCGGTTCCAGATCTTTACTTGCTCACAAAAAAATTCCAGATAAGTATACCTTGCCTTATTGTACTGTTTAAAATCAGTTAATATTATTCACATATTTCTACTCAAAATATTATATTATATAATTATGCGCTTCTAAGAAATGCCTCGGGTGCAGTCGTTGAAGGCATTGACGTTAGGACTTGTGTTCGACTTAGTGTCTAATGGACGTACCTAAGGTTGTAGAGTTATCATCAATAATCACTAAGCCTTGTCACGTATCATTTCACGTCACAGAGTGAGTTCATGTAGGGATGCAAGCTTACGCGCTTGACTGGCCATCGGTACGAGCAACACGCGTTATGGTACTTAGCATAGAAGTATGGTTCTTTAGTTGTTTAGTAACTTTCATATAGTTACGAGATGTCTATATCGTATTCATGACTTGTAAATTGGTATTGGGCAGGGAAGACTATTAGTAGGCGTATGGGATAGACATTTGGCTACCTTAGTTTCAGAGTAAACTAAGCGCGAGCCTCATAGTTACATGGTTACGGACATTCATAGATACCCGATTATGGGCGTATATACCTGTCGATACATCTTGCAGAGGTTACTAGCTACGCGCTATCATGACTGGTGATGTAGTCAGTATATATTTATGGCAACTAGTTTGTAGTTAATGTCAGACACTTACCTTTCACCTACCCATACGCACCAAGGTTGTCTTTAAAGTGCATTCACTTAGTTGGTTAGTTCACCCTCATGTTTACACAATATTTACTTTATGGCATGTACCTTTTGTATCTTGTTACGTCCCTCTGAGGACCTGATTCCTTTCCAGATTCGGACGAGCACTTATACCCAACAATATACGGAGCAGGAGTGGAGACCGGATATGTGGCCGAGGACTTTGTTGAGTTTCCTGAGGAGTTCCCTTGACTTGGGGTACACTACTGCTTTGGACTTGAGTATCTTTATCTATCTAGCTGATACTTTAGAATAGTTATCTTACTACTTTCTGTACTTTTATTCCATCATTGTACTTCAGTGGGTTTGTCCCCATCAGACTATTTTTGTTGTATTTCGATATTCTGACACCTTGTGTTTCATTTACCAGCACTTATTTTTATCTTTGTTACATTACTTCTGTAGATTAGATTAGTTGTTTACCTGTTGCCTGTTAGCGTAGCATATTAGACTTGATAAAATTTAGAACAACTTAGTATGCTTCGACGGATCCATTAAATTGGGAAATCCTTCGGAGTCATATTAGCTGGCATTGCCACGTGGCCTGGTCCCATATATTTTAGTACTGTGGAGTGATAGTAAAAGTATCAACTAGGCAGCAGTCGAGTCTGCAACAACAGCATCAATGCTAGGGAGCACCAATGCGATGTACTTACTATGGAAAGTGTGGCCAAACTAGAGATGTATATAGGACAGCCAATGAGCTGTGTATGAGGTATGGTAGTCCAGATCACCGAATTGCCAATTATTTGATAATGTAGAGGCCAGGAGGGCCAGTCCAATAGTTACTAGTACTGCCAACACCAGGGGCAGTTCAGCACAGAGGGCTAGTGATAGCAGTACAACCATTAGCTCAGCGTCCGTTACCGACTCAAGCTCAGATGTACCTACAGTAGCAAAATCAACAGTATGGCCAGCAGAGGCTACAATAATGCTTCCAAAGAAGGCAACAACGAGGAGCACAACAAGGCCAAGAGCAAGCATTCATTTTGAACTTGGAGGAAGCTTTGGCATCGGGCAATATGGTGGTAGGTAATATCTCTGTCGCATATATTCCTGCTGTAGCATTATTTGATTCAGGTGGATCTCATTCATTTATATCTACGCGATTTGTGACACGTATTGGATTGGAGTTTGAGGCATTGCCAGAGAGGTTGAATATACTCACTGGTAATGGGCTTTTAGAGGTTAGTAGAGTGTATATAGAGTGTATATTCGTAGTGTATGGGCATTCATTACCTGTACGGTCGATCGAGTTCCCTATGGATAACTTTGACGTTATATTACGCATGGACTGGCTGAGAGACAGTCATGCTACGATAGATTGCCATAAGGGTAGGGTATTATTTAGTATTTCGGGTATGAAAGACTTCATTTTTGATAGATATGTGGGAGAACAACGTGAAGAGGGGATCGCAGCAGCAGTGATAGCTGAAGAACAGCTTCCCGATATAGTCAAAGAGTTCCTAGACGTATTCCCAGAAGAACTTCCGGGGTTGCCACCAGTGAGAGGTATAGAATTTTGTATAAAATTGATTCCCAAAGCAGGACCAATATCTTGTAAGGTTCACCAAATGGCACCGTCAAAGCTAGACAAGATGTACCAACCCATGGAGGAACTGAAGGCAAAGAAGTTTATCCAAACTAGTGGATTACCTTGGAGAGCGCCAGTGGTTCTAGTGAAGAAGAGGATGGGTCAACATGATTATGTATCGACTATTAACAGTTGAACGCAATAACGGTGAAGAACAAGTACTCATTGTCAAGAATTGATGAATTGTTTGATCAATTGAGCAAGGCTAAGGTTTTCTCTAAGATCGACCTCGGGTATCATCAAGTAAGAGTTTGGGAGCAAGACATACCCAAGACAATATTTATGTCACGATATGGGCCTTACAAATTCTTAGTTATGCTATTCGGACAGACAAAGGTGCCAACAGTATTTATGGATTTGAAAAATCATATTTTTATGCCGTACCTAGATCAGTTCGTGGTAGTTTTCATAGACGATATTCTCGTTTACTCCAGTAGCGAAGAGGAGCACGAAGAGAATCTTAGGAAGGTCTTACAGATTTTGAGGGAGCACTAGTTGTATGCGAAGCTCAACAAGTGCAAGTTTTGGTTAGATCATGTATCGTTCTTGGGTCACATCATCTCTGGGACATGAGTAGCAGTGGACCCGAATAAGGTTGAAGCCGTAGAGAGTTGGCCAGTTCCTAAGACAGTAGCAGAGGTGCGTAGTTTCTTGGGCTTGGCATGATATTATAGGAGGTTCGTGGCAGATTTTGTAAGAATTTTATCACCATTGACCCATTTGACGCGCAAGGAGGCTAAGTTTAATTGGTCAGCAGAGTATCAGACAACCTTCGAGGAATTAAAGAAGAGACTAATTTCGTCACCGATTCCCATGCTTCCAGTAGGTTCCGAAGGGTTTACCTTGTATTGTGAAGCGTTTGACAAGGGACTCGGGTGTGTATTAATGTAACATGAAAGAGTGATAGCTTATGCATCTCGGAGGCTTTGTGATAACGAGAAGAACTACCCGACTCACGATTTGTAGTTAGGAGCAGTAGTATTTGCACTTAAGCTATGGAGGCACTACTTATATGGTAATCGGGTAGAGATATTCACAGATCACAAGAGCTTAAAGTATGTATTAACCTAGAAGGAGCTGAACATGAGGCTGAGAATATGGTTAGAATGGTTAAAGGATTATGATGTGGAACTCCAGTATCATCTAGGCAAGGCGAATGTGGTAGCAGATGCTCTGAGTAGTAGGGGCAACACATACATGTTGACGTCGCAGTGGCATATCTTAGAAGATCTCCAAGATATGGATATATAGGTAGTACTTCCACAAGACTTAGGAGTGCTGGCCAGTTTATAGATTCAATATACCTTGGTTAAGAGGATTAAGGCAGCTCAGGCAAAGGATTCGAAAGTTCAGAAGCTTCTGACAGAATGCGAGTCTGGTCTCAGGAAGGAGTTAAAGATTTACGATGATGAAATACTTAGATTTGGAAATCGTCTTTGTGTGCTGAGCAGAGATATCCGGCAGGACATTATGACTGAGGCACACAATTCCTAAAATTTAATTCATCCAGGAGGTACCAAGATATATCAAGATATCACACAATATTTCTGGTGGAACGGGATAAAGATGGAGATAACACGATTCGACTCTCAATGTTTTGTATGTCAGCAAGTGAAGGCCGACCAACAGAGACCAGCAGGGTTACTGCAGCCGCTTCCTATCCCGGAGTAGAAGTGGGAGCATATTATGATGGACTTTGTGACAGGTTTACCTATATGCCCTACTAGTCGTGATGCAGTTTGGGTGATAGTGGATCAACTTAGGAAATTAGCTCATTTTTTTCCTTTTCGAGTAGGGTAATCTACAAAGAAGTTGGCTAAAATGTACATACAACAGATAGTGAGACAGTACGGTGTCCTAGTGAGTATAGTATCAGATCAAGATACTCAATTCACTTCTCATTTCTGAAAAAGCTTAAACCAAAGTTTAGGCACCATGTTCAGATTCAGTACCTCTTAACATCCTCAAACGTATGGGTAGTCAGAAAGAACCATGCATACATTAGAAGACATATTGCAAGCTTGTACTTTGGATTTTGGAGGGTCTTGGTAAGATTACCTTCATCTGGTCGAGTTCTCATACAACAACCGTTATCAAGCAAGTATCTAGATGGCACCCTTCGTAGCATTATAAGGAAGGAAATGCATAATGCAGGTCACTATTGGCATGGGATGATATTAGTGATGTTGGGCTCAGAAATGATTACGCAGACAGTAGAGATTGTCAGACAAATCAGAGAGCGACTTCTGGTTGCGCATGATAGGCATTGGCATTATAAAACCCCATACTTTTAAATAGTAAAATTATTTAAATTTAATTGCATTATTCCTTAGTTAATTAGAAAATATAATTTATTGAATTTTAATTAATAGGTAAATATTCATCTAGAAATTATTGAACAAAACTATTATTTTCTTTTAATTTATTTTAGGAAGTCTTGTAGAAGGCTGAAAGATCTTTTTGGATGTGCTAATATAATTTTCTGGAACTTTATTACCATATATATATATATATATATATATATATATATATATATATATATATATATATATATATAGTATAAATAAAAGAAAAAGAAAAGAAAACCTTTTAAAAATCCTTAATCTAATTAAGCCCTTAAGCTAACCCCCTAAAGTCCTAAGCCTTAAGTAACTTCCTAGCTAAAACCACCCCGAGCCCTGTGGCAACCCGCCAGCGGCCAAAGACCAGCAACCCCTCATTTTCTCTATTTATATATACATCTACTCTATTTCGCAAACCCTAAACCTAACCCTACCCTCCTTTGATCCAACACCAACCCCGACTACCGCCCACCGTCGGAGCACCCCGCAGCAACCGGAGCACCACCGCCGCATCCGCGACCGCGCAAGCGCGCAACGCCGCAGCAGAAATTGGCAGCGACTTGTCCTACTTCCCGTGCTGTTTTCCGCCGTGTCGCTTGACCGAATTCGGATCTGTCTTCACCGGTATGTTCACGACCTATCCCCCTTCCAACTCTGTAAATTAGTTTCATTCGAACAACGCTTAATACTAGGTAGAAATTGATGCCAAGTTAGAGAAAAACTATATCTTTTATACTACAGAAAACTATTGCGACCACCCATGTTTAAGGACTAATATCTTCCTCCACATACATTCAAATTTAAATTTTCTTTTTGCCATGTGAAGACCATATAACCAAGATCATTTCCTGTTAATTAGATTATTTTAGTTTGTGTTATATGTAGAAATAAACTGGGTTAAAAATCAGGAAAAAAAATTATTTTCTAAAACTTAGAATTTGCGATACGGAGTGCGCCCCGCCAAACGGGACCACCCCGTCACATACGAATTGCACCGAAAGGTGCGTATGGTATATCCTGACGTGTGAACTTTCGCAGAAACTGATGTGGACGTGTGTGCGCGTCGGAATCAACCCGTATGCGTAAAAAGTCCCCGTATCGCGACTTTTACAAAATATTGTACCATTTAGTGTACGCTCGTCAGAATGTGATGAAACTTATGCCATTGGACTCATGGTATCACGCTAGTCCTGTGATCCAAGTTTCATGCAATTTTGAGACAGTTGACCAAGCCGCCTATTTGTGGGCCCTACGGTTGACTTTTTGGGCAAAATTGTGTTCGGCTCACCGGAATCCAAAATTGGACATACCGTTGAGTTCATATTTACATCTAGACGTTGACACTTTACAGATTTCTTGCCATACAAGTATACCTTGCCATTGTATTGTGATTTATATTTTATATGATGCATGTATTTTATTTCTGTCTATTTAGTCATATATTTTAACTTCTATATAAACTGCGCGTCCAAGAATAACTTGGGTGCAACGACGGTGGTGTCGTATTCTATTTTTATTATATATATATATATGCATGTTGACCTAGTTTATGAGACCACCCCATTATCATGAGGCATTCTTATGTTTTATTGGCTATGACACTATTGTTACACGAGTGTGAGTCTCATGTAGGACACAGACTTGCATACTCGGCTAGCCACTGGTACGTATAGGACGTGCGACGGATAGGGATAACTGCTGAATGCTAGTAGACCTTACAGTTATTTAGAGGTATCATCGTGTCATGGATGTAACATGCTTAGAGCATGGGGTGGGAAGAACAACAAGTAAGGCATTTGGGATCCTTTGTACTTTTCTTGTGTAACCCATACGCTCCGCAGGAGATGCGCGGTCATAATGAACCCTATATATTATCTGGCACTCTCTGAGGTTCAAAAGATGTCATGCTTTGTAGGCCCTTGAATCTCCAAGACCAGATAGCCCACTTGTTGGAAAATTGTTCTCAAACTGCATTCACATAGATGGTTAGGCGACCCATTTGATGTTTATTTTTAGTACTTTATTGGCATGCTTCTATGTATCTTGTTATGTTCCTCTGAGGACCTGGACCCTTTCCAGGTATACACTTGTAGGAGTATCCATAGGAGTACGGACCCGGACCTGACACTTCATACCAGACTGAGGAGGTCTTACCTTCAGAGTACCTTTGATTCATCGCAGCTGATGGATATTCTAGTTGCTATTTTCCTTGTGAACATTTATCTTATATTAGAGTTGATCTCTTCACTCATTTAGTGGTTTTAGTATAGTCGATTGGCAGTGGATTTGTTTCCATCCGACTATCATACTTTGCTACTTCATATTTGAGATTCAGTTATTTATTTTTTATTTCTTTATTTATGCTGTGGATGAGATATAGATTGCGTGTGACTTGTGTTGACAGTATATTACCACTTATGGATTGGATATTCATAATACAGCGTACATATGCGTTATAGTTTTCATATATTGGAGTTGTCATATACATACGGCTGGCATGATTACGTATTCCTAGGCCTACGTATTTTAGGACTGGGGCGTGACAGGCATTGGACAGATAAGCATCGTAGGCCTTTAGAGTTTTGTATCGACGACCACGTATTCTTGCAGATTTCATCGAACCATGGAGTCATTATATTTGGGGTCTGCGGAAAGCTTTATTCGTGATATGTTGGTCCATTCGATATCCTCGAGTGGGTAGCGATGTTGTTTATCGTCTTACATTTTTGCCTTCGCTATGTGAGGTGCACGATGTATTTCATGTGTCTCAGTTACGTAGGTATGTCCCAGATCTGACTTATATCCTCGACTATTTCGAGCTAGTTGTTGTTATATACTTATCTTATAAGGAGCAACCAGTATCCATTTTGGACCGAAGGGAGAAGGTTTTCAAGAATCAGACTATTCTTCTTGTCTGGGTTGCTTAGGGTTATCCTTTGGGAGAGTCGACGTGGGAGCGCGAGGACAATATCTGGTCTCGGTATCCGTACTAATTCGATTCAGAAGGTATAATTATCCTTATGCCTTCGTATCTTGAATCTCGTAATTCTTTCACCCATGCTATGTGATGTTGTTTTTCTTTAAAATATGATTGGTTATTGATTTCATATGTTGAGGTGCTTGTAGTTAGCATAGTGCTTGTTCTGGTTTCTCTAGCTAGCATTGGATTTGAATTTCGAGGACGTAATTTTCTAAAGTGGGTAGAGATGTCATTCCATGTTCCCAATATACGTATTTGGGACGTATTATTTCTTGCTTGCATGTTTATTAGGTTGCATTGAGACTAAACCTATTCTTTGGTTTAGATTGGTTCATGGTCTATTTGTTTGGGTTGGTTTGGTCATGAGTTGAACCCATGGTCTAAACCTCAAGCCCTAGATAATTAAGTTAACTTATTTCTATCTCTTCCCCCTTTCTCTCATATCTCCTTATTCCTTCATTTTAGGCAAGTACACCTTGCATGATATGGAGAAACCCTTAGATTTTAATTATTGCTCTTTTCTTTCATTTTATTAGTCTAATATGTATAAATTATGATTCTAAGCACTTTTAATACTTGGAGATTTCAATATTGATGGATAGATATGAGTAGATCTATATTTTAGTTAGAGCCTTTTCTTAGATTTTATGAGTTTTCTTGGTTTTGATCTCTAAAACTTGTTGTTTTTGAAAACTTGTTGTTCTATGATGAGTAGCATTTGATTTTGAGTGATTTAGAAATTTACTTTGTAAGATTTGGGTTTCAAATCAAGTTTCTTTAGAAGAAACAAACTTTGTGTTTTTGAAGCTTTTTCATGGTCAAAACCTGCTGTTTGGAAAAGATGAGGTGCTCATGCGGCCAACAGAGTATGTGACAGAGAAATTTATACAGCATGATCTCTTTGTCGCATAAGCTGATCAGTATGCGTCCATCTTGTTGGATGTATGACTGATTGTTACACAAAGTGTTCTGGAGTTAAGTACTTGGGAAAGCCCTAAGTGACAAAACTCCTTGTGTTTCATTCGCTGAACGAATATGAAATTCACTAAGTTCAAGAAACATCTATGCGGCCAAGTGACCCATGCAGCCAGCAGAGAATGAAACCACGAGCTATGCGTCTCTTCTTTTTGGACGCATGACTCTACATCACATTGGCACATCTTTTCTTGGTTGTCTTTTCTCTGAAACACTTTATGGCTTGTCACATCTATCACTTCAGTCACATCTCTGACACTTATTTAACGCACATCACTCAGCACTTGTCCCAAGGAGTAAACTTTTTCTTGACCTATGCGGCACTGACTCTATGCGTCCCTGATCTTCATTCAACCATATGTATACGTTTTATGGTTTTTCTTAGTTTGGAGGTTTTATTGGATTTTGTGATTCCATGTGTGATCATGATGATTGTAAGTGTATAAGAACTAAGTGACTATGTGTTGGACTATGACTACCTGTGTGCCTGATATGACCAATGTGTTACAATGTGCTAGAACTAATTTGACCAATGATTGGTAACTTGACTCAACTATTGATATCTGTGCTGATACACTTACTACGTGCTATGTGTTCCTATGTGTTAAGTGTTCTTACATTCTTATGTTACATATTTTACACCGAGGTGTACCTACGTGCTATGCGATATGTGATATGGTACGATTTCCTCCAACATTGACATCATAGTTGGTCAATAACCAAAGCGTGGCTAGGATTTGTTTGATTGTTGCATTACGCTGGGGTGAATTCAAATTGAACTATCAAGTGGCAAAGTGAATTCATATCTAGCGTGTCTGTACTATGGTACAACATATATGAGGAATGAACATGTGACCACGCCATGTGATTCCAGCTAACCGTAGAGTTAACAAGGCAACTAAAACTTCTAGAGCATTGGGAGGGACGGAATCCCGAGATCGTGTTTAACTAGCCACCCTCAATATTTATCTAGGGAGTGCATGCTGGCCCCCATGGATATTATTTAAATTCTCATTAATAGATGGCAATATTTGACTATTATATTATACTATGTGTTCTATGCGATCTTAGCATGGTGGCCTTACGAGGGACCGATGCGTAATAATATATGCTATGCAGTGATTCATGACTCGGCTAGACCTGCTAGCACATGGTTCAATCTGAGGATTCATATTGGATGCCTAATATCTCTGGGATAACCCAGACTCCATCTAGAAGCTGAATTCTTGATTAGCCGATTAAATAAATTTTGTTTATAAGTGTATTTGCCGTCTATTAAATAGTCTAGAAACATGGACTATCAAGGTGCAGTGGCCTAACCCTTGTTCTTGTTTAGTTGTGGGGTTAGATTGTCGTATCACGATAGGCTATGGACCGAAACTATAAGGCATAATTATTTATATTGTACTGGTTTTGTAGTTTCATTCGTGCTTCCCTTTTGGTACTTGCTATTTGGGGTCTAACCCCACTGGTTTTGTATGGCCAGGTTTAGAGACAACATCTGAGGATTCAACTTTCTTCCCCCTAAACAATGGCGTGCACCAGATGGATGGTCGTTGAGGGACACGAGTGTGTTTCTTCTTTCCTGCTCATTATTGTACATTTTACTCTTTTGGGCGTTTAGCCACCGACACTTGTTAGCCATAAATCTGGATATTTACTTTCCTTACATGATTGTAATTAATCAAACTACAGCTGATCATGGTCATATACTTTTGTTGCTTTGCCAGCTTCTTATTTTGTATAACTGGTTTTCAGAATATTTTGGCAGAGCATTTGTGACGCTTTACTTCTTTTTCATATATATTTTGTGTTTACTGTCCTTACTTGACTGATTGAGACAATAGATATTCTGTGAAGCCCTAAGTGACTTGATTGTAGTACGCACCCCCTTGTCAAGATACAGCCGTATTCGCCGTACGACGTTTTATACCTAGTACGGGATAGCTGGCCATGTCCGTCTTTATATTCTGGTACTGGGACGTAACACCTGCCTATTACATGTGGGATCCAACCAGTATTAAAAAAGGAGGAAGAGAGAGATAGAGAGGGGACAAAAATATAGGACAAAATATTAGACAAAATATTTTCTCTCCTAAGTCTTCATATCATAGTCTCATGACATATCCAACGAATATTAGGATTAAGAAGATGTGTATTAAACCCATGATTCCAGGACTATACATCAAAAATAAATTTGGGTTGACTGGGGTGGGCTCCAAAATTTTATTTTGGATTGGCTGGGCAGGCTGGAGCCCACTCCAGCCCACTAATAGATCCGCCTATGTCTTTGATACTTCTTACTGATAAAGATATGATACTACCAAAAATAAGTCAAATTAGTGACATTTTCAGCAACTCGAAAAGGAGACGTCGCTATATATGTAGACTTTAGCGACTCTGAAAAGAAATGTCGCAATACGTTGCTGTCTGGGACGAATTACAACGCGTAGTGACACTTTTTAGGTACTAAAAAAAGGTTGTCGCTATGAGTCGTTAAACATCGCTATATTTTTAATTTTGGCGACGTTTATCGACATATTTCTTATGAAGTCGCAAATTATTTTAACATTGGCGACGTTTAGCGATGTGATATTTAGCCATCGCTAAAAATTTAACAACAGCTAGCAGCCAAATCCCTTTCCCTACATTCGGCTCTCCCAAAATGAACACAAAATTTCGTTCAAAATTTTCTCCCCCGACAGCGTTCTCCCTCTCCGACCGACGATGCCCCCCCCTCTCTGACTCCTCCACTCTGCCTCCTTCCATTAACCGACATCGCTCTCCCTCTGACCGATCGATGGTTAACTCCTTCCCGTGACCGACGGTCGACTCTTTCCTATGACCGACGGTCAACTCCTCCACTCCGCCTCCTCTGAAAAAGGTAAACCCTAACCCTATCTACTATGATTTGGCGTAAACCCTAACCCTATCCCCCTATGGTGAAGAAGTATAGTTGGATTCAAAATTGGGGATGTGGGAATTATAGGGCTTTTATTGATTAGCACGTTTGTGATGAATCTGATGATGTTAATATAATATACGCATTTGTTTATATTCTTGTATCATTTGTGCAAGGTTGAGGATGGATGGGTTGTTTGAATAAGTTTTAAAAGAATTTTGAATAATATTTAGGTTAGAAATAGTTAAGGAGAAGGTTTTGGTATAAAAAAATTATTCTCATAAATCACAAAATCAGTGACATAAGCAAGTAATAACATATTTGGGTACGTCTTTGGAATATAGACATAAGCAAGTCATACCATATTTGGGTGTCTTTGGAACATAGTCATAAGCAAGCCATATCTAGTATAGGTTTCAAGGAAATATTAAACTTTTGATTGTATATATATATATAAAGTGTGTGTAGTTAGTATAAATATTCTCTAATTTATACATTTATGCATAAGTTTAAGTATTTCCAGTATTTCTTCTTAGTAGTTTTAAAATTGAATAAAATAGTAATTGATGAGAACATAAAATATCATATTTTTATTCCTTAATATATACTTCTTTATGCTCATTTTATGTCAAAAGATACTCATATTTTTATATTTTGATCTAGGATACAATTGGAGTCACTAAATGCAAAATGGTGCTAATTGTATATTCTGAACATTTTTGACACCTTGTAGAAAAATAGTTATAACTCCCTAATCCGAAGTCCAATTAAGCTGATTAAAAATTATTTGGAAAGCTAAGAGACAGAGCAACAATTTTGCTGTTTTGGGTTTTGCTAGATTCTGGTTGCATCATGGACCAAAGCAGGCTTGAAGTTGAGTCAACTATGTTGTGCACGAAAATTGGAGCTGAATTAACCATTTTCCTACTTGTTCAAAAATTTTATTTTATTGTTTGGGGTTATGTAACTCTTAGAGTATTTGTGGGGAGATATTGTGGGCTTCAAACAACTAATTTATAGTGCATAAAATGGGTAGAAATCATAAGAAAAAAGAAGCAGTACTCACTACACTTCTTCTTCTTCTTCTTCTTCTCCAACCTTTCTTTTGAAGTTCTCATGAACACGTGCGGCTAAAGTCTTGTTGGTCGGAGAAAATAGAAGCCTCGGAATGAATAAAAACTTGTGAGATCTAATTTGTGTTTATATGTTTGATTTGTGCTTTTATTATCGAATATTTTTCTCCTAAGATCTAATAAAGCAAAACAGTTCATTAAATTTTGGTTGCTTCATAAATTAGAGGGATCGAACAATTAAAGATTCGATATCTAATTTAGCATTAGACTGTCAAGAATAATAAACTATTTGGCACTTGGCTATATCTTCCATCTAGGCATGTTGATGAGGTAAATATTTCTTCCATAGAACAACAAAGTTCTAGTTTAACTTCTCTTGTTCGTCATATGGTTGTAGGTAATATGCAAACAACAAAGGTTTGTAGGATTTGTTTAGTAGCAGGACATCCAATCGATATGTGCCCAACTCTTCAAGAGGTGCCCAATAAAAAAGTGAATGTGGCATATGGTTTTCCTGGACTACTACAAATAAAGTATAATCCTATTTAGACACGTACAACCTAGGATGGAGAGATCATTCTAATTTCAACTATGGGAATCCATAATTAAATCAACCCACAACTCAAAATTGCCCAAGTTACCAACAATACAAGAAGCAATACCTACAACTGAGACAAACTTCTAATTCTGGTATGTCTTTAGAAGATATTGTTAAGTCTATTACCATTAATACCTTACAATTTTAACAGGAGACGAGGGCTAGTATCGAAAGTTTGAACAATGAAATTAGATAAAAGACAACTGCAATTAATAAGCTAGAGACACAAAGCTTGGTGAAATTATCATCTTAAATGATAGTAAATCCAAAAGAAACTGCATGTTCAATAATTTTGAGAAGTAGTAAAGAGGTTGACATCCTAGTAAAGGAAGCACCTACATCATAAAAACAAGAAGAAGAGAAAAACATCATTGTAGACACGAACATTTCTAATGACGATGTTGTACCGAATGCAAAATAAGTTTTAAAAGTTGATGGAAAAGATGGAGTAAAAATTGTCATTAGTGAGAATTTTGAGAAAGAACATGAGTTAGCTTTGAGTACTAACTTACTTGAAACTATTGCAGTATTGAACGATCTTTCAAAAAGATAACAGTCAGATAATATTTCATATATTTCGTTACCAATTTCTAACAAGAGGCCTTTACCCTATATTTTGCAGGCATATATTCTAGACTTGAAATCCCTGCCTAGTTACATCAAGTGTTCATAGAGTCGTGCCAACGATAATATTAAACAAAGGCGCTGCTTAGGAGGCAACCAAAGGGAAGTTTGTTTTTATTATCGCATTTTATTTTTGGTTTTTTTGCCTTTTCTTTATATTTAACCAAATATTGGGGCAAATGTTCATTTTAAGTGTGGTGGAGGGATTTAATTATTTTAAGCCGTTTGAGTTTGTCAAAAAAAAGAATTTTTTTTAATAAAAGGATTTTTTTGTGGTTTTTAATGATTTTTGGTTGTATGTCATGAGCAAGATTCAACTAAGTTTGAAAAATTCATAACATGATTGAATAAGTTATTTTTTCAACTTAGAATTAATTAGTCTAGTTATTTTTCATGAAAATGGTAGTGTCTAAATTTGGTAGACGAAAGCTGGTGAGGTTTTTAGCTTTTAGACTGACACATCAGTCTCATTATTTTCTTTTATGAGAGATATTCATCCATGGATTTGTTTCTCTAGAACTTGCTTTGATTCTCTTCGAGGTCACATTAACACATGCATGCATAAACATGATTAAGTCCATCATTGTCAGAAGCTACATAAGCCAAATAGCCTATCTTATAATTAATTTTTCTTTTGTTGGACCCCTTTGAGCCATATTACTTTTATTTTCGTGAACCCACATTACAAGCTTTACACCTGAAAAAATATATCTTTACCTAAGCCCAAAGCTAGTGGAGCAGTGTTAATCATTATGATATTTATGGTTATACGAAAAAAATAAGTGAAGGGGTGTTTGAATTTGGGTATGGCTACAACCAATAAAATAGAACATATTCTCATTCTCAATTTCTTGATTTCCATTATTGTTCTAAAAAAAAGAAAAAAATGGCAAAAAAGAAAAAAAAAAGAAAAAAAAGTGAAAAATATCAAGAAGAAAAAAAAGGTGAAAGTTGTTTTATACAGTTCAAATGCTTTAAAAGCAAAATTGAAGAAGTTGCTCAATAGAGTGATTAATTTTACATATTTTATATATTAAACATGAGTTGATTTACTTTGCTCCATTAGTTTTGATGGCTTTTGAGCTACACTCCCAAATATATCCTACCTTGATCCTAAGTCCCATTACAACCCATGAAAAGTCCTTATGATTTATGTTATGCATGTAATTCTAGTGGTGGAGAATGAGAGGATATGCAAGCTTATGGTAGATCATTTCGTTTGGAATGAATTTGAGTGAAGACATAACTTCAAACACATGAGAGTTGAGTGTTTATTCCCGTGAGGGTCAACCTATTTAGTTTACTCCATCTTCACATGAAAATACTTACTAAGTAATTAGATGTTGTTTAAGATTATATGTTCATGATATGTTATGAGTTTTGAAGAGCTTGGTTATTCTTTATTTATGACATTACAACCTTGATTTCTTTTCGAGAAAATAAATTAGAGTTTTGCCCGAGGACGAGCAAAAGTTAAGTGTCAGATTATTTGATGAGAACATAAAATATTATATTTTTATCCCTTAATATATAGTTCTTTATGCTCATTCTATATCTAAATATTTTGATCTAGGATGCAATTGGAGTCACTAAATACAAAATGGAGCTAATTTTCAATTCTAGACAATTTTGAACCTTGTAGCAAAATGATCATAACTCCCTAATCCGTAGTCCAATTGAGCTGAATCAAATTGATTTGGAAAGCTAAGAGACAGAGAAACAATTTTGTAGTTTTGGGATTTACGGGAATCTGGCTGCATCATGGACTAAATCAGGCTTGAAGTTGAGTTAACTATATTGTGCACAGAAATTGTAGCTGAATTAACCATTTTCCTACTTGTTCAATGATTTTATTTTATTTTTTCGGGTGTTGTAAATTTTAGAGGATTTGTAGGAAGATATTGTGGGCTTCAAATAACTAATTTGGAGTGTATAAAAGGGGTAGAAATCATAAGGAAAAGGAAGCACTACACTACACTCTACTCTTCTTCTTCTTCTTCTTCTTCTTCTTCTTCTTTTATAACCTTTTTTTTGAAGTTCTCATGAACATGTCCGGCTGAAGTCTTATTGGTCGAAGGAAATGGAAGCCTCAGAATGAATAAAAACTTGTGAGATCAAATTTTTATTTATATGTTTGATTTTTGCTTTGAGTATCGAATATTTTCTTATTCATATTTTCATGATTATCTTGTTTAATGACTAGGATGCATACTAGTTTATTATTCTTGATAATCTAATGCTAGATTAGATATCGAATCTGTAATTATTCGACCCCTCTAATTTGTGAAGCAACCAAGATTTAATGAACTACTTTATTTTATTAGATCTTAGAAAAAAAACTTTCGACAAAATTAAATGCAACCGTTTGTACTTGTGTTATTTTGCTTCATCGTTCTTATCGAGTGTAATACGCTACTAGATTAAACCTTTAGCACTTGTCTAGGATTGTTTAGTAGTTAAGGTTAATTTGATCACTTATTTTTAATTAATTTTTGCAAAAGGAGATAGGAAAATAATTTCAACGATTGAATATTCATAGTACATATCAATATATGTTTGCATCTATGATCAGTTCCGATGGTGAATGTTGACTTAGACCGATGCCTGCTATTTTGATTTCTCTTAATATTTTACTTGTTCTTCTGAATTTTCTTTTATTATGTTCAAAACTCTTTTTCCCCATCCTTGTTCACATGGCATAAAAGTAGACTTATTGCTCTCCGTAGGATCGATCCTTACTTTCATTAATACATATAATTTTAAGAGTAAGGGTTTTATTTTTGGGTGCCTACGACAACACTCCAGTAATCACCCTTGCCGATTTGTTACATGCGATAGATAAATTTTCAGTTTTCTTTGTTAAATTGACCGAAAAGAGGCTTCCAATGTCGGTATCGGTCAATATCGGGTATCGGTCGGTATCGGATCGATACATGCCAAACCGTATCGGTTGACAAAATAACCGAATGGTATCGATCAAAACTCCAAAATATATATGGTGACGACACCCATATCATTCTTTATTTATGTCTATCGCCACATCTCGCAATGATGGTGTATGGATCCAACACTTTTTTCTAGTGTGCACTTCTACCTGCACAATTTTACTAAACGGTTATCTATTTAATTAGTCATTGACGAAAATTTGATTTCACAAGAATAAGTCAACTAGGTCTTCGTGCTAGAGAAAATTATAATATTGATCATAAGAGTTGGTGTTTTAGGAAAACGTAATTCAATATTATTTGTGTTGATAAATATAGTTTTTCTTCTTAATTTTGTATAAATTTTGTTGTGTATTAGTAATTTAAGGATATGTGAATCATCTAATACATCGTGTATGAAAGGATCAACAAATCTTTAAGTTATTGATATGCTACGAAAGTTCTACAAAATTAAGAAGAAAAACTTTATTTATCACCACAAATACTATTGAGTCATCTTTCTAGAATATCAAATCTTATGACAATATTACTATTTTATTTTGTCTCAATGATCTACGTGTCTTCTTTGAAGAGCAAGTTATTTCCAACCTCATGTTAAATAGGTATCTTTTTGCTAAAATTATGCCTGTAGAGGTTTGTTTATTATTCTGAGCCTTCCATTTAATGGGGTTTGAAATCAGAGTTGTCCACATGTCTACTAGGTTTGGAAAGCATTATCAAACTTATCTATTTACTTATTAGGTTTCTAGGTTCATTTACCTATTTCTAACAAGATAGGTATATTAACTAGTCACTATTACCTATTAGTAATACATAATAACTTATATATAATTATATCCTACTATTTGTTGGTAATATACAATATAATAATCATGAAAAATGGATAATCACATGCCATGAATATGGATAGTTATAAATTATAATACGAATACTCATGAATGGGTATATGGATACTCACGCATCAATAGGAGTTATTACTTTGATGAACATGTGTATCCATCTTTGAAATTATTTGAACAACGTATTTGAACATTGTGCATCCATCTTTGCAGAAGTATCTAAAAATGGATATGAATTACTACCTGCGGCATCGTTCGTGGATATACAACCATCATCCTGGTGATATGTGCGATGTGCGGGATGAATAAATATATGGGGTATAACAGTTCCTGTAGTTCGCCAAGGCGTACCCTCATTACATGGATGATACTAAAATTAAGTATCCGTGTGTGAGATATCGCAACATAAAATATTATCCAGAAGTGGATATGACATTTTATATGTACTCGAGGAGTTTCATGTCAAATTAATATCAGTGGACCTCACATAAAGAACTTGTGCCTTTAGCATCAGAGCCAGACCCTATGTGGAGCCTTATATGGATGTCAAGGACCATGCTGATTACGACGATGGGTGGGTGAACATGGCTTTCGATGCTAGTTTCGATCCAAACAATCATGATATAGTTTAGGAGGCACCGAATGTCGATGCTGCAAAGTTCATAGAGTTGTTGGAGAATGCAATGACTCTATTATATCATGGTTGTGAGGATCATTCATCGTTGGAGGTGGTTACAAGACTGTTGAGCATTAAATCTGATTTTAACTTGTCGTAAGAATGCTACAACCGACTGATCGAGTTGATTATAGAGATCTTGTCGGAGGGTGCCAAGTAACTTAAAGAGTTATATCGCTCTAAGGGAATGGTCAGATCGCTCTGGATGGGATATGAGAAAATCGTTGATTGGATAGTAAGAAGTACACTTATCGAGATGCGTACTTTTCTAGTATGAGTTTCTTAGGCTACTTGAGTGGGCAACTGCTAGTGCACCTACAGAGGGAGAGGCTAGTACTTTCTCGTAGCCCTCTCCAGTTCCGTCGATGGACTAGCTGTGGATGACCATCGTTGTTGGCCTTCAGGTGGGTACGTACTACGTCACATGATCCTACAGCGCCCTTGTTGTGACATAGTCCTCTAGGGCCCCTCTACCAGTGTGCATTCTCCACAACCCTCGCAGAAGTCTGTCCGAGTCCAGGAGAGCATTGATTGTCATATTACGTCTCTGCGTGACGAGTTACCACGGAGGATAACTGAGCAGCCCCAGTCATAGCCGCAGACGAAAGATGCGACGCTCACCTCACGATTTGATATGCCCGAGCTGTCACAACCCGCACCCGATATAGGGCATGAGTACGCGAACGAAGCGCAGCCTATGCCGCAACATCGGTGGTAGAACGCTGTTTGGGCAAACTATACTATCTAACAATAATGATCAGCAAGATATATAATGCCACCAGTAAAATATGAATACTCAATCATAAAACTATAAGATAGAACAACGCAGGAATATGATATAAAGAACTAAAGAGCCAAGATACAACTTACAAGACAGAAATAATATCCAATGAATCACCAAAAATATAAGACTAACTGTCTAAAGTTGGAGACAAATCCAGTACAAAATAATCTATCTACTGGTAAAGTGTCGTCTATCTCAACCGGGATGACTCCCTCCTGAGCCACAGTCTCTAGCTTTAAACCAACTACGTCCTGAGGCCCATAGTGAGTGGGATACCACTCCTTAGTATCATCTGAGAAAAAATATACAATCAGGATTAGAGCAAAGTACACCTCTAGCACCAGTTCCAATAAATAATAAAGACTATGTAACAATAAATATAGAGCATTTACAAGATGAGTATAGCATGGTAATAATATACAAGAATAAGTAAATGTAGAAAATACATACAAGAGGTACAAACATCATATACGGAATTAAAGAGATACAACTATCTAAGTGAGTGAGTACTAGTGACAACATATGATCGGCTTGGGTATTGTTCAAGAACTATGGGCCTGGTTAATCATACGTGTGGTGTATGAGTAACACTATGCAAAGAAAACATGAACTGCGGGGGTACGATCATATATCTACACTAAATACTCCCCGTCCCCGACTGGTATAGTGGATCTAATCCATGACACGCTATGACAGGGGATTCCATGAGAAGGGAGCTAATCTTCTCATGAATCAGTGTCCATACACGTACAAGAACAACGGGCTCGCGCAAGAAATACGATAGGAACTACCAAGAATAATATCTCATAACGGGATCCAAGAATACCAATCCGTGAAACCAAGTGTCAGGAGAATCAAGGATATCTACACTAAATACAAGAAACATAGAGGATATCATAAACGAAAAACTATTAGAGAAAGTACCCGCCTGGAATATAGTGAACAATATCAACTATGTCCGGATCGGTGCCTCGAAGACCTAAATATAAAATATTACATCAATACAAGATTTTGAAATAAATACAAGTTAAAATGGTCAATTTCTAGGTTGTTAGGCCATTTCTAAGTCAAAATAGTCAAACTAGGTCAACTTCAGGTCAAACTAGCTATTTCTAGGTTGCATGAGCCCATTACTAGGATATTGGATCCATACACTATGTATCTAGGGTATACTAGCTATATTAGGATACTCGAGTATCAACAATATTCCGTATCATAAGATACGTAAAATATTATATATGAAGATACTATAAAATATATACAAGTATAATATATACTAGTATCCCCTAGCTAACTAACACTAGATAGATAACTTGGCTTTGAACCAACTCGGTATCACACTATCTACACCCTCTCTTGACACCAAATGTCCAATACCTTAAGTATGAAACAATTACCTTAACATTAGCTTGTAACATAAGGTAATACTAGACTTAAAGATTTAGCTAACTAGCTAATCTAATATATATATATATATATATATATATATATATATATATATATATATATATATATATATATATATATATATATATATATATATATATATATATATATATATACATTCTAAAATATAAATACTAACGTGCACTTAAATATATATCAATAATAACTTAGAATTCTAACTACTAAACCATCATCTAACCAATCCCTCACTGACATCAACTAACAATAACTTTTAACTTAACATTCAACCCAACCAACTTATACTAACATACCCAACTACATATACAAACTGCTCACAAATCAAACAAACATAAAGAACTAACACTACTAACATTATATATCAACTAACAAACCTCTCTACTATACCTATAACTGTAAACACCTGGATTTTTCAGAAAGTAAAAATAAATTTTAAGGATTTTTTCGTAATTTTTAGATAATTAAAATAAATTTTTTCTGGAATTAAATAAATTTTATAATTTTACTAAATATTAAAATATTATAAAAATAATATTTTTTAGTGTAAAATAAATAATTAGTCATAGTGTAATTTTTCTGAAATTTATTGGACCAAAAACCTATTTTTAAAGACCAAAAAATATTGTTTTTAAATAAACCGTTTTAAACCATCCTAAACCGAACTGGACCAACCTAAATAAACCAACCAAACCCAACTGAACCAAACCAACCCCTAGCGGGTCGGATCTGAACCCGACCCGCTGACCCAAACCCGCGGCCAACCCGTTAAACCCAGCTACAGTAACTGGAGTTTAACGAAACCCCCGACGATTCCTCACCTTCTACCATCGCCCGTTCATGCCGCAAGCCGACCCGTCGACTTCCGTAACCCCCGCCGCATCGCCTCCCCGACCGACAGCCTCCCACAACCGCCAACCGTCGACTGTCGACCTCCCCGCTCTTACTATTTAAACCCTCGATCGGCCGCCCTTTACCCACAGCTGCCACCACCTCGACAACCCCGACGCCCCACCGCCGTTATCCACCACCGCCGCAGCTCTCCTCTGGCCACCCGATCCACCGGCGAAGACCCTCCGCCGCGAGCCCGACCTCTACCGTGACCCCACAACGACGACCGACCATAGTCGCCGCTGAACGGCCGTCGCGCCACCGCGTGTACACGACGTGTAGTCGATATCGATCCCCTATTCCAGTGAGAATTTTTCTCTTCTCGCCGCGTTGTTTTTCGAACAGACTGTTATGACATGTTCGCTGCATGACCCTCTCGAACCCCGTACAATTCGTTCGGGGTTTCGTGTCCTGTGTCGGTCGTAAATCACGACGCAAAAACAGGAAAATTTACCCCTATTTCTGAAATTTTCGAAATTGTCCCGAACTCGCAAGTTTACGGCCTTTTTACAATCAACCTGTTTAATAATTTCAAAATCCACTTGAACAGTAATTTAGACCATATAACCAAGTTTTAAAACCCTATTTTAGTTTAATTTAATGTGATGTAATTTGTATTTTATTCGAGGGTGAAATTGACCAAAAACTTGGTTATTTGAAACCCTGAATTTTTCCGGAACTAGGTGCGCGCCACTAAACAAGACGACTTGGTCTTATGCGAATTTCACCAAAAGGTACGCACCGTCAATACGAACGTGTGGGATTTTGCAGAAGTTGATTTAGATGTGCGTGCACACCAGAATCAACGCGTATCCGTCGAAATTGTTCCGTATCGGGCCTATTCTAAAACTCGTTGTAACTTCGTGTGTGCTTGTTGTTTCGCAACATGTGGATCCCGCTTTGACCAGAAATTGTTAATTTTTCTCCTGTGTCTAAATTGGACTTTTGGGTAGGCAATCCTAGCTATTTCATATCTTCTGAGAATGATGGTAATGTTTATTTCAGCAACCGGAGGAGTACTTGAAGATCCCTCGGATACCGGAGCAACAGTTGAAAACCAATCCCCAGGCAAGTATACCTTGCCAATCTTGCAGCACTTGCTTTATATTATTCCCTTAATTTATTTATGTGATATATCTGTTCAACCTAGGACTGTGTGACATTGCTTAGCGTCCAAATAATATTCGGGTGTCAACGCCGTACGCGGAGTCATGTAACGTCACCTAGAGATTGATATCGTGATCCTATATATTTTTATGCTTGTATTATCAAGTACGTCATACCATAGGACACCTGACACTATTCATGAGACGGAATCTTTCCTGATATATTCATGGTCATTCTGTATAGGTTACAGGATTTGTGGCATAGACATTATATATATGCATAGCTATCATATGACTTATTGCATTAGATATGATCTTGCGTGTCATGGACATAAGACCTGTGATTACATTGGGTGGGGAGAGACACACAGGCTACATGCTGATTTTATATATATATTTATTACGATGCCGAAGCTACTACAGTGATAGGCCCACTACATAGTATAACTACATAGCATAACTGCTACCGGCTCCCCGACACAGAGCTTGTAGTAGTCTCAGCCTGAGTACTAGTGATGCTCTCATTTGCATATCACTTAGCTGGTTACATAATTTACTCTATTGAAATATTTTTATATACTGTATTTATTTGGCTTGAGTTATTCTTGTACCTTTCTATGTCCCCTGAGGATCTGGATCCGGATTATGTCCCCAGGTTTAGCGAAGGAGATTTTCCCCAAGATATATGGGACAGAAGCAGGCGCTAGAGCAGTACCAGAACCAGAGGACGAGGTGATCGCCGAAGATTTCTTCTGAGTATTTCGTTTATTATACTCAGTTATTTCTATTGTTAGACTCTTATTTTCTGTCTATTGAACTAATGTATCAAACTCTTTATCGGGTTATTCCCCAAGATATTTATTGAGACTTGTTGATTATTATTTCATCTTGATGAATCTGATATTGATTGTATTTATCTTCAGTGGATGAGATTAGTATCATAGACCTTTATAGTTATTTTATAGCTTAAGTACACCCTGATGGGTCCATTAAATTGGATTTGTCTATCGGTGTGTGCTGCTGGCCATTACCACTTGTCTAGTCCTTCGGTATTTTGGGACTGGGGCGTGACATGGTTTTTTTGGTGGCCCATGCAAGTCATCGACTAAATTGTTTTCATTTTAACTAAGGAACCGAGCAAGCCTGCGACAAGGATATGATAGGTTATAGGATCTCATCCACTTAATTGAATCGTTCTTGATCTCTATATTAGATTCGAATTAGTTTCTTGACTTGCATCCTGCCTTGATTCCTTTGTGCGGCTCTTATAGTTTATTTTGGATGAAGAGTAATGGATCCACCAACAAGCGATAAGACTCCTGCAGGAACACCACAAGGTGCTGTAGCCACCTACGAAGAAGATGGAGTGACGCCATTAAGTGGAGATCCCTCCACTCACCAAAGCAGTCAAGCAAATCAGCATGCCTCAAGATTTTGGCGAGACGATATTCCACCACCATCGCAGTTTACTTCACTGATGCCTATTTTTCCACAAGGGCAGCCTTTGGATGGACATCAGATATTTCAAATGATCTACGCAATGATGCAAGCCCAACAGCAGATTCATCAAGAGGCTCAGCGTCACGAGGCAGAGAATATGAGAAATAGTATAGTGACATCACTGAATCAGGCGAACCTACCAGCTCGACAGCCATCGACAGGCTCTATCACTGATTTTTGCCAACTGAAGCCCCGCACCTTTTCTGGCAAGGAGGAGCCTACTAAATTTTATGAGTGGCTTACAAACACTCAACATCAATTAAAAGCAGCTGAGCTTCCAAGGGAACGTTGGATGACTGCCGTCAGAATGCAGTTGACGGGCAATGCACATCATTGGTGGCTATTTGAGGAGAGACGGCTCGGACAGGACCGAGTCACTTGGGAAGAGTTCTCTAGACTCTTCCAAGAGAAGTATATTTCAGCTATTGCTCGATTGGAACTTCGGGACAAGTTCAATCGCCTCAGTCAAGACAATATGACAGTGAAAGAGTACAATGCGGAGTTCATCCATCTGAGTCGCTTCGCCCCTACCCTGATCCCGACAGAAGAAGAAAAGGCTGAGAAGTTCTTCGATGGACTAAACTTTGAGCTACAGAGACTGATTGGCTCTGTTGTACCTACTTCTTACTCGGACGTCCTTACTGCAGCACGACGCATGAAGCGCGTTACCAGGAGAGAGTCCAGCCTGAAGCGGCCTTTCACATCGGCACTAGCCAGAGCACCACAGGAAGAAACTGCAAAGAGATCTCACATGCACCAGCCACCCAGAGCATCTCTGTAGATACTGCCTACATGTCAATATTGTGGCAAGCGAGGCTATTATGAGAGCGAGTGCAGACGCAAGTTGGGATTATGCTTGATTTGCAGATCCAACCAACATTTAGCCAAGGATTGTCCTGAGCATCGAGAGGGAGCACTAATGTTAAACCGACAAGCTTTACCAGCACCGAGGCCACCTTTGGCAACCCAGGTAGCACTTTTTTAGCAAGCCCAGCAACAGCAGAGGACACCACCACAAGGACGTGGACAAGCTTTTGCGATGATAATGGAGGATGCACAAACTCGAGGATTAGCGAATACGCGTAAGATTTAAGTTTTAGCATAGCTATCTATTCCTAGTAATGCTTTAGCACGTGCATGTTAATTCTATTCCCAAGCCTAAGCCTAGTATTTTGAACTTGTTAGTACTTGATACCCAAGTTTTTCTAAGCTGTAGATTTCCTTGTTCTAACCAGATTCCTTTACTCTTGAATTACGTATCTTTCATTGCCTAGGAAAATGTTTTTATTCCTTCCCTACGTGTTCTGCTTAACCCTCACCCTTCCTCTCAATTTCTCCTTATTCATGATTCTTATCCCTTGTGTCGTGCTACGAATAATTCTTGCAACCGTAACATCTCTTCTGACCGGTTATGTTTTATTTTCTTAATTGTGTGGACGCAATTCTTTTAAGGAGGGTAGATTGTAAACACCTAGATTTCTTAGAAATTAAAAATAAATTTTAGGGATTTTTTTCATAATTTTTAAATAATTAAAATAAATGTTTTTTTGGAATTAAATAAATTTTGTGATTTAATTAAATATTATAATATTATAAAAATAATATTTTTGAGTGTAAAATATATAATTAGTCATAGTGTAATTTTTCTGAAATTTATTGGACCAAAAAACTATTTTTAAAGACAAAAAAATATTGTTTTTAAATAAACCATTTAAAACCATCCTGAACCGAACCTGACCAACCTAAATAAACTAACCCGAACCCAACTGAACCAAAACAACCCCTAGCGGTTCGGATTTGAACCCGATCCGCTGAACCGAACTCACGGCCGACCCGTTAAACCCTGCTACAGTAACTGGAGTTTAACGAAACCCCCGACGATTCCTCACCTACCCCTGCCGCCCGTTCACGCCGCAGCCGCCGGTCGACCTGCCGACTTTCCTAACCCCCACCGCATCGCCTCCCCGACCGACAGCCTCCCACAACCGCCAATCGTTGACTGTCGACCTCCCTGCTCTCACTATTTAAACCCTTGATCGGCCGCCCTTCACCCACCGCTGCCACCACCTCGACAACCCCGACGCCCCTCCGCCGTCATCCACCACCGCCGCAGCTCTCCTCTGGCCACCCGAGCAACCGACGAAGACCCTCCGCCGTGAGCTCGACCTCCATCGTGACCCCACCACGACGATCGAGCACAGTCGCCGCCGGCCGGCCGTCGCTCCACCGTGTGTACACGACGTGTAGTCGATACCGATCCCCTATTTCGGTAATAATTTCTCTCTCCTCGCTGCATTGTTTTCCGAATAAACTGTTGTAACATGTTCGCTGCGTGACCCTCTCGAACCCTGTATAATTCGTTCGGGGTATCGCGTCCTGTGTCGGTCGCAAATTGTGATGCAAAAACAGGAAAATTTACCCCTATTTCTGAAAATTCAGAAATTGTCTCGAACTCGCAAGTTCACGGCCGTTTTACGATCAACCTGTTTAATAATTTCAAAATCCACTTGAACATTAATTTAGACCATATAACCAAGTTTTAAAACCCTATTTTAGTTTAATTTAATGTGCTGTAATTTGTATTTTATTCGAGGGTGAAATTGACCAAAAACTTGGTTATTTAAAAGCCTAAATTTTCCCGGAACTAGGTGTGCTCCGCTAAACGAGGCAACTTTGTCATGTGCAAATTTTACCAAAGGTGCGCACCGTCAATACGGACGTATAGGATTTTGCGGAAGTTGATTTGGATGTGCGTGCACACCGAAATCAACGCGTATCCGTCAAAATTGTCCCGTATCGGGCTTGTTCTGAAACTTATTATAACTTCGTATGTGCCTGTCATTTCATAACGAAACTTGCGTCATCGGAATCATAGCAATACGTTGGTCTTGTGACCCAAGTTTGGTTCGATTCTGAGATTGTTGACGAAATTCCGTATTGTGGGCCCAACGGCTCCACTTGACGGACGATTTTGTGATCGGCTCATCGAAATCCAGTTCTGGACATTCCGTTGGGTTCTTATCGTCGTTCTGGACTTATAGACACTAAGTTTGACGAATTTAGAGAAAATTGTCTGTGGCACAATTTTCGGTGCAAAGTGGGCCACATGTGGATTTCCTCCAAATTGGGAACAAAACACATCATAACTTTCACAATAGGGGACCCTAGTAGTCCAAATTTCTTTCTATAGGTAGCCCTAGTAAATAGGAGGGTTCATAATGATTAAACTACATATTTAGAGTCAAATTAGCAAGGAAAATCTGAATTATACCTATTGGAAGATGGATTTCTAATGTAAGTCGCCAAATGGATGCAAAGAGCCTTCAACTTGTGCTCCTTCCACCAAATTGTAGATCATTGTCTCCTCCTTCATCCAATAGCCTCTAATGGTGAGTAGAGAAGGAATTGGAAGAGAATTTAGGTAGGGATTGGTGTAGGGAATGAAGGAATTTGAAGAGGAAAATTCTAGATCGAGATTTGGAGTAAAATAAATGAAGTAAGAGAGGCTCTCTCCACCCTCCTTGTGGCCGGCCCTAACTTGCCCCTCAAGCAAGTGTAAAATTTCCAAAAGGTCCTTGTTGTCTTGTCATGAAGAAAAGGATTAAGGAATGAAGGTTCTAATTCTAATGGTTTGACTAATTACAATATTAACTTAATAAATTTGGGCTTGTTGTTGGGCTCAAGTCTAACTAGAATAAATATTGGTCCAAGGGTCAAGTCTAGTTTAGTTAGGTCTACTAACACAAGTCCAAAATAAAATGTAATATTTAACAATAAATAAATAATACAAAAAAATAAATACACCCTATGCACATTAATTAATTAAATAAGAAATAACCAAAATATCCCTAGTACGAAAATATGGTAGTGACGAGTCTACTCCCTTAAAATAATTTTGTCCTCGAAATTCAAAAATGAAACTATCCCTAGAAAAGCAAAACAGAACAAGAAAGAACATACCTCACGGCACAAACAGATATGGGTACCACTCTCGCATTTCATTCTCCCTCTCCCAGGTCTACTCACCCGGAGAGTGATACCTCCATATGACGCGTACCAAGGGAATGGTCTGGTTCCTCAGTAACTTCTCTCTCCGATCCAGAATCTCAACTGGCTGCTTTGGATAGCTGAGAGTAGGTCCCAACTCTATCTCCGAGTGATCCAATACGTGACTAGGATCCTCCATGTACCATCTCAACTGTGACACATAAAACACATTGTGCACTCCATCCAATGCAGGTGGTAAATCTAGTCCGTAGGCAACTACAGCGACCCTTTCGAGAATACTGAAGGGTTCGATGAATCACGGACTAAGCTTTCCGCCTCCACCGAAGTGAATCGTGCCTCATGTCGGAAAAATCCTTAGAAACACCAGACCTCCAACCTAGAACAAAAAAAAACTTAAGAACTTAATCTATAACAAACAACCAATATCAACACAAAACAAAAACCTTAAACTATACCTCAAAGTCCAAGAGTCTCCAGTAACTATTGGCCTAATGAGGCTGTCTGTCCTGTGCCACCCAAAGTCTATCTCTAATCATCTTGACCTTCTCCGCTGCATGCACTACCATCTTTTGCCCTAGCAAGGCTCTCTCACCAAGTAGTCCATAAATTGGCTCAACCTCCCGAACTATGCAGCGTACTCCTCCACTGAAATGCTCCCCTGAGTAAGGACCTCAAACTGCCTCCCCAAGTCCAATCTGTCCGCCCGAGAAAAGAACTTCCTCTTGAAGAGGTCCTTGAATACCTCCCAAGACTACCCCAAATTAGCAAAAAGTCGCTCATTCCTGAATGAAGTATGGGTTATGTCGAACAACTGAAGTACCAATGCCTCAACCTTCAGATCCTCAGCAAGACGGGATCCCCTCATGAGACGCTCGATATCCTCGAGCCAATCATCAACGTAGACGATGCCCTCGATCCCCTTGAAGACCCGAGGTTCCATCTTCTAGAAGTCCTAGATATTACCCGGCCAAAGCTGGACAACCTATGGAGCAACCTGCTACTGGACCGGAGCTCCTCTCTCTACTGCAGCAAGGGGAATCTGATAAGCACTCTTAATGGCCTGCCGTAACACGTCGGTCTTCCTCTGTTGAGCCTCTGACTGGTCCCTCTGAGCCTCCATCATCTCGCAAAATAATGTGAACACCTGAGTCGTATCTGTCATCACGGAAGGTGGATATGGAAGTCCTCAAACACAGTTGGAACAATTCTCTGTACTGGAGGTGGACCCCCAAACGCAGCTGATACGCCAACCACCAGAGTAGTGACTGGTGCAGGCCCTCGGGAAGTCGCAGATCTCTCAGAAGCTGCTCCACTCTGTTGTGATTGAGTCTTAGGCGGCATCATGAGGGAAAGCGGAAGAAAAAAATTAATTTGGCACAAGATATAATGTATTCAAAGAAGGAAAGTTAAAGCTCAATTATCAAATATCAAGGAAGAACAGTTGAAATGAACAATAAAGTTTTTCCTAGATGTGATTGAGTATTCTGAGCTATAGCCTATAGCATATATTCTATATCCTATATCCTGAAGTAGGCTCGTAATAACACTCAAATTAGAGCACCACTACGAATCACACTAATTGTGATCTCGAAGACCTGCATGGGCCACCTCTAAAAATGTGTCATGACCCACTCCTGGTGTCGGGAATGAGTACGTGTATGACGCCCAGCCTACGCTGCAACATCGACGGTAGAACGTTGTTTGGGTAAACTATACTACAATAATGATCATCAAGGTATATAATGCTACCAATAAAATATGAATAATCAATCACAGACTGTAAGATGGAATGACGCACGAATATGATATAAAGAACTGAAGAGCCAAGATACAACTCACAAGACAGAAATAATATCCAATGAATCACCAAAAATATAAGACTATTTGTCTAAAGCTGGAGACAAATCCAATACAAAATAGCCTATCTACTAAGCTACTGGTAAAGTGTCGTCTGTCTCAACCAAAATAAGTCCCTCCTGAGCCACAATCTCTAGCTCTAAGCCAACTACGCCCTGAGGCCCATAGTGAGTGGGATACCACTCCTTAGTGTCATCTGAAAAAAATATATCCAGTCAAAATTAGAGCAAAGTACACCTCTAGCAGCAATTCCGATAAATAATAAAGACTATTTAACAATAAATAGAGGGCATTTACAAGATGAATAGAGCATGGTAGAAATATACAGGAATAAGTAAATGTATAAATTACATACAAGAGGTACGAATATCATATATGGAATTAAAGAGATACAACTATCTAAGTGAGTGAGTACTAGTGACAACATGTTATAGGCTTGGGTACAGCTTAAGAACCACGGGCCTGGTTAATCATACGTACGGTGTATGAGTAATACTATGCAAGAAAAACATGAACTACGGGGGGTATGATCACATATCTACACTAAATACTCCCCTCCCCCGACTGGTATAGTGGATCCAATCCATGACACGCTATGACACGGGATTCCATGAGAAGGAAGCTAATCTTCTCATGAATCAGTATCCATACATGTACAAGAACAATGGGGCTCGCACAAGAAATATGCCAGGAACTACCAGAAATAAAATCTCATGACGGGATCCAAGAATACCAATCCATGAACCAAGTGTCAGGAGAATCAAGAATATCTACACTAAATACAAGAAACATAGAGGATATCATAAACGACAAACTATCAGAGAATGTACTCGCCTGAAATCTGGTGAACAATATCAAGGATATCCAGAACGGTGCCTCAAAGACCTAAATATAAAATATTATATCAATACAAGGTTATGGAATAAATACAAGTTAAACTAGTCAATTTCTAGGTTGTTAGGCAATTTCTAATTCAAAATAGTCAAACTAGGTCAACTTTCGGTCAAACTAGCTATTTCTAGGTTGCAAGAGTCCATTTCTAGGATATTGGGTTCATACACTATGTATCTAGGGTATACTAGCTATATTAGGATACTCGAGTATCAACAATATTCCATATCATAAGATACGTAAACTATTATATATGAAGATACTATACAATATATCCAAGTATAATATATACTAGTATCCCCTAGCTAACTAACACTAGATGGATACCTTGGCTTTGAGCCAACTCGGTATCACACTATCTACCCCCTCTCTTGACACCAAATACCCAATACCTTAAGTAAGAACCAATTACCTTAACATTACTTGTAACACAAGGTAATACTAGACTTAGCTAAGATTTAACTAACTAGCTAATCTAATATATATATATATATATATATATATATATATATATATATATATATATATATATATATATATATATATATATATATATATATATACAATCTAATATATAAATACTAATGTGAACTTAAATATATAATAATACTAACTTAACATTCTAACTACTAAACCATCATCTAACCAATCCCTCACTAACATCAACTGGCAATAACTTTTAACTTAACATTCAACCCAACCAACTTATACTAACATACCCAACTACATATACTAACTGCTCACAAATCAAACAAACATAAACTTAACAATCACCTCTCTTCTCAATTAGTTAAATAACTAACACTACTAACAATGTATATCAACTAACAAACCTCTCTACTATACCTATAACTAACTATAACTAACAACCAATACAGCCAAAAACCCAAACCCAACCACTTATCGGAGCTGCTCAGTGGGCAGCATGTCAACTGCTGCTACTGTTGCTTGACACAACAAGCAACATACCCCGACCACTGTCAAATGACAGTACTCACAGTCAATTAGCCTCTACTGCAGTAACCGACATCCGACAGTCCTCACTATGTGCAAATATTTGCAGAACTTAAGAACTCCCCCTACCTGAGTGTCCAAGTGTCCACAACAGTGAACACATCCAAGAACAACACTAACAGTCCAAAAATAAACTCAAAATCAGTCCACACTCAACTATATCAGTGCACTAATACCCACAGTCCATATATGGACTCAAAACAGTGGGCACATCTATACATAACCATAATGAAATCCCCCTCTCCATATATACAACCAAATACACAAAAATACATCCTATAAACATGAATAGATGAAAGTATAATCAATATATATATATATATATATATATATATATATATATATATATATATATAACCATATTTAAATAGCTACACACAAGTCTAATTAAATTAGAATGCAAAACAACAAACACATGGAGTGAACCGCACCCGTATCACACTCAATCTATGATACGCTTGCGATACGGCCCCCATACATTACCAAACGTATTATGAAGGATACAAGTAAGTCTAGAATTATATTTCTAAGCAATACAAAGTGCTAGCTACTCAACTACGTGTCAGTGTCAAAATATGACATGTGTATCACCCGTGTCAAAGGAAAAAAACCCCAAAATCAACCCGTGTCATTAAATTGCCATGACACGGCCTACACGTATCCAATTATGGATATGATACTAGACTCACAATACCATAACAATTACAATATCATCTATCTAACCTAATGACAAACAATTGATGTGCCAATCTCGGATTTCCTCCAAATTGGACACAAAATACATCATAACTTTCACAATAGGGGTCCATAGTAGTCCAAACTTCTTCCTATAGGTAGCCCTAGTAAATAGGAGGTTTCCTAATGATTAAACTATATATTTAGAGTCTAATTAGAAAGAAAAATCTGAATTGTACCTATTGGAAGATGAATTCCCAATGTAAGTCTCTAAATGGATGCAAAGAGCCTTCAACTTGTGCTCCTTCCACTAAATTGTAGATCCTTGCCTCTTCCTTGATCCAATAGACTCCAATGATGAGTAGAGAAGGAATTGGAAGAGAATTTTGGTAGGGATTGGTGTAGGAAAATAAAGGAATTTGAAGACGAAAATTATAGATCTAGATTTGGAGTAAAATGAATGAAGAGAGAGAGAGAGAGGCTCTCTCCACCCCTTTGTGGTCGGCCCTAACTTGACCCTCAAGAAAGTGTAAAATATCCAAAAGGTCCTTGTTGGCTTGTCATGAAGAAAAGGAATAAGGAAGAAAGGTTCTAATCTTAATGGTTTGACCAATTAAATATTAACTTATTAAATTTGGGCTTGTTATTGGGCTCAAGTCTAACTATAATAAATATTGGTCCAAGAGTCAAGTCTAATCTAGTTAGGTCCATTAACATAAGTCCAAATTAAAAATATAATATTTAACAATAAATAAATAATACAAAAATTAAATACACCCCATGCACATTAATTAATTAAATAAGAAATGACTAAAATACCCCTAGTCCAAAAATATGGTAGTAACACGAGCGCAACATCATGGAGCTCAGGGATCTGAGCGAAAGGACGGAGCATGGCATTATTGATTTTGCCGTATCAATAGAGCACATCGTGACAGTGTTGTAAGGGACACATATGGCCTTAGGCGAGTCATTGGCAAGGATGCATGATTCAGTGGCTAAGTGAAGTTCGAGGCTGTTATCTACTCTGGATTCATACAACGCTCGACTACTAGCATTAGAGCAGATACGTTCTTCTGGTCCGCTACCATCGACATCGACTCCATCGATTACACTGCCTCTTTTATCGACATCGGTGAAGGTTTCACATGAGTAGTATGACTTTCTCTTATCCTAGATGCGCGGCGGTGCTACTCCTCCTGATCAGCAGTAGTCCTTGTTTGGACATATTTTTAGTTTGTTTGTGTGTATTGGCCCATTCTTGGGTCTTTGATGTATTTATTTCATACTTTTCAAGACATTATTTTTCTGAAACGTATGTGACATTTATTTTAAATTTATTTATCTACTTCTTGGGACATAGTGTTTAGTGTAATGCAAGTTTGTAGATTTTTTTGTTTGTGAGTTTACTTTATTATTCATATTAATAGTCACTACCCATTTCTAAAAATAGGATTTTCTTTTTATTTTAATTTGGTAAATTGTGTATTGATTATAAATATTTGTATTTATATTTAATTAGTTGGATGTATTTATTTTTATTAGTTGTTTTAGGGTTTTGGCTAGTTTGGACCCGTGTCAGACCCTATTGGACCTTGTCAGACCCTTGTCAGACTCAACCCTTGGTGTAGAATAGTTATTTTATCTTTAATTATCTAGCTGGGTTGTTTTGGATTAGTTAGATTGGTTTAAGAAACCCTAAACCTAAAACCCTAGTTTGGAAGACTTAAGTTGAGGGTATTGTGGTCTTTGTGTTAGGCTTCTAACCCTAACCCTATTTCTCCTATATGCCTCCCTTCCTTTTCATTTTCTTCCACTTTATTTTCCTTCCTCCATTCTCTTTCTTTACTTCTTTCATTTACTTCTCTCCAATTCCAAGTAAGTATTTTCAACTTCCCTCTCTTCATTCATTTACTTCTCTCATTAATGCAAACCCTAATCTTCTATTCTTTCTAACCTAGGTGTGTAGAGCCTAGATTTGGTGTAGAAGCTTGGTTTGGAGGCTTGGAGGCTTGGTGTGGTGAATTCTAGGATTTTTGGAGACTTTGGCCTTGGGATTTTAACTCCCAAGAGGTAAATCCTAACTTTTCTCTTAGTGATTACTCTAATATAGTATAATTAGTTATTTAGAAATTTCATAGACATTTGGGCTACCCATGGGAGGAAGTTAGAACTTGTTTGGATAGGTTTGGAGACTTTGACCTAGGATTTTGTGTCAATTTTGGGTAAAATCCGAGATTGGCCCATTTTGGGTGTTGCCCTAGGTTAGACGGACTAAGGTAGACGTGCTTGGGCGTCTTGAGGGTAGGTTCGTGTCCTCGTTCAGACACGCGAGGTCTTATCGCGGAGTTTTGGGTGTTTCGGGTGATTTGGGGGTTTTCCTTCTCCGTGGGTTTCACATGCATGTGGAATTTTGCCACGGACCTAGAATCGAAGAGTTATTATTTTTGTGAGGTTCTAGACGTTGTTTAGAACATGTGGGTAAATTTTGGGTCGATTCTAATTAGGTTTGGCGTGCATTTCGCGAGGTATCGCAAGTCGTACTCCAAGTGTTCGTCAAAATGACCAAATGGCCATTTCGACTTGGTTTCTAGGTTTCGGGCTTGTGCCTGGGTTGGTTTAGCCTTGGGGAGTGTGTATTAGGGTTTTCAAGTTTATATATATATATATATATATATATATATATATATATATATATATATATATATATATATATATATATATATATATATATATATATATATGTATTTATATGTATATGGGTGAGTGTGTGTGTGTTTGTGTGTAAGTGTGTGTGTATATATATATATATATAAGTGTATATATATATATATATGTATAGTGTGTGTGCGTTTATATATATGTATGTGTGTAGTGTGTGTGAGTGTTGAGGATGTGAGTGAGTGAGTGAGATTGGTAGAGAGAAAGAGAGAGTGAGTTGAGAAAGATCGAGAGAGAGAGTGAGACATATAGAGAGAGAGGGAGAGGAAGTACCAGCAGCAGCATCAAGTAGTAGCAGCAGCAGCAGCAAGTAGCAGCAGCAGCAGCAGCAAGTAGCAACAGCAGCAGTAGTAGTAGGTAGCAGCAGCAGCAGCAGCAAGTAGCAACTGCAGCAGCAGGTAGTAGCAACAGCAGCAGCATGTATATATATATATATATATATATATATATATATATATAAAGATTTACATAGATAGATAGTTAGCGATATATATATATATATATATATAGGTTGATAATGAGATAAGAGAGAAGGGTGAGGTAAGGTATTAGATTTCAATACCTTGAGGTATTGCCTATATACTAGGTTATATATATATATAGATATATATGTGTATATATATATATATATATATTGATGTTTACATATAGTAGTATATATATAAGTATATATATAGATAGTTAGCTAGTTAGTTATAGTTAGAGAGGGGTAAGGCTAGAGGTATCTTAATACCTTGAGATACTCAAGGTATTGGGTATCGGGGCGAGGTATTGAATTTTTGCCCGTGTATGGGATAAGTGATGCTTATATATATATATATATATATATATATATATTAGAGGGTATAGGCGGGTTGTATAGCGTAGGTTGATATATCGGATACCGAGGGTATCCCGGTATCTCAAAGAGGCGAGTTTGAGGGTTTACTAGCTTAATGAGCTAGTTTTGACCTAGAATTTTAGGGGCACCCTAGTTTGACCTAGAGTTGACCGTAATTGCCCCGGTTGACCACCAAAGTCAACCTTTGACCTAGTTTCGGCCTAGAGTTGACTTTTGGACCTTTGGTTGACTTTTGACCCAGATTTTGCCGGTTTGACCCGCTTGACCTAGAACAACCCTAGAAGCTTGTTTTCGTTATTTTATATCTGTTTAACTCTTTAGAACTCCGTTTAACCTTGCTTTTCGTAATAGGTCTTTGCGATGCCAGTCCGGATCTCGATCCTCACCAGTTGCTCAGGACGTCAGCCGATTACCTACCTCTGATTATTTCTATTTCATGATAGCGTATATATCACCTGTTCTAGAACTGTTAATACTTGATTGTGATATATTGTTTCACGAGCTGGTACTAGTTGGATCCCGTCATGAGATGTTATCCCCCTTACCGTGTTCAGCGGATACTCTATCATGTGTATTTCATCATGTGCTTCGAGTATTGATTCTCATATGCTTCATGTGCTTCGTGTGCTCTCGCTTTCATGTGCGGAGTTATTTATCATGTACGTAGCATGTCGTAGTTGGATACAAGAGTATTAGTGGAGGAGGAGAGTAGAAGTTGGTTATGTGATCAAATCTAAACAGTATTCATGTGTATGTCGGTTATACAACTCACGCATAACGGAGTTATCATAGAATAAATCATGTATAACCCAAGCCGATCACATAACAAACTTGTGCTCAAGGCACTTAGCTAGTATTCCTATTTTCTCACATGTAGTTACTTCCCTACTACTTGTATTATCCCAGTTTTATATTACAGTTACTTTATCAGTTCTACCATGTATTTACTTTCCTGTGCATCTTGTATTCTTTTCTATTGTTAGTCATATATACCTTACCATGTATTTGGAGTTGCTTTCAGAGTTATGTACTTCACTCCAATCCTGACTGGATATATTTTTTCTAGAGGATCTTGAAGACTTTTGCCCGACTTACTACGGGCAAGGTGTCGACGATTGTTGCGACCCTGAGATAGAGGAGGAGCCCGTCCCAGCTGAGGAGACGCCGCTAGTGCCCTAGTATAGCTAGGTGGGTTTCACTGGATTTGTTCCCAGTTGGTTTTGGATGACTGTATTACTTATTTTGCTGATACTGTGAGATGTTGTAGACTCTTAGACTTGGACTGTATATTTTGGATTTTGTACTTGCTCTCTTTGGTTCTTTGTTTCTTTTGTTGATATCTTATCATGCTTTTACTCTTCCCCTAGTTATTGTGATTGAGTTTATGTATATATTCTAATATTGTCCTCCTTTGGGAGAGGTTATTTTGACAGGTTATTGTGAGATATAGATAGTTGTGACCTAGACAACGTTCTACCACCGATTCTGCGGCGTAGGCTGGACGTACCCGCGACTCATGCCCAATTTTTCGGGTGCGGGTCGTGACATTAACTGTATGTGAATTTATCAGTGTTGAGTGTTCTACCGAAGGGGTCGACTATTTTTTACGAACTCCTTGTTGTTTTTTAAATTGTTTGCAGTCTATCTATGTTTAACGACGTCCTATTACTTCACTTACATGTATCAGTACATTGCTAAATAGTACCATATATGTCGCTAATACATTACTATACGTCGCTAATAAGTTGACATGATAATCTTTGCCATGTTATCATTATTGTAGCAAAACGTCGCTCATGGTGTCGTTAATTTGGCAACGTTTAACAACAAAATATGACATCGCGGTTTAGCAACATTATATCGCTAAACGTCGCTAATTTCAAAATAATCCACGCCTTGTGCTCGTCGCTAATGGACGTCGCTATAGCAACGAATAGCGATATTTTTGTTGTCAGCGACCATGAAATACACGAAAGCATAAAAATATCGTTAATTAAATCGCTAATTAATTTTAGCGATATTTATTTACAGATTAGCGATATTTTTAGGCGTCGCTAATCTGTCTTATTTTGGTAGTGTGACTGTTGTGAATGAAAATTATGGTTTCTTACTGAGATTTTCCCTCAATATCTTTTTAATCTTACACACTGAGTGATAATGTTTATATTTTTCATAAAAATTTGCTCAAGGAATCCAAGAGGGCTTAGATACTCGAACTCAGACTCGGACAAAGAATGAAAAGGGGTGCTTTGATGGCGTATTTTGCACTTTGCGTCGGGTGCTTTTGAGCTTTATTACACTCGTTGTTGCACGGTTACGCATTTTTGAACGAGGTTACGCGGGCGCACGATAGTGTGGCTTACATACATGATTAATTTTGAGGCTTTCGTGTGAGCTCTCCGGGTAGTGCTTTTGCGTAACTGCTCGGCGCAGATGTTGGGCATGAAAGTTGTGCGATGTCTGCACAAAAATTGTACTGTTTGACATATTTTGGGGATATTCAGTTTAAACCGCTCATCATCTTTTGGGATTCGATTTAAACTGTTACTTATCTAAAGGAATTTGGAGGGAGGCGAATAATTTGGGTTTGGTGGTTTCCTCTCCTATATATATATATATATATATATATATATATATATATATATATATATATATATATATATTCTATCTCTACTCATTTGAGAAATAGAGATATAATGCTACGTGATGATTTTCGCAGTAGCCACAAAAAATCCACAAAAATTGCCATTTGTTCATTAAATTTGTTTCGTTCAAGTTCTTCGTAGAGGTGACAAGAAAAGTTCCAGAAAGTTCAATCCATTGAAATTGCTCGTTCTTGGGAGCAGATCGTCGAAAAGGGACGAATCTTGCTTTGAGTAACGGTGATTGTCATCACCCTGTCACGCCCCAGTCCCAAAATGCGTAGGATCAGAAATACGCAACACGTCAGCTACGCATTCGACCAGACTCGAGTCCGACTCGAATACATATAAGCTGTAATAAAAATGGTCACTATCTAAATATCCAGTAAATATAAACATCTATCTCAATCCACAATGAACAGAAATATACAAAAAATAGCTACATGTGCTAAAGTCGGCCGCCCAATAACACACAAACTCGAATAGACTCGAGAAGAAATATGAGTCTATAAAAACTAGGCTACAACAGCAGATGAATAACAATATGAGTAAAATAATCATAACGCCGGTAGAAGTGATATGAGTACCTGGTACTAATGCCCGCAAGACAAACAACTCCATCAGCAACTCCAAAGGCTCCGTAATCGTCTATGCTGCAAAACTGGCAGGGGACCAGGTCCTAAGAGGGACGTAACAAGGTACAAAAATACAGCAAGCCATAGTATAACAGAAAGAAACAAGTGCAATGACGGTGTAGTCTAGCATACCCACCTAAGTGAGACACAGTTTTGAAGACAATGTTCGACGCGTGGGCTATCCAAAAAAAAATTATAGCTCCGGACACGAAAACACACAGGACATACCGCAGCTCCGGGAAAAGAGCACACGGGTGATACAACTACTCTAGATACATGATCACTACAGAAATAGTACATATACATATATAAGTGCATGCAGAGGAGCCTAAACGTCTATTAATTGTCTTTTCCATCCCAAGTGGTCAACGATTGTGCGCTGAACCTGAACCTCTATCTAGCAGTCTCGTCGTACTGAAGTAACTATCAATCAATGCGACCCTAAGGTCGTCCTAGTCTCTGGTCATGATGTCAGTATTAGGATACAGGAAATTGGCATGATAACAGTGTATGGACGTATCTAAGGGTTATGATATACATAGGTACGTACATCGAGGTATTGCGAACATCTATCACTCGTTACCAGACGTTATCGACGAACGTCTGCACCCGGTTTTGACCCAAACGTGGAGTAACGATTCTAATCAAACTCGCACACAATGCATATAATAAAATAATAAATAACTGGTAACTGAAATACAGGGTGGCAATGTACACTTGCCTGGATCCAGCTGCTGAAGATGGAGATCTGGTACAACGTCCAAGTCCGCAGGTCCCGTAGTACCTAGAGTCGAGACACAAGCTCAATCAATAAACTATCACGAGGCTGAAATAAGATATTACACACGTCTAACATTTGCTTAAACTCAGCTACAACTCACATGGACACGAAGCTAGAGGGTTGACCAAGGTTGACTCAGGGTATGTTACATCTAATCAAATTAATCATCTGTACAATATCATCAAACCAAACCTCAATCTTACTATATTCATCACGATATTCCGTGGTTCAAACCATCATCAAATCCTATGTTTTCTCCCGGTGTTCACAGACGTCAACATGTATATTTAAATATCATCCTTGAATAATTAATTATTAATTATCCAAAACCTCAATTATTAATTCAGACAGTAAATTATTTAAACACCGCTTCTCAATAGCCACTCCTCAATTAAATTTATCATAAAAAATAGCTCTCAATATTAACCAATACTTTGATATCACGACATCATTCTACGATACTTAACTTTGCTCATCATTAATATTCAATGTTTTAATATCACCATCAATTTCACAACCCTTTAAAATTGTATACATAACCTCAAACCTTACTCAATGCATTTATCATAAACCCTAAACATTAACTTAGGCTATTAACCATTAATTTCACAATATGACATGTATTAATCCTAAAATCTCACATGTATAATAAACCCTTAAATAAAAACCATTTCACTAACACCCTAAACTCATTGTAATATCATGAACCCTAACTAAGTTATAAGCAAACAAACAATAAAAATACTACACTATAAGGAGAGGGGGAGAAGCTCACCCCGGGCAGCGTGGTGGTGGTACTGGCCGGTCGCTGTGGTCGACGGCGGGTGGCGAGTCTCGTCGGAGGGGGAGGTTATGGTGGTGTGGGTGTTGATGGTGATGATGATGGTGAAGATGTTGATGATGAGGATGATGAAGAAGGAGTCGAGGTGGTCGTGGGGTGGTGGTGCTGGTGGTGTGGGGTGATGGTGCTGGTGGTGAAGGGTGGTCGTGGGGGAGTCGGGTGCAGCGGGATCGGGAGAGATGGCAGTAGCAGCGGGCTTGTGGTCGACTGGAGGAGGGATGCTTGGTCGGAGTAGGTGGCACGCCGGAGTGGGAAGGTGGCCGGGTAGTCAGGGTGCAGCGAGGTGTCGACTGAGCAGCTCAGTCGTAAGGGGTGATGGCGGAGAAGCTCAACGGAGGTGGTCGAGATGGTGGTGGTATGGGTGATGCTGTGGTCGCTGGAGGTGATGGCCAGAGGTGGTTGAGGCAGCGGGGAAGAGGTGTAGCGAGTACGGGGGGTTCGTAGCAGCGGGAACGGTGGTAGAAGCTCGCCGGAGTTGAGGGAAAGCCTGTCGGGTTCGGTTTAGTTGTGAAGAGGAAGAAGAAGAAGGAAAAAAGAAGAAATGGGAAGAAAAATGGCTGTAGGTTTTGTGAGGAGGGAGGAGAGAGAAAGTGGAGAGGTTTCCCAAGTTTGGTGATTAGGGCCTGCTTGGGATATGTGTGTGAGGAGACACTTTATAGAGAGGTGTGATGGTGAGTGTGTGGTGATGATGAGTCCCCATTTGAATGGGTGGCTCAGATCCATCATGGAGAAATATGCATACAAAAGAGAGAGAGAGGAGTGAGGTTGACTAGTCAAAGAATGGAGGGCTTCTCCATTTGGTTTGAACCAATGGGTGATGCCACCTAGTACAACTTTTGCAAATAAGTCCCCTAAATTTGGGTATTTGTACAAACACATGAAACGATAAAAAATTTGTAGGGGAATTGGTGTTTGGTGTTTTTTAGGGTGAGGGGGTGTTGTGTGTTTTACATGGGTTTAATTAATGGGGTAATTGGATTAAATTGGGGTTAAAATATGATTAGTCAAAGTTGGTATCCCCAATTTAATTAAAATAAATTGTCATGTGCTCTTAAATTAAATGGGGGCACATGGAGTCTCAATTTGGAGTGACACAAAGGTCATGAAGGGTGTAGGCTTGGTGTCAGTCTTTGACCTTTTAATTGGTCCGGCTCAACGGGTTGAGTTGTTGTCTCAAAATTGATGGCAACGACACAAGTGTGCGACACAGGATTAAATTATGGGCTAATATTGGGCTCCGAAAATTGCAACAACGGTAGGGTGCACCAAGGGTTTAATTAAAGAATCAGACATCTGCAACCTTAAATCTAAACCTCAAATACCTAATGTTAAACCAAAATTTTCTAACCCATAATCTGTTTATCTATAAAAATAAATGAGGGGGTTTACATCCTTCCCAACTTAGAAAAATTTCGTCCCCGAAATTAAAAGTAAAGCACGATAGTAGCTACGAGAATTTAAAAGCAAAATGATAATCAAGTGCTGTACGTAAATTCGTACCTTGGTCCTCAAATAGATACGAAAAACGCTGTTGAATGGAATCCTCGCGCTCCCAGGTAGACTCGTCTGGCGAATGATGCTTCCATGCAACCCTGACCTGTCGAATAGTCTGACCTCTCAAATTCTTCTCACTGCGATCTAGTATCTCCACTGGCTGCTCTACGTAAGATAAACTGGGCCCGACTTTAATCTCCGAATGATCCAACATGTGGCTAGGGTCTGCAACATATCTCCTCAACTGCAATACGTAAAATACGTTATGCACTCTTTCTAATGATGGAGGCAATGCAAGACGATAAACCACTTCGCCAACTCGTTCCAAGATGTCAAAAAGGTCCGATGTACCTCGGACTCAGCTTGCCTCTGCCTCCGAATCTGATGGTACCACGAGTAGGCAATATCTTCAAAAATACATGGTCACCTTCCTTGAACTCCAAAGGTCTGTGGTGCGCATCTGCCCAAATGCTTCTGTCTGTCCTATGCTGCACGCAGGTGGCTCTGAATCTGCTTTACTTTCTTCACTGTCTATGTCACCAACTCTGGACAAAGTATCTGACGCTCTCCTACGTCAATCCAACATACCGGTGACCTACACCTCCTGCCGTGCAGTGCCTCATAAGGTGCCATCTGTATGCTAGCCTGGTAGCTGTTATTGTAGGAGAATTCTACCAAGTGTAGATGGTCCTCTCAAGATCCTTCAAAGTCGATCATGCAAGCTCTCAACATATCCTCTAGTATCTGTATCGTGTGCTCTGACTGGCCATCAGTCTGAGGATGATATGCAGTGTTGAACTTGAGATGAGTTCCTAGACTCTCCTGCATACTCCTCCAAAAATATGACGTGAATCTGGAATCACGAACCGAAATAATGCTGACAGGCACTCCATGTTGTCGAACTATCTGCCTCATATACATGTCAGCTAATATCTCCGTGGACTGCCCAACTCTGAAGGGTAAGAAATGTGCAGACTTGGTGAGTCTGTCGACGACAACCCTATCTGCATCCTTCCCGCTAGGGCTCCACGGGAATCCTGTGACAAAGTCCAGGGTAATGTGTTCTCACTTCCACTCAGGGATGGAAAGTGTAACCTCCGTATCCTGAAATTATTTCTTAAATGTTGTTATTAGGTTAATTTGGGGCTATTAAAAATTTTCACAATTTTTGGTTAATTAAAAACTAGTAACAATAAATTTTTAGGACTTTTAAGAATTTATTTTAGTTTTAAACATAATTAAAAATATTTTAAAATTTTGTTTTAGGTTCTAAATAATCAAATATATTTTCTAGAATTTTTTGGTAATTTTTTGAGTATTTTAATATTTATTGGTATTTATTTAGGCTATTAACTAATTTTTTGGACTTCTAGAATTTATTGTGCGAGACCAAAAATATAGAATCAATCCACAAAATTTTCTAGTATTTATAATATTATTATATATTTTCTGAAATTATTTCAGAAATTTTGGAATATTTTTAATATTTATTTTTATTTAAATAGGTAAAACTAATTTTTAGAGCTTCTCCTAATTATAGTAGGAAACCTATGAATATAAAATTGTCCCAAGTATTTTTTTAGGGATTATAGGTTCAAAATATATTTTCTAAATTTTTTCCAGATTTTTATGATTATTTTTAATGTTTATTTTGAGTTATTTAGATTTAAAACGACTTAAATAATATTTTGATAAAGGCAAATCAAAAACAAATAATATAAACAAAATCACCCAATCAGATTCTGACACATGTCATCCTATATTTATCATTCAGCCGCATGTTAGTGCATCTATATATATATATATATATAACCTTAATTATTCCATTTTTTTAGAGAGAGAGATTTTGGAGAATTGTCATCTAGTATTCTTTTATCTTCCAGAAGCCATTACTCATAGCTCCGGACTCCAAATGTGACCCAGTATCTTGCATTAGAACCGTATTGAGGTTAGCTTTCTGAATATATAAATTGTTTTACAAAATTTTGAATATTAAATTCTGGAAAATTCGTAGAGCACAGCATGTCCAAAAATAGATGCGTCTCGATAATTTTGCGATTTCGGGAGAACTAGGAATCAGAATCATGAATCGTTTAAAGTTTCGGAAAGCTAATGTCAAGATCATTGACATATGTTTTTCCCAGAAATTAATTCGAAGTATTTCTATACTATTAATTCTATAGAACTTCTAGGTTAGAAATTAACCACTGTTGCATAATACAAAATTTATTTGTGCTATAATTTGCAAACAAATTTGAATTCGGACGAGCCATAAATTCTAGCATATTTTTGACGCTGAAATCTATAGGAAATCATGTATGAAAGTTGAGTTTGTGTCGGTTGACTTTTTGGTCAACAGATCGCCTCGATTTGTGTGCCATGAGTCTCGAGTTGATAAAATTCTATTCCTTTGGACAAAATTTAGGAATTAACCTAAAAATTAGAATAATAAGATTAAAATAAGATTTTAGAGTAATTATTCCAGAATTAAATAAATTAAAATAAATTATCTTTTGACATGGTAAAATTGTAATACATAGGCTATTTGGACTGTGACTTGGACTCTGATTCATACCAGCTAAGGACCACAGGCGAGTACATTCTCTGACAGTTTTCATTATGTTGGTTATCTCTATAATTCTAGTTGTATAGCGTACATAATTCTGACACTGTTGTATACACGAGTTGGCATCATCGAGACCTGTCAAGATGAGTCATGATTGGAACCCATCGTACTAGCTGGGAGAAACAGAGAAATATTAGTAGATTATATGATCATACCCAACTCTACATGAATCATAGCTCACCCATACCTCACGTCGGTGTAGCCTGACTATTACATGCCTCATAGCCTGTTATGTATGATTAGCCTGACTATTGCTTGCATCATAGCTATCCGGATGGTTAGCCTGACCTTACATGAATCATAGCTAGTCATACATAGCAAGCCTGATCAGTCCCAAGCTGATCACATAATATGCTAATGTTTCACACACTTAGCTAGATAGTCTATACATGTATCTCTAGTTTATTGATCTAGCATTTCTCAATGTTCTAGTTATTGTTCTAGCATTCACCTATATTCCAGTTCATTGTTCTAGCATGCACTTGTATTTCTATTCATTGCTATATATACCATTGATGATGATATGCTCCAGTATTTCTTATTTCTAGTACTTTATTATTCCAGTATTGCTTCTGCCAGTATTTATATCCATCTTGTATTTCTTTAAACTGTATTATAGTTTTTGTCAATATACATGGAACTGTTGTTAGTGCTTGTACTTCGTTTCATCCTGATTGGAAATATTTTTCCAGACTGTGACATAGAGGACTTATTTCTAGCATACTTGGAGATTTGGATGTTATTGATTGCAGGTTAGACTATTTTGTTGTTTAAGACTTGTCTTGTATTTCATTTATTTATTCGATATCTCATCGTGCCTTAGTTATGTGATTGAGTATTCCATATTATATTGTGATATCTGTGTCTCCTTATGGAGTTGGATATTCATGTGAGATTGATTATCTAGTATTGTGACCTAGACAGCGTTCTACCGTCGATGCTGCAGCGTAGGCTGGACGTACCCACACACTCGTGCCCCTAGTTTGGGTCATAACAGAAAGCGGCTACAATAGTCCCGTAGTCCTCTGATGTTCAGTCTTGACTTACTGACAGACCAAACATCTCGCCACGAATCTTGCAATCTCTCTCTTCATCCCATGCCACCAGTAATGTTGTCTTAAATCTCGGTACCTCTTCGTACCCCCGGGATGAATAGAATAAAACTCTAGCCATCGCCTTTGTCTCATATTGAGCTCCTTCTGAGTGTAGACATACTTCAGACTCTTGTGATCTGTGTAAATCTCAACACGCTCTCCATAAAGGTAGTGTCGCCATAGCTTTAGTGCAAATATCACTGTAGCTAGCTCTAGGTCGTACATCAGATAGTTTTTCTCATGAACTCTCAGCTGTATCGATGCGTAGGCTATCACATTGTCGTGTTGCATCATTACACATCCTAATCCGCTCCAAGATGCATCACTGTACACTACAAATCCTCCCGATCCTGAAGGAAGTGTCAAAATCGGTGCTGATGTCAGACGTTTCTTCTGCTCATCGAAAGCCGTCTGACACTCCTCGGTCTAGGTAAACTCCTCGCCTTTACGCGTCAGTCGTGTCATAGGCACAACAATCCCCGAGAAATTTTTTACGAACCTCCGATAATATCCGGCAAGTTCGAGAAAGCTCCTAATCTCAGTAACTGATGTAGGAGTTGGCCATGTCTCAACTGCAGCTATCTTCTCCGGGTCAACTGATAGTCCATCTCCGGTGATTATGTGTCTCAGGAAGGGTACTCTATCCAAACAGAACTCATATTTGCTGAGCATGGCATACAACCTCTCCTGCCTCAACGTCTCCAACACGACCTTGAGATGTCTCTCGTACTCCTCCTAGCTCTTGGAAAATACCAAGATGTCGTTGATAAATACCCCCACGAACTTATCCAAGTACTGATGGAAAACATTGTTCATCAGACTTATAAATACTGTTGGCGCATTGGTTAAACCAATCGGCATGACTAGAAACTCATAGTGCCTGTACTTTGTCCGAAAAGCCGTGTTTGTAATATCCTCTCTCCGTACCTTGATCTGATGATAGCCGGATCTGAGATCGATCTTCGAGAATACACTTGTACCACCAAGCTGATCAAATGAATCATTAGTATGTGGCAAGGGTACTTGTTCTTTATCTTTACAGCATTTAACGCCCTGTAATCGATACACAAACGTACCGTCCAATCCTTCTTCGGCATAATTAAGATGACACTAGCCCAAATGAAACCCTTGTCTAGGAGATCCTCTACTATGGACCTTCAACTCAACCAACTCTATCGGTGCTAGTCTGTAAGCGGGACAAGTAATTGGCTCGGCTCCGGGAGTCAACTCTATAGCTATCTCTCTGTCAGGTGGTAGGCCTGGAAGATCCTCTGGAAACACGTCCTCAAGCTCTGATATAAAGTGAGGGTGTAGCGGTTCACCTTCTACAATGTGTGTCGCTAAGGTAGGTTGGACACCATGCTCTCGGGCTCCCCGAAGAAACTCAAACTCAGGGTGATCTGGGGGTCTAAATATAGTGCAACCACGTCGACAATCTAGCATCGCATGGTATTGGCTCAACCAATCCATGCCTAGGACAATGCCATAGTCTAGACTTAACCTCATAATAAATTCTTCCGTTCTATTTACAACACTAATCCTCTAAAAATTAATTTTTCTTCCCTAGTGTATAATTACTCTTCTCCTCAAATTTCTTCCTACAATTGTATTCCTCAAATTTCTTCTTTCCATTATTTATCTCTCCAAGTCACATTGTGCAATAATGGTATCACCCAAGTATATGCTAGAATTTTTGGTATTAGATCATCATCTTCCAGGTGAGAGCCTAAAATTTTATCCTCACCATTTCCTAATATCATTCCTGGTATCGCCATCATTGTGCAATACACTACTAGAATAAGCGGGATTAGCGACGTTTTTTAGCGACTCCAGGTAAAAACGTCGCTAATTTAGCGACTCCATGTAAAACATCGGTAGACGTCGCTAATTGGCGACATTTAACGACGTTTAGCGACTTATGTTCAGTTTTTATAAGATTAGTCGCTATAAGTTCAATTTTGGTCGCTAAACGTCGCTAATATATCTAAGTTAGCGACGTTTAGCGACGCAAATAGTGACGTTTATATTAGAAATATTTAGCAACGTGTTTAGCGACGACCGTAACGTCGCTATAATTTAATTTAGCGACGTCCTTATTTGACGTCGCTAAACGTCGCTAAAATTTGGTTAATTAGGGCTCGATTTCGTTTTTCCCCATGTGTTGAAATTTCGAAACGAAACAAAATTTCCCCCGCCCCCCCCGCTCCGTCGAGCGCCTGCTCCGTCGACCTCCCCTGCGGCTACTCCGGCATCCCCCTCCTCTTCCTCGAGCTCTAGGTAAAGCCTAACTCTCTCTCTCTCTCTCTCTCTCTCTCTCTCAGAACACATGTGATACTGACACAGACACAACACACACATACAGATGGTGACACAGACACGACACGACACACACACACACTGACACAGACACTGATAAGGACCTAGGGTTAGGATTAAGTTTTTTGACATGGATACAGACACTAATATCACATGGATACAGACAGACACTAATATCACATGGACACAGACACTAATATCACATGGACACAGACTTGGGGCTCTGGCATGGGGCACTGCAGCAGTGCACCCAAATGGTGCCTGTCAGTTAGGCTTGGGGGCAGTCCCTAGGCAGTGCAGAGGCATGCCTTAGTGCATCTCAGTTTCAGTTTGGTATCAGTCATCAGTACTTATACACTGATACGTATCAGGGACTGTGTGAGGTATCAGTACAGGCAATTGTAGGAGTTGATGCAGGCAAGGTATAAAGTCAAGTGTTAATAGGGTATATATAGATATGTAGGTTAGTGATGTTTAGAGATGTTAGATAGGAGTGTACTAAGATGGTATCTAGAATAAGCGGGATGGCATGCTCGAGCCTTGTAGTGGGCAGTGAGAAGGAGGTCTGCAACAGTGAGCAGGCAACCGAAGAGGAAAACCATCAGCACTGTGTCATTTCAGCAACCATGTATCAGTAAGTATCAACAAGTCCCACTGTATCAGTATCCGTTTTCAGTTGCATTTAGTGAGCTATGTATACTAGTTTTAGTTAGCTTAGTGTCCAGGTATTGGTTAGTTGGTTTAAGATGGGTTAGCATGAATATTGCTTATTTTAGACTTTGATAAATGAAAGTATGTATTATATCAGATATGATTTTTATAGTACGGTTAAGTTATGAACCTAGGTGATAAACCACTGTATGTAATGATTTATATGATACATACTGTCATTTTTGCAGAAGTATCTAGAAATGGATATGAATTACTATCTGCGTCATCGTTCGTGGATGTACAACCGTCATCCTGATGACATGTGCGGTGTACGGGATGAATTCATTGAGGGTGTACAGCAGTTCCTGCAGTTCGCCAAGGCGTTCCCTCAGTACATGGACGGTACCAAAATTAAGTGTCTGTGTGTGAGATGTCGCAACAAGAAATATCATCCAGAAGTGGAAGTTACGTATCATTTATACTCGAAGGGCTTTACGCCGAATTACTATCAGTGGACCGCGCACGGAGAACTTGTATCTCTAGCATCAGAGTCGGAGCCCTATGTGGAGCCGTATATGGATGTCCAAGACCACGATGCTTACGACGACGGGTTGGTGAACATGGTTTATGATGTGGCGGGGCCTAGTTTCAATCCTGACAATTATGATGCGGTGGGACCGAGTTTCAATCCGGACAATTATGATGCAGCTGAGGAGGCACCGAATGCCGATGCTGCAAAGTTTATGGAGTTGCTTGAGAATGCAAGGACTCCACTATATCCTGGTTGTGAGGATCATTCATCGTTGGAGGTGGTTACAAGATTATTGAGCATCAAGTCCGATTTTAACATGTCGCAAGAATGCTATAATCGACTGCTCGATTTGATTATAGAGATCTTGCCCGAGGGTGCAAAGTTGCCTAAAGACTTCTATCGATCTAAGAGGATGGTGAGATCGCTTTGGATGGGATACGAGAAAATCGATGCATGTCGCAACGGGTGCATGTTGTACTACAAAGACGACAAGGATGAAGATGCGTGCAGATTCTGTGGTGCTGATCGCTACAAGGCCACTGTTAGAGGAAAGTCTGTCGGTGCAAGGAAGCCTACCGATTCGATGCACTACTTGCCTTTGACGCCGCGGTTGCAGCGGTTGTTTATGGTTAAGGAGACTGCAGAAAACATGAGTTGGCACAGGCGAAAACAGATCGAAGGAGTATTGGATCATCCATCCGATGGAGAAGCATGGAAGCACTTTGATCGAGAGTATCCACATTTTGCCGAGGAAGCATGTAATATCAGATTGGGGCTCTGCTCTGACGGTTTTACCCCATTCGGACTTTCGGGCTCCCAGTATTCGTGTTGGCCTGTGATCGTCACTCCGTACAATCTACCGCCTTGGATGTGCATGAAGACTCCGTATATGTTCCTAACCGTTATTATCCCGGGTTCGAACAATCCGAAGAGGAACATCGATGTGTATTTACAGCCTTTGATAGATGAGTTGAATCAGCTATGGGAAGTAGGTGCCAATACGTATGATGTTTCTAGGAAGCAGAATTTTCAGATGAGGGCAGCACTTATGTGGACCATCAACGACTTTTCGGCCTATGGAATGTTATCGGGATGGAGCACCCATGGTCGTCTCTCATGTCCGTATTGCATGGACCATTCTCAGGCTTTCCGTTTGAAACACGGAGGCAAACCGTGCTTCTTCGATTGTCATCAACAATTTTTGCCGAAGGATCATCCGTACCGGAGGAATCGGAATACTTTTCGTGCGGGAGTTATGGAGAAGGCCAATCCACCGCCAAGGTGGCCCGGATGCACGATATGGAAAGAGGTAAAAGATTTACCAAGTGCTATCGAAGAGCCTGCTAAAGGGTACAAGTGTGACGGATTTGGTCGCACCCATAACTGGACGAAGAGGAGTATATTCTGGGATCTGCCATATTGGAGCACCAATCTGATCAGACATAACCTTGATGTCATGCATATCGAGAAGAATGTGTTTGATAACATAATTAATACTGTAATGGATGTAAAGGGGAAGACGAAAGATAATCCGAAGGCCAGGTTGGACTTAGAAGACATATGTAGACGTCATGCATTGCATTTGATAGAGGAGGGGAATGGAAAGTTAAAGCAACCTAAGTCAGTTTTCTCACTGGATAAAGAGGATAAAGGTAGACTTTGTAGGTGGATTCAGGGTCTCAAGTTTCCAGACGGGTACGTGTCGAACTTGAAAAGATGCGTCGACCTCAAGGAGAACAAACTAGTAGGCATGAAGAGCCACGATTGTCACGTATTCATGGAGAGGTTAATTCCGATTGCATTTCGGGAATTCTTACCGCAGGTCGTTTGGGACCCATTGACAGAGCTGAGCATATTCTTCAGAGATCTTTGTTGTACTAAGTTGCTCGTCGATCGTCTAGAAAAGCAAGAGAGGGACATTGCGGTAACACTATGTAAGCTCGAGAAGGTGTTTCCTCCTGGATTCTTCGACTCTATGGAGCATTTGCCAATTCATCTTTCCTATGAGACACGTGTTGGTGGTCCTGTCGGTTATCGGTGGATGTACCCCTTCGAGCGTCATCTGAATCACCTAAAGAGAAAGGTGAAAAATAAGGCACGGGTTGAAGGCTCTATTTGTGAAGCTTATGTTCTCGAGGAGATTACAAACTTTTGCTCGACGTATTTCAAACCGCATGTTGCTACTAATAGGACGAAAGCTCCCAGAAACGACGACGCATATCAGGAATCTAATGATGCAATAATCAAAGTATTCAATGCATCCGGAAAGCCCTCGGGAAAAATGAAGAAGAGATATTTGAATGACGATGAGCTAAGGGCTGCTCAATTGTATATATTACTCAATTGCGACGAGGATGAAGTGGAGAAGCTAGAGGGGTAAGTAATTAATACGTCCACGTTTATATCATCTCAATGTAATAGTATAAGATACTATTATGCTACTAATCAGCAGTTGCTTCATTGTTTTTCAGCACATATAATGATGAGTTGAGGTCGGTTAGACCCTACATAACAGACGAAGAAGTAGAACAAGATATGAGATGCCATTTTTCTTCTTGGTTGAGCGCATATGTAAGATGCTTGGTAATTACTTTTTATTTCTGCACTTGCAAAACAAATAACTTACTATCGCTACTTTGGTATTTAGGTCGATCGTCTAATATCACCCGAGACTGAATCTATTAGGACTCTAGCCAAGGGACCAATTACTGCCGTAAAAATATGGCCAAGTTTCTGTGTGAATGGGTTCAGGTTCAAGTCAACAAATGCTCCTATCAGAGACAGCTTTCTGGATCTTGATTCCACGAAAAACAGTGGTTTGTGTATCAAATCTACAAACTACAAAGACGTCAATCCGGGCAATAATTTTTTTGGCATCTTACGAGAGATTGTGGAGTTGACATATAATTATGGCCCAGAACCTGCTAATATCGTGCTATTCAGGTGTGAATGGTTCGATCCGATTCAAGATCAAGGTTGGAAAATTGACAAGCATAGCCTTGTGGATATAAACTACAAGCGTAGATATCAAGGCTACGAACCATTTGTCCTATCAAGTCAGGCTCAGCTCGTGTACTTCACAACTTATCCTAGACGGGGGACAGCGAGGTCGGATTGGTGGGCAGTATGCAAGACTAAAGCTAGAAATACCTTTGACATTGACGAAATAGCTTATCAGGAGGACGATCTACCTCTTGTAACAAATATTGTAGATGTGGACTCAACGGAAGTTACTCATTACACGAGTAATAATGTAGAAGATGTAGAATTATCCGAAGAGGACGACGAAGTAGATGAAAGTGAAGACGAGAAAGAGGAAGAGCAGGACGAGGAAGGCGAACAAGATGAATTTTCTGAAGATGATTGAAAATATAAAATATTCCATGTAGAATGTAACTGTATTTGGACTGTAAATATTGCATGTAGAAGTAGATGTTGACATTAACGAATATATGTATTATATTTTGACTGTATAATGCTTTGAGATATGTATCACATTTCGACTGTAGAATGTAGTATATATTTGTGTTTCTCTATATTCATCATATGTTGTTATCAGATATGACAGGACGACGCGGAAGATTCGGCAGGTCCCGAGGTAGACAGAGTGCCACTCCGGTACTGCCTACTGTTGGATCCGGATCATCGTCGTCCAGTACTCCAGTATATCGATCAGTCACATCTCCGACTGCGACGACGTTGCGTGGCATCACTCCTGGGACGAGTAGTTCCAGGCGTGATAGTACTCCCTTGTCCAGCGTTCCTCCTGCTGACGGAACCATGGAGACAGATGAGCATGTAGAGGAGGTCGTGCCGACGTTGTCCCAGCATCAGCAAGATCCTCCATGCGCACCACCGGAGGAGACGAGGACAGAGATTTGGGCCGACGGTACAAAGTAAGTCAATTAGATGGTTTAGTATATATTTGTGTTTCTCTTTATTCATCGTATATTGACTTTTTCAGTAATCTAAATTATTATTTCTGTATAGATATCGTCCATCGTCGGTTCAGAGACGCCTGGGCCAATTTTTGAGGAACAACTACGGTGGCCCTTGGATCAACTACTCTGAGGCTCCGGAGGAGAGGAAGGCGTTCTGGTTTGCGCACTTCCAGGTAAAAGTATATTAAATAAATCTTCTAATTTATGCATATTCGTGATGCTAACTTAATGAATTATTTATTGTAGCAAACGTATTTTTATCCTCCGCACCGGGCCGAGTTGATCGAGCGGCTCTTTCCTACCATTGCCGCCAAGCTTATCCGAGATGCTCTGGATGACCAGAAGGCTCGTGATCGTGCTGGAAAACCGATCCAAGGTTGGATCAGCCTGAGCAGTGGACTGCGATGAGGGCTAGATTCGATGATCCGAGCTACAAGGAAAGGTCTAAGAAGGCCAAGGCGGCTAGGCAGAATGCTGCCAAGTGGTGTGGTGGCTCGATTCCGATGACGGAACATTTCCGTCGTTTGGTATATTTTTTCTTTTAAAATATACTATTTTAATATAAGTACCATAAAATGGTACTTGGAAAAAATATTTAAGTTTAGTAATAAAAAATATATTTTTAACAGGTACAGAGGGGTGAGGATGCAAACATGGTGACCGTCTTCTTGGCCACCCATCGCAAGGACGGAAATCTCATTGATGAGAGGGCCTCACAGACCTATGTAAGTATTACTTTACTTTGTGTTTATTTTAATATAACTTAGGCAATTATTGAGTTTCCAAACCTTTTCTAGGCCGAGTATCTTAGGCTTCGTGAGCGGGCGACTGCTAGTGCACCTACACCTGGAGAGGCTGGTGCTTCGTCGCAGCCCGGTCCATCTCCGTCGGCGGACGACCTGTGGGTGACCGCAGCTAGTGGTCTCCAGAGGGGTACGTACTACGGTACGGGCTCCTATGGCGCCCTGGTTGCGACGCAGTCATCTAGGGCCTCCCCGACAGCTGTGCATTCCACACAGCCCTCGCAGTCGTCGGCCAGAGTCTAGGAGGCCGTTGACCGTCAGATTGCGTCTCTCCGTGACGACTTGCTGCGAAGTATGGAGGACCAGTCCCGGTCCCAGCCGCAGGCGGACGATCCGATGCTCATCGCACGATTGGATATGCTCGACCGCAGCATGACGGAGCTACGAGAATTGACAAATAATATTAGAGCCTCTAATGATCGCAACATCATGGAGCTGCAGGCGTCACACCTATCGATGGGCGAGAAGCTGACGAGGATGCATGCGTCACAGCTATCGATGGGCGAGAACCTGACGAGGATGCAGGATTCAATGGGTGATAGCAGTACGAGGCTGTTATCTACCATGGATTCTTACAACCAGCGACTCGCATACTTGGAGCGGGCACGGCCTCCACCGACGTCACTGCCTTCTCCATCGACATCGGTGTCGATTCCACGGGACGAGTATGAGGAGTTGTTATCCTTCAAGCGCCCCGCTGGTCAGCCTCCTGCAGATCCGTAGTAGTATAGTTATTTTTATTATTATTTATGAATTATTGATACTTCAACAATAGACATGATGTATGATGCTTCTTGTGGTCTTTAATTTTTTAGTTAATTTAATTGGATTATATAGTTATCCACATTTAATTGGATTGATACTTCTTGTGGTCTTTAATTTAATTGGATTATATAGTTAACTAGATTGAATCATGTTGGTGTGTATGATGAAGATGATGTAAAACTGCAGGGAATCACCAATGTTTGCTTCTGCACATTATTTTTTTTTATTTTTTTTAAAAATTAGCGACGTTATTAGCGACGTTTAGCGACGTTTAGCGACGTTAATTTACGTCGCTAATTACGTCGCTACTTAGCGACGCTGTAAAACGTCGCTAAGGACGTCGCTAATGGCGTCGCTAATTACGTCGCTAAACGTCGCCAATTGCTGACATGGCAGTATAGTCAGGTCATTAAAGACGTCGGTGTAACGTCGCGATAGATGTCGCTAATCAGCGACGTTTAGCGACTTTTCTAAACGTCGTTTTTTAGTGACTTGGCATCGCAAAACGTCGCTAAATTTAGCGACACATTAAAGTCGCTAAAAAACGTCGGCATAGCGACGTTTAGCGATGTTTTTTGTTTTAGCGACTTGGTGTTTTCTGACTGCTTTGAAAGGTCGCTAATTACGTCGCTAAACCTAATTAGCGACGATATTTGGTTATTTAGCGACGTTTTTAGACGTCGCTAATTTGACTTTTTCTGGTAGTGATAATGGTATCACCCAACTATTTTCCATAAATTTTTCTACAAGGTTAGGATCAACGATCTTTCTAGCTCCCAGTACTTCCCAAATCACCATTAAGTATGGTTTTACCAGTTCTAAGGACATACTGCTGGGTCCAATTCTCTTGCTAACATTCTCCACTAGTTCTAGCATCCAAAAAGAACCTATCAGCCCACCCTACTGAGGGTAACAATCTTCTCAGATATTTTTGCACAAATCATGTCTTCTGTCGTCTGAACTACGATATTCTTCTGGAGGAAATCATCAGGCACAAGCATTCGTCTTTCCGAAATAATAGGAGATGAGAAACAATGATAACAATATTGACGAAAACTATTTGAATATAATTTGGAAGTCCAAGGGCGATAATCACATATAAAGGGAGTTTTAAAAATCGATTATGGATTGAGATCCTATTCAACAATAAATCTTAATATTTATTCCTAATTTGCAGTCTCGCTTGGCACAGTCGGGTGATCAAGACGATTTAAATCGGACCTGCATGGGCCACCACAAAAATATGTCATACCCTGTCCCAAAATGCGTAGGACCAGGAATACGCAACACGCCAGCTACGCATTCGACCAGACTCGGGTCCGACTCTAATACGTATAAGTTGTAATAAAAATGGTCACTATCTAAATATCCAGTAAATATAAACATCTATGTCTCAATCCACAATGAACAGAAATATACAAGAAAGAGCTACATGTGCTAAAGTCGGCCGCCCAATAACACACAAACTCGAATAGACTCGAGAAGAAATATGAGTATATAAAAACTAGGCTACAACAGCAGATGAATAACAATATGAGTAAAATAATCATAACGTCGGTAGAAGTAATATGAGTACATGGTACCAATGCCCGCAAGATATGCAACTCCATCAGCAACTCCAAAGGCTCCGTAATCGTCTATACTACAAAACTGGCAGGGGACCAGGTCCTCAGAGGGACGTAACAAGGTACAAAAATACAGCAAGCCATAGTATAACAGAAAGAAACAAGTGCAACGACAGTGTAGTCTAGCATAACCACCTAAGTGAGACACAATTTTGAAGACAATGTTCGACGCGTGGGCTATCCAAAATAAAATCGTAGCTCCGGACACGAAAAAACATGGGACGTACCGCAGCTCCGGGTAAAGAGTCACACGGGTGATACAACTACTCTAGATACAGGATCACTACAGTAATAGTACATATACATATATAAGCGCGTGCAGAGGAGCCTAAACGTCTAATAACTGTCTTCCCTATCCCAAGCGGTCAACGATTGTACGCTGAACCTGAACCTCTATCTAGCAGTCTCGTCGTACTGAAGTAACTATCAATCAACGCGACCCTAAGGACGTCCCAGTCTCCGGTCATGATGTCAGTATTAGGATACAAAAAATCTGGCATGATAACAATGTATGGACGTCTCCAAGGGTTATGATATATATAGGTACGTACATCGAGGTGTTGCGAACATCTATTACTCGTTACCAGACGTTACCGACGAACGTCTGCACCCGATTTTGACCCGGACGTGGAGTAATGATTCCAATCAAACTCGCGCATAATGCATATAATAAAACAACAAATATAGGGTAACTGAAATACAGGGTGGCAAGGTACACTTGCCTGAATTTGGCTGCTAAAGATGGGGATCCGGTACAACGTCCAAGTCCGCATGTCCCATAGTACCAAGAGTCGAGATACAAGCTCAATCAATAAACTATCCCGAGGCTAAAATAAGATGTGACACACGTCTAACATTTGCTCAAACTCAGCTACAACTCACATGGACACGAATCTAGGGGGTGAACCAAGGTTGACTCGGGGTATGTTACATCTAATCAAATTAATCATCTGTACAATATCATCAAACCAAACCTCAATCTTACCATATTCATCACGATATTCCGTGGTTCAAACCATCATCAAATTCTCTGTTTCCTCCCGGTGTTCACAGACGTCAACATGCATATTTAAATATCATCCTTGAATAATTAATTATTAATTATCCAAAATCTTGATTATTAATTCAGACAGTAAAATATTTGAACACCGCTTCTCAATTGCCACTCCTCAATTAAATTTATCATAAAAAAATAGCTCTCAATATTAACCAATACTTTGATATCACGACATCATTCTACGATACTTAACTTTGATCATCATTAATATTCAATGTTTTAATATCACCATCAATTTCACAACCCTTTAAAATTGCATACATAACCTCAAACCTTACTCAATGCAATTATCATAAACCCTAAACATTAACTTAGGCTATTAACCATTAATTTCATATTATGACATGTATTAATCCTAAAATCTTACATGTATAATAAACCCTTAAATAAAAACTATTTCACTCACACCCTAAACTCAATGTAATACATGAACCCTAACTAAGTTATAAGCAAACAAATAATAAAAATACTACACTATAAGGAGAGGGGGAGAAGCTCATCTCGGGCAGCGTGGTGGTGGTGCTGGCCGGTCGCTGTGGTCGACGGCGGGTGGCGAGTCTCGCCGGAGGGGGAGGTTGTGGTGGTGTGGGTGTTGATGGTGATGATGATGGTGAAGATGTTGATGATGAGGATGATGAAGAGGGAGTCGAGGTGGTCGTGGGGTGGTGGTGCTGGTGGTGTATAGCAGTCGTGGGGTGGTGGTGCTGGTGGTATGGGGTGATGGTGCTAGTGGTGAAGGGTGGTCGTGGGGGAGTCGGGTGCAGCGGGATCGGAAGAGATGGTAGTAGCAGCGGGCTTGTGATCGACTGGAGGAGGGATGCTTGGCCGGAGTAGGTGGCACGCCGGAGTGGGAAGGTGGCCAGGTAGTCAGGGTGCAGCGAGGTATCGACTGAGTAGCTCAGTCGTGAGGGGTGATGGAGGAGAAGCTCGGCAGAGGTGGTCGATATGGTGGTGGTATGGGTGATGCTGTGGTCGCTGGAGGTGATGGCCAGAAGAGGTTGAGGCAGCGGAAAAGAGGTGCAGCGAGTATGGAGGGGTTCGTGGCAGCGGGAACGGTGGTGGAAGCTCACCGGAGTTGAGGGGAAAGCTGACCGGGTCCGGTTTAGTTGTGAAAAGAAAGAAGAAGAACAAGAAGAAGAAGAAGAAGAAGAAGAAGAGAAAAAGAAGAAATGGGAAGAAAAATGGCTGTGGGTTTTGTGAGAAGGGAGGAGAGAGAAAGTAGGGAGGTTTCCTAAGTTTGGGGATTAGGGCCTGCTTGGGATGTGTGTGTGAGGAGACACTTTATAGAGATGTGTGATGGTGAGTGTGTGGTGATAATGAGTCCCCATTTGAATGGGTGGCTCAGATCCATCATGGAGAAATATAAATACAAAGGAGAGAGAGAGAGAGGAGTGAGGTTGACTAGTCAAAGAATGGAGGGCTTCTCCATTTGGTTTGAACCAATGGGGGTGATGCCACCTAGTACAACTTTTGCAAATAAGTCCCCTAAATTTGGGTATTTGCACAGACACATGAAATAATGAAAATTTTGTGGGAGAATTGGTGTTTGGTGTTTTGTAGGGTGAGGGGTTGTTGTGTGTTTTGTATGGGTTTAATTAATAGGGTAATTAGATTAAATTGGGGTTAAAATAGGATTAGTCAAAGTTGGTATCCCCAATTTAATTAAAATAAATTGTCATGTGCTTTTAAATTAAATGGGGGCACATGTGGTCTCAATTTGGAGTGACACAAAGGTCATGAAGGGTATAGGCTTGGTGTTAGTCTTTGACCTTTTAATTGGTCCGGCTCAACGGGTTGAGTTGGTGTCTCAAAATTGATGGCAACGACACAAGTGTGCGACACAGGATTAAATAATAGATTTTGGATACTGGAAGTTGTGCAATTAAATTAAGGCACAAGGGATTATGATTTTGAGTGACAGAAACATCCAGCGCCTAAGTTGGTGTGTCAAGTCTAGAATGCAATAACTTATTGGAAATTATGGGCTAATATTGGGCTCCGAAAATTGCAACAATGGTAGGGTGCACCAAGGGTTTAATTAAAGAATCAGGCATCTGCAACCTTAAATCTAAACCTCAAATACCTGATGTTAAACCAAAATTTTCTAACCCATAATTCGTCTATCTATAAAAATAAATTAGGGGTTTACACACCCCAACAATGAGATTTCTTTTGTGTTTTTCATCTTCTAGTTTTGTAATTGTTCCATATCTGTATAGTATCTACGATTGTAAATAGAAGAACATTATTCTATTTCTCGTATTTTGAAATTGCAAGTTTTTGTTTCTTGAATCAGTTTGTAAAAGATGTCTTTTCGTACAAGTTATAGCCAGATCTAAAATCATCATTTGATTGCAGAGGTATTTGATGTAGTAATCTCTTGTCATCTTCGGTTTTTTACGTTCTTGGTACCATCTTTGTAACCTCCATAATAATAATCTCAAAACAAGAACCAAGAAACAAAGATGAAGAACCTGCAGAAGTTTGATGGAGAGCACTACAACATATGGAAGAGAAAGATTTCTCTGAATCTTTAACTTATTAACTTTGAATATATTTTGACATATACAGGTGGCGACTCTGTTGGGGACATCCTTCGCCTCTGATGAGAAGGTTATGGCGTAGTTCGATGCAACAAAATTAGGTTAAACCCAGAAGATGTTGGTTGCACGCTTCGACTAGCAAGCTTTTGCAGAAATGATTTTCGAGGGTAGTGTAAGTCCTTCACAAAGGCTAGCAAAGCCTAAGAAGACCTGCAGGAAATGGATAACAAAGGTCGTTGTGCCTCGCCCAACTGTGGAGCATGCGCTGCTTGTATCTCTCCCTGCTGATGAGGATGCACATCATGCGTCTACCCAGGTCATCCCTGTCCATGCGGCTGCTACGTCTTGAAATCTGGCAGAGGAAAATACTATAATGCCAGAAGTTTGGTGGCTGAGGCACTGTCCATGCACCCACAGCGAAGGTAGCAGAACTATACAACACCCAACTGTAGTTGCAGACAAGTATCTGCATGCGCTCTTGATGGTGTAAAAGGCTTTGTCTTCGAAAGACTCTCATACGGTCTTGGATCCATTTTCCACCCTGACGAGAGGACATACTTGGACTTCTTGTACTATGCGTTAGTGCTTTCTAAGAAAAGGAAGTCTAGGCTAGTATGGGCTTGCCAAGCTCAAGCAACTTCTCAGTTGGTTGACTGTCAGCGTGCGCCGTTAACTATTATACGTGCCCCTGATGGAAAGTTATACAAGACCGACCCATGCGCGCAGCCCGCAATGGCACATAGATAGGTTCAGTCTCAAAATTCGTCCACTAGCGACTTGGGGAAAGTTCCTGTACGAACCCCAGGTCGGGGAGCAAAAACCTCACCTACATACCCATGCGCTCGGTCTACCCATGTTAACAAAGAGAAATGTGAGTTATCCTCGCCTGACTTGCATGACGTGATCAATCACAAGCTTAAGGCAAGGAAGGAAACAACGTCATATGAGATGTCCCCTCCTGGGCATAGTTGTGCCCACATCATCATCAACTGTTGTTGTGCTAAAGTAGCGGTACCTGCAAACAAGTAGTCGACATTTCAATGATTGCAACAAAGAGGAAAGGAGAAGCTATCCTTTGCCTCATGTTGCTTCGTTTGGAAGTCTTCCTCCATAAGGGGAGATCGAAAGTCTAGCACCTCCATTCCACCACTCTCAACCAGTGTGGCAAGGAGGCAGAGGCAAGCAACAGTACCTACAGAAAGAGCTTTCCTGGGCACCCTTTCGAAGACGAAATTGTCAACAACTGGGGTGGTACTTCCTCCAGAACCAAGATAACTTCGCAAGATGAGGGTAGCAGTCCTCCAGAACTTTACAACAATCCGTCGTTCCGCGAAGACAACGATTCTCAAGGAACAGACATGGAAATCTCTGGGAGTAGTGACCCTGACTAAAATAAAGCACCTTCTAACGCTGGGGGTAGTATTCCCTATAAATAAGAGGAAGATATGGTGCTGCCAACCTTCCCCGAGGAATACTCGATGCAAGAGGCTGAAGCTGAAAGTGAAAGGTCTATTGTCCCGTCTGTCGCTCTCCATGTCTGGACAGTATATATGGTCGGGGAGGACGTCGAAGGCACCAGCGACCATCAACTCCTCGACACTCTAGAGGCAATAATGTACACTATGAGTGCCTCAATACAAGCTTTGACCCAAATATTGCTAGAGATCAAAGCAAACATATTCTGACAACCTTCAAGGACCTCTGTGCAAGTAAGCCAGGACCCTGGGACCAACGGAGACTGTCACTACCACATTTTCTAGGAAAGGGTATTTTAGTCATTTCATAATTTATTAAATTTTGTGCATATTAAATAATTATTGTTGTATTATTTTAATTGTTGTTAGATGTTAGTTATTTATTTTGGAATGTGTTAGTGGACCTAACTAGTTTAGTTTAGACTTATGGACCAACATGTATTAATTGTTAGAATTGAGCCCAACTAGAAAGCCCATTGATTAGGAGGATAATTAAATTAATTAAACCATTAGACTAAAAGTTTCCCTCCTTAATTATTTTTTCATGAGAGGCCCCAAGGGATATAATGGATATTACATAGTGAATTAAGGAAGGGGTAAGGGAGGCCGGCCTATTAAAGAAGAGGGGAAAAGTTTCTCTCTCCTATTTTTATTTGAAAACTAGATCTAGAATTTCTCTCAACCAAATTTCTTCATTCCACATCATTTTCCTACCAAATTTCATCCAATTCCTTCCCAAATCACCATTGGAGACTAGTGGAGCAAGGATCTAGAAGGAGGAAGCAAGAATCTACAAAGAGGAGTAAGGATCTACAAGTTGGAGGCCAATTTTATCACATTGGAGGTTGCATTGGGAATCCATGTTCCAATATTTACAATTTGGTTTTTTTCCTTAATTTAGGTTCTAAATCTGAGATTTAACCATGAGAAATCAACCCATATGCATAGGCTACCCATAGAATTTGGTTTTGTGTTCATAGGAGGCCTATTGAGAAAGTTATGGTGCTTTTTGTGTCAATTTTGGAAGGATTTCGAGATTGACAATTGTAGTGTGTGTCATTTGGACCTATAGATCAATTTGGCATGTACTTGTGTGTTTGAGGCTAATATCGTGTCCACAATTGGGTACGTGTAGGTCGTATCCCAATAATTTGGTGATACGTGTTGATTTGGGGGTTTTCCCTCCGACACGGGAATTTGAGCATGTCATATTTTAACACGGACACGTAGATTTGTTTTTGACTCTTCATATTGTTCATAAATAATATATTAGACTTGCTCGTGTCCTTCGGGGTACGTTTGGATGTGTGATAGACTCGTGTCGCAAGTGTATCCTAGATCTAGTGGGATACGGGTGTGATACGCTCCATGTGTTTTTGCAATTATTTCTAGATCTATTTCTCTTTTGTTCTTAGTCATGGTGATGTATATTTATATGTATGTATATATATATTGTTATATATATATATATATATATATATATATATATATATATATATATATATATTATAGTATATATATATGTATGTATATGTTATGTGTAAGATATATATATATATATATATATATATATATATATATATATATATATATATATATATATATATATATATGTTGTTATATATATACTTATATGTTATATGTATTTATATTGTGTATGATTATATACATGTACGTATATATGTTACTATATGTGTATTAGTGGGGATACATATATATGTATGTGGAGGGGCTTGTATATATATATAAATATATGTAGCAAGTATGTATATATATATATATTAATAGTTATAGAATGTATATATAATTGTATAGTTGTATACATATATATATGTATATATATATTGTGTATATATAGAGTGAGAGAGGGGAGAACATGGGCTTTTGCGATAGTTTTCAACGACAACAGCAACATAACAGCAGCAGCAGAATGGGATTTAGCAACAGCAGCCGCAACAGCATTTGCGACAACAACAGAAATAGCAACAGCAGCCGCATCAACAATAGCAACAGTAGCAGCAGTAGCAACGACAGCGGTTCAGCAACAGTGACAACAACAGTTCAGCAAAAACGACAGCAGCAGGAAACCGTCACAATAACAGCAGTAACTGCAGCGGTATCAACAGCGTATCAGCAGCTACAGACGGCAGCGGTGGTTTTTAGCGACAGATTTGCGATATTATATATATATATTATGTATTTAATTATTATATATATATATATATATATATAATATATATATGTATATATATGGTATTAATATTGTATATAGTTCCTAATTGTTATTATACTTTATTATACTATATTATTATAATAATTAGTTGTTAGCAGATATTTATTATGTGTAGTTAGTATATATATGTAGTTTGGCATTTACCTTGAGATACCAAGGTATGTATCAAGGTATTTGGGAATATCCAAGGTAATTGGGTTTGGCTATCAAGATTGAGATTTAATTGTGTGAAACCAAGTTGGTTCAAAACCAAGGTGTCCACATAACTTTTGATAATTAAGATTTACATATTTAATATTGTTTGATATATGTATATGTGATATTTTATCTCCTATTTGCGTATCCTGAGATACGGTATCCTAGTATCCTAAGATATAGCTTTTATGACCTAGATTCATAGTGTTTGAACCCAATATCATTAAGATAGACTCATGCAACCTCGAAATAGGTACTTGACCATAGTTGACCATAGCTTGACCATAGTTTGACCGGTTTGACCAAGAAGTTGACTAGTTTAACTTATTTCCTTTTGGAACCTTGTATTGATGTTATATTCCATATCTAGGTCTTCGAGGCACTATATCAGAAATCTGTGACACTATTCATTGGACTTCAGGCGAGTACATTCTCTGATAGTTTCTCATTTATGATATCCTCTATGTTCATTGTATCTAGTGTAGATATCCTTACTTTCTTGACACGATGGTTACACGGATTGGTATATCTGAATCTCGTCATGAGATATTATTCCTTGGTATATGGTGTATCTTATGTAAGCCTTATTTTATTGATTATCTTATACATGTACAGACACTGATTCTCGGGAAGACTAGCTATCTTCTTAGGGAATCTCGTGCCATAGCGTACCATGGTTGGATCTACTATACCAGTCGGGGGTAGGAAGTATTTTAGTGTAGAAATGTGATCATACCCTCCTTGTGCATCTCTTGTTCCTTGTGAGTATTGATCATACACCGCACGTATGATTAACTAGGCCATTATACTCTTGTGCAAGTTTTTAAGCAGATCACATGTTAAAACTAGTACTCACTCACTTGGTTATTAGTATTCTTATTCATTGTCATATTGTTCATTATTTTATTTATTCCAGTATTTTCTTATTGTGTATCTCTTGTATCTATTGTGCATCTTGTATATTCGTATATATATTTACTGTTACATAGTTTTTATTATTGATTAGAATTGCTGTTAAAGGTGTACTCTACTCCTTTCCTGACTGGATATATTTTTTCCAGATGACACTGAGGAGTGGCACCCTACACATTATGGACCTCGGGATGTTGTGGGATTAGAGTCAGAGACCCTGGCTCAGGAGGGACTTATCCTAACTGAGACAGTTGACCCGGGACTAGTACCTTCTTAGTATTCTTTGTACTGGTTTTGTCTCCAGCTTATTTTGTTTAGTATTTCTTAAGAATCATTGATGTTATTATTTTAGACTCATGAGTTGTATGGGACTATTATATTCTTTATCATATTCGTGCTCGTTTCTATCTTAGATTTATGATTGAGTATATTGATATTATTGGTGGTTCATTATATTGCTAGATAGATTACCAGACAACTTTCTACCGCCGATTTTGCGGCGTTGGCTGGGCGTTGTTCCCGACTTGCATCCCTACATCGGGTGCGGGTCATGACAAGTTTTTAGTGGTGGCCCGTACAGGTCTTCAATTCGAGATCGTAATTAGTGCAATTCGTAATGGTGCTCTGAACTGAGTACTATTATGAGCCTGTTTTAGGATATAGGATGTAGGCTATAGGCTGAGAATACTCAATGACATCGAGGAAAATTCTTTTGATTCATTCAACTATTCTTCCTTTGATATTGATACTTGATCTCTTAAACTGTCCTTTCCTTGAGTGTCTTACATCAAGTGCCATATTGATTCTTTCTTTCGCTTTGTCTCATGATGCCGCCTAAGACTAAATCATAGCAGGGGAGAGCAGCTTCTGAGAGGTCTGCGACGTACCGAGGGCCTGTACCAGTCACTTCTCCGGTGATTGGAGTGTCAGCTTCTTTCGGAGGTCTACCACCTACTCAGAGGACTGTGCCAGCTGTATCTGAGGGGCTTCCACCTCTACCTCTTATGCCAGCAGAGGCAACACAGATGTTTATACTGTTTCGTGAGATGATCGAGGCACATAGGGCTCAGTCTGAGGCACATCAGAGGCAGACCGATATTTTACGGCAGGGCATCGAGAGTGCTCATCGGCTTGCTCGTGCCCTAGTAGAGAGAGAAGTTCTGGTCTAGCAGTAAGTTGCACCTCAGGTTGCTCAGCTTCGGCCAGGCAACATTCAGGACTTCAAGAAGCTAGAGTCTAAGGACTTCAAGGGGACAGAGGGCATCGTCTATGTTGATGATTGGCTCAAGGACATTGAGCATCTTATGAGGGTGTTCCGTCTTTCCGAGGATCTGAAGGTTAAGGTAGTAGGACTTCAAGGGGACAGAGGGCATCGTCTATGCTGATGATTGGCTCAAGGACATTGAGCATCTTATGAGGGTGTCCCGTCTTTCCGAGGATCTGAAGGTTAAGGTAGTAGGACTTCAACTGTTCGACGTTGCCCGTACTTGGTTCAGGAATGAAGCGATTCTGGTTGACGAAGGATAGTTTTGGGAGGTATTCAAGGACCTCTTCAAGAAGAAGTTCTTCGCTTGGGCAGACAGGCTAGACTTGGGGAGGCAGTTTGAGAGCCTCATTCAGGGGAGCTTGTTTGTGGAGGAGTACGCTGCGGAGTTCGACAGGTTGATCCGATTTGTAGAGTATTTGGTGAGAGAGCCGGAGGTTTGGGCTATTCATTTCCGTGAGGGTCTAAACTGGGAAGTGAAGATCCTTATTCCGTCTTTTTATGAGACATACTCGGAGATACTTGCGGAGGCATGCAAGGTTGAATAGGAGTTGGGTTTGAAGCCCAAGAAAGACCGTAATTCTTTTCTGGGGGCCAACAACAGTACAGTATCTGCCAAGCGTCCTCATTTCTAGTCCAGGCCTTTCCAGCAGCCTCAGCAGCCCCAGACTCCAGCTAGGGCATCATTTCACCAGGCACCACAGCAGCAGAGACAATTACAGCAATCTTTCTGCCACTTCTGCAAAAAGTATGGCCATATTTGGGAAGTTTGCAGGAAGAGGTTGGGAGTTTGTTTGTATTGTGGTAACTAAGGGCATCAGCTGAGGCAGTGTCCTTCCAATCCTCGTCGTGCAGTTCAGGGAGCAGATTCAGCTCCGAGGACACATGCGAGACCACCTGTAGTACAGCCAAGGGGACCGCTTCTGACTCAGCAACAGCGTTATGTCCAATATCAACATCAGGGAGGTGCACGTCAGGGACGAGCGTTTGCTATGACTATTGAGGAGGACGAGCCCACCGGAGATGTCATCGCAGGTTCTATTCTTCTTGATTCCTTTCCAACTTTAGCTTTGTTTGATAGTGGTGCTTCCCATAGTTTTGTATCTGTTCTTTTGCTCTGAAGCATGGTTCGTTAGCTGAGTCTTTGCTTAGGACTTGCAAGATCATGACCGGGGGAGGCATTATCCTGGTTAATGATATTTGCAAGGATCGGAGAGTTACTATAGAAGGCCGGGAGTTGAGTGCGTGTTTTTCTTGTAATTCCACTTTCGAGCTACGACATTATACTTGGGATGGATTGGTTAAGTAGGTACCGTGCTAGTATAGATTGTAGAGGATGTAGAGTTTTGTTTGGTCCACCAGGAGAGCCAAAGTTCGAGTTTGCTAGAGAAGCTGCAGAGCAGGAAGAAGGCATTATTTGTGGAGCTATGGTGGAAGACAAGGAATTACCGCATCCGTTGATAGCAGAGTTGGATGTGTTTCCTGAGGAATTGCTAAGATTGCCGCCAGATCGAGATATTGAATTCTCTATAGACTTGGTGTCAGGTGCAAAACCAATTTTGCAGCATGTTTATAGAGTAAACAACAGCGAGCTGGTCGAGCTGAAGAAGCAGGTGGACGAATTGCAGGATAAAGGGTTTATCAGATCGAGTTCTTCACCGTAGGGAGTCCCGGTATTGTTTGTACCGAAGAAGGATGGATCAATGCGCATGTGCATTGATTATAGGGCATTGAATAATCTCACTATCAAGAATAAGTACCCTTTGCCACGGATTGATGATCTGTTCGATCAGTTGAGTGGTGCCAAGGTATTTTCTAAGATAGATTTGAGATCAGGCTACCACCAAGTAAAAGTGAAGCCGGAGGACATACCGATGACTGCTTTTAGAACTCGGTATGGTCAGTACGAGTTTATGGTGATGCCGTTTGGTTTGACTAATGCACCGACGGTATTTATAAACTTGATGAACAAGGTATTCCATCAGTACCTTAACAAGTTCGTGGTGGTATTCATCGACGACATACTCATATACTCGAAGACACCGGAGGAGCACGAAGAGCATTTGCGGATTGTGTTAGCGGTGTTGAGGAAGGAGAAGCTGTATAGGAAGTTGTCCAAGTGTGAGTTCTTCCTGGACAAGGTGGAGTTCTTGGGGTATGTTGTGACTGGTGATGTATTTCAGTGGATCCGAAGAAGATCGCAACAGTGAAATCTTGGAAGACCTCAAGTTCGGTAGTAGAGATCAGGAGTTTTTTGGGATTGGCAGGCTACTACAGGAAGTTTGTGCAAGATTTTTTGAGCATTGTCGAGCCGATGATTAGACTCACCAGGAAAGATATAGAGTTTTTTTGGACGGATGATTGCCATGTTGATTTTGAGAAATTGAAGAAGAGGTTGACGTCTGCTCCTATTTGGACGTTGCCATCAGGGTCTGGAGGTTTCACTATTTATAGTGATGCATCGGAGAAAGGTTTAGGTTGTTTTCTTTCACAGAATGGAAAAGTGATTGCCTATACATCCAGGCAATTGTGTTCTCATGAGAAAAACTATCCTACCCATAATTTGGAGTTGGCAGCAGTCATATTCGCCCAAAAGTTATAGAAACACTATTTGTACGGAGAGCGTGTAGAGATCTTCACAGACTATAAGAGCTTGAAGTACGTTTTCACGCAGAAGGAGTTGAATATGAGGCAACATCGGTGGCTAGAGATGATGAAGGATTTTAATATATCTTAGCAGTATCATCCTGAAAAAGCTAATATAGTTGCCGATGCTTTGAGCATGTATGCGAAAGCTATGTTCTTGACGCAGGATCAATATCTGTTGGAGGACTTGGAGAGCTTGGGCATTGAGGTGATAGTTCCTGGTTGTACGATACAGATATGGGGGTTGCAAATACACTCAGATTTGATGGACAGGATCAAGACAGCGCAGTATGAGGATGTATCTCTGAGGAACATCAGAGCTCAAGTAAGAGCAGGATTAGAGGATGAGTTCACCATTGCTGAGGATGGTTCTTTGCGGTATGGAGTTAGATTGTGTGTGCCTAGTTGGGAGCTGCATGAGGAGATATTGTAGGAAGCGCATCGCTCTCACTATTCCATGCATTCAGGTGTCAACAAGATGTATCGGGATATGCAAGAGAGTGTGTGGTGGTATGGCATGAAGAGGGAAGTGGCACAGTTTGTATCCAGACGCTTAGTGTGCCAGCAGGTGAAAGCCGAGAGGCAGAGGCCAGGAGATTTACTTCAGCTATTACCCATTCCAGAGTGGAAGTGGGAGCACATTACTATAGATTTTGTGTTTGGACTTCCCTAAACTCCAAGAGAGAATGACGCGATTTGGGTCATCGTTGATAGGTTGACCAAGTCAGCCCACTTTTTGCCTTTCAAGGTGGGTTTTTCTACGGAGAAACTGGCAGAGATATATGTGAGGCAGGTCATTAGGATACATGGAGTTCCCGTCAGCATAGTCTCGGATCAGGATAGTCGTTTCACTTCTCATTGCTGGAGGAGTTTGCAAGCGAGTTTGGGCACGCTGCTCAAGTTCAGTACTACATATCATCCCCAGACTGGTGGACAGTCAGAGAGGACTATTCAGACTCTTGAGGATATATTACGCACTTGTGTACTAGATTTTGGGGGTTCTTGGGAGGACCATCTCTATTTGGTATAGTTTGCTTACAAGAATAGCTACCAGGCTAGTATAGAGATGTCACCTTTTGAAGCTTTGTACGGTCGGAGATGTCGTACTCCCTTTTTATGGAATGATGTTGGAGAAAGAGTTTTGCTTGGGCCAGATATGGTTGTAGATGCAACGAAGAAGGTTCAGTTGATTAGAAACAGACTTCGAGTGGCGCAGGACAGACAACGACATTGGGCCATTAGCCACCGGAGACCTTTGGAGTTTGAGGTATAGTTTTAGATTTTTGTTTTGTGCTTGTTATTAGTTGTTTGTTATAGATTAAGTTCTTAAGGTTGTGTTTTGTTCTAGGTGGGTGGTTTGGTGTTTCTGAGGATTTCTCCAACACGAGGCAAGATTCGCTTCGGTGGAGGCGGAAAGCTTAGTCTACGATTCATCGGACCTTTCACTATTCTAGAGAGGGTTGGTGCAGTTGCTTATAGACTAGACTTGCCACCTGCATTGGAGGGAGTGCACAACGTGTTTTACGTGTCGCAGTTGAGATGATACGTGGCAGATCCTAGTTATGTGTTAGATCACTCGGAGATAGAGGTGGGCCCTACTCTTAGCTATCCAGAGCAGCTAGTTGAGATTCTGAATCGGAGAGAGAAGGTGCCGAGGAACCAGACTATTCCTTTGGTACGCGTCGCATGGAGGCATCACTCTCCGGTGGAGTCTACCTGGGAGAGGGAGGATGAAATGCGAGAGCGTTATCCATATTTGTTTGTGCCTTGAGGTATGTTCTTTCCTAGTTATATTTTGTTCATTGTTATGTTTTTCTGTTATTTTATTTTTTGGGGGTAGTTTTCGTCTTTGAATTTCGAGGACGAAATTATTTTAAGGAGGGTAGACTTGTCACTACCATATTTTCTAGGAAAAAGTATTTTAGTCATTTTATAATTTATTAAATTTTGTGCATGTTAAATAATTATTGTTGTATTATTTTAATTATTGTTAGATGTTTGTTATTTATTTTGGACTTGTGCTTGTTGATCTAACTAGTTTAGTTTAGACTCATGGACCAACATGTATTAATTGTTAGAATTGAGCCCAACTAGAAAGCCTATTGATTAGGAGGATAATTAATTTAATTAAACCATTAGACTATAAGCTTCCCTCCTTAATTATTTCTTCATGAGAGGCACCAAGGGGTATAATGGACATTATATAGTGACTTAAGGAAGGGGTAAGGGGGGCCGACCTATTTAAGAAAAGGGGAAAAGTTTCTCTCTCCTCTTTTCATTTGAAAACTAGATCTAGAATTTCCCTCAACCAAATTCCTTCATTCTACATCATTTTTCCCACCAAATTTTATCCCAATTCCTTCCCAAATTGCCATTGGAGACTAGTGGAGCAAGGATCTAGAAGGAGGAAGCAAGGATCTACAAAAAGAAGCAAGGATCTATAAGTTGGAGGCCAATTTTATCACATTTGGAGGTTGCATTGGGAATCCATCTTCTAATATGTATAATTTAGTTTTTTTTCCTTAATTTAGGTTCTAAATCTGAGATTTAACCATGAGAAATCAACCCATATGCATAGGCTACCCATAGGATTTGGTTTTGTGTTCATAGGAGGCCTATTGAGAAAGTTATGGTATTTTTTGTGTCAATTTTGGAAGAATTTCGAGATTGATAATTGTTGTGTGTGTCATTTGGTCCTATAGATTAATTTGGCATGTTCTTGTGTGTTTGGGGCTAGTGTCGTATCCACAATTGGGTATGTGTAGGTCGTATCCCAACAATTTGGTGATATGTGTTAATTTGGGGGGTTTCCCTCTGACACGGGACTTTGAGCATGTCATATTTTGACACGGACACGTAGATTTGTGTTTGAATCTTCGTATTATTCATAAATAATATATTAGACTTGCTCGTGTCCTTCGTGGTACGTTTGGTTGTGTGATGGACTTGTGCCACAAGCGTATCCTAGATCTATTGGGATACTGGTGTGATACACTCCAGGTTTTTGTGCAATTATTTCTAGATCTATTTCTCTTTTGTTCTTAGTTTCTTAGTCATAGTAATGTCTGTGTGTGTGTATATATATATATATATATATATATATATATATATATATATATATATATATATATATATATATACTATAATATTTAAATAGCTCTTACATATGTAGAATAATAGCTACATAAATATGTAACACATAGATATATAGATCCATAAATATATATATATATATATATATATATATATATATATATATATATATATATATATATATATATATATATATATATATATAACAATATATATATATATATATATATATATATATATATATATATATGTTGTTATATTTACTTATATGTTATATATATTTATATTGTCTAGGATTATATATACATGAACGTATATATGTTACTATATGTGTATTAGTGGGGATACATAAATATGTATGTGGAGGGACTTGTATATATATATATATATATATATATATATATATATATATATATATATATATATATATATATATATATATATATATATATATAAATATATGTAGCAAGTATGTATATATATATTAACAGTTATAGAATGTATATATAATTGTATAGTTGTATATATATATATATATATATATATATATATATATATATATATATATATATATAATGTATATATAGAGTGAGAGAGGGGAGAACATAGGCTTTTGCGACAGTTTTCAGCGACAACAGCAACATAACAACAGCAGCAGCAGCAGGGGTTTAGCAACAGCAACATTTGCGACAGCAACAGAAATAGCAACAACAGCCGTGGCAATAATAGCAACAGCAGCAGCAGTAGCGACGACAGCGGTTCAGCAACAGCGACAGAAGTAGTTCAGCAACAGCAACAACAACAGCGACAGCAGGAGGAAACCGTCGTGATAACAGCAGTAACTGCAGCAGTATAAGCAGCATATCAGCAGCTACAGCGACGGCAGCGGTGGTTTTTAGCGACAGATCTACGGTATTATATATATATTATGTATTTAATTATTATAGATATATGTATATATATGGTATTAGTATATATGTATATAGTTCCTAATTGTTATTATACTTTAGTATACTATATTATTATAATAATTAGTTGTTAGCATATATTTATTATGGGTAGTTAGTATATATATGTAGTTTGGCATTTACCTTGAGATACCAAGGTAAGTATCAAGGTATTTGGGGATATCCAAGGTAATTGGGTTTGGGTATCAAGGTTGAGGTTTAGCTGTGCGATACCAAGTTGGTTCAAAACCAAGGTGTGCACAAAACTTTTGATAATTTGGATTTATGACCTAGATTTGTGCATCCTGAGATACGGTATCCTAGTATCCTAAGATATAGCTTTTATGACCTAGATTTATAGTGTTTGAACCCAATAACATTAAGATAGACTCTTGCAACCTAGAAATAGGTAGTTGACCATAGCTTGACCATAGCTTGACCATAGTTTGACCGGTTTGACCGGTTTGACCTAGAAGTTGACTACTTTAACTTATTTTCTTTCTAGAACCTTGTATTGATGTTATATTCCATATCTAGGTCTTTTAGGTACTGTATCAGACATCTCTGAGACTATTCATTGGAATTCAGGCGAGTACATTCTCTGATAGTTTCTCATTTATGATATCCTTTATGTTCATTGTATCTAGTGTAGATATACTTGCTTCTTGATACGATGGTTCCACGGATTGGTATATCCGGATCTCGTCATGAGATGTTATTCCTTGGTATATGGTATATCTTGTGCAAGCCTTATTTTATTGATTATCTTGTACATGTACAGACACTGATTCTCGTGAAGACTAGATATCTTCTTGGAGAATCTCGTGCCATAGCCTACCATGGTTGGATCTACTATACCTGTCGAGGATGGAGAGTATTTTAGTGTATATATGTGATCATACCCTCCTTGTGCATGTCTTGTTCCTTCTGAGTGTTGATCATACACCGTATATATGATTAACCAGGCCATTATACTCTTGTGCAAGTTTCCAAGCCGATCACATGTTAAAACTACTACTCACTCACTTAGTCATTAGTATTCTTGTTCATTGTCATATTGTTCATTATTGTATTTATTCCAGTATTTCCTTATTGTGTATCTCTTGTATCTATTGTGCATCTTGTATATTCATATATATTTACTGTTATATAGTTTATATTATTGATTAGAACTACTGTTAGAGGTGTACTCTACTTCTTTTCTGACTGGATATATTTTTTCCAGATGACACTGAGGAGTGGCACCCTATACATTATGGACCTCGAGATGTTGTGGGATTAGAGTCAAAGACCCTGGCTCAGGAGGGACTATCCTAACTGAGACAGTTGACCCGGGACTAGTACCTTCTTAGTATTCTTTGTACTGGTTTTGTCTCCAGCTTATTTTTTTCAGTATTTCTTCAGACTCATTGATGTTATTATTTTAGACTCATGAGTTGTATATGACTATTCTATTTTTTTTCATATTCGTGCTCGTTTCTATCTTAGATCTGTGATTGAGTATATTAATATTTTTGGTGGTTTATTATATTGCTAGATAGATTACCCAGACAGTATTTTACTGCCGATTTTGCGGCGTAGGCTGAGCGTTCTTCCCTACTTGCATCCCTACATTGGGTGCGGGTCGTGAAAGAGACTCGAACATAACTGCCCACCCGCTGATTGCAATCATACTCAGCCAGGATCCTATGCTCCTCCCATAGTGGATGAAGCCCAGGAGGCCATGCGGGAAACATAAGAACTTTGAGCCATCCTGGAGTCGATGGACAATCGGAACACACTACATGGGCCGACAATACGATAACCATATCCTTTCGGGTGGAAAGAGGTGTCATACCCTGCAGAGTACAAGCCCTTTACCATGACTCCATTTGACGGAAAGAAATATCCCCGTCAATACATAAGTTATTTTGAGATGGCAATAGGGCATATATCCTGCAGTGACGCTCTTTTCACTAAGCTCTTCGTCAGGGCACTGCCCGGGTAGCCTTCGACTGGTTTTTCATTCTCTAAGACAACTGTATCTCGTTCTTTGAAGACCTTAAGTGCCTTTTCCTTGCCCGATTCTATGACGGAGAAAATAACATGACGATGTCCTCTCTGACATACTTCGCCCAGAAAGAAAAAGAGACTTTACGAGAGTATATAGAACGATACAAGAAATCTGTGCTAAAGCTACTCTCCCACAATCTTGAATCTACAATAATGGATATGTGCCAAAGAAATCTACTTACAGCAGTAAGGCTTTGGACCGGCGCTACTTAATTCAAAGATTGGATGTCGTTCATCATCAGTACCATCGCTGCTGAGAAAAATGTGAAGGACGCTTAGCTACTTGAAATCCAGATCTCCATCGCTAATGACAGGGAAAAGCGCCATTATAATAGCAACAACAACAACAAAAACAGAAATGGTGGCCATGACGGCAAAGGGAAGCAGGCCCTTACCGTCAATTTTTGCAAGAATCCCCTATGGCGGAACAGAAGCTGGCTGAAGCTCCGAAGCTGAGAGAGACCTACTCTTTCGACGACGACGAAATCATGCCTATCTTTGACGTATTGATGAAGAGCAATAATCTCCACCAGCCTGAGGTCAAACCCCCTGATGAGTCAGACAAGGTAGATAATCCAAAATATTGCCACTATTATCGGTCTGTCCATTATCCATTATGAGATTGCTACGTGTTGAAATGATACATCTAGCAGCTTCTTGATTCCAAGGCCCTAACCTTGGAATTTGACAAAAAAACGATCGCGGCCAACATGATATCCCTCCAGTTTTGTTACTTCCTAGTGGCGGAGGCCTAAGACGGTGTTGTTCCGATTCTGAGGGTAACGATGGATGTTGTAAACATCCCTCAAGCTCGCAACCAAGATGCGGGGCTAGTACCACTTAGCACACCATGGGGCGAGGTCATGTGGGTTCACCCAAATCTTGTTCAGGATATGTTTCAGTGAACTTGCCTACTACTCCTTTCGGCAAGTTGGTTCTTAATCCTGAGCGGGTCCCGTTGAGTATAAATTTTGTGGACCTGACTGTCTATAAGCAAGTCCAACTGGATAGGGGTCTCCCGTCCAAGAGGCAAAAGATGATCGCTGGCCGTATGCGTTCCAGACTCAATGTGTTTTATGTGTCTCTGCCCCTATGCGTTCTAGACTCCATGCGTTTCATGCATCTCTGGCCCTATGCGTTCTAGACTCCATGTGTTCCATGCTGTCAGAGTCATAAATATGATGACTTGACTGAGGTAACTCTATGCGTCTAAGACGTTATGCGTATCTTGACTTTTAATGCATGAAGGATGAGGCGCACAGGGGCCTTTGAGATTTTTTATGCTTCTACAAGTATTTGGTTATAGCCCGAGAATAATGGCTCAAAATGTCTCGATTCTGACATTGACAGTTGGCATCAATGCTTATGTCACCATCATGATTAGTTTTCTCTGTATGTAGCTGGACAGTGCCAAGGCAATGGTCCTATGCATTCCAGACTCTATGTGTTCCATGTATCTCTGGCTCTATGCATTTTAGACTCCATGCGTTCCATGTGTCTCTAGCCCTATGCGTTACAGAGTCTATACATTCCATGTGTCTCTAGTCCTATGCGTTCTAGACTCCATGGGTTCCATATATCTCTAGCGCTATGCGTTGCAAACTTTATGCGTTCCATGTGTCTCTGGCCCTATGCGTTCTAGACCCCATGTGCTCAACATGGCATTACCTTTTCAAGCCAAAACTTTCTGTTACAACGGAGGAGATTCTCTAAAACTAAGTGCTGGCCACGTTTCAAGCTGACAACTCACGCACACCAAGTATGAGAATCGACTAAATTTTTAGCAACATCAGATCCCAACAAAGACTCCATGTGGCATCTCGATCATGACATGTGTCCACGGTTGCAACTACATCCTGTTTAGGATGGACATATGGCAGCTCCAGCATCCATGCGCGCATAGCACCTGCGCACATAGGCTTGTCAGTATGACACCTATAAATATCCGTTTTGTATACCCACACATGGATATACGGAGGGACGCAATAATAAAGAGGGCACAGGAGAGATAGAAAGAGAGAAGAAGAAGAAGAAGAAGAAAGCATTCTCATTCCCTCGTTGGACCATTAACGGAGTAAATGAGTTACTACAGTACTCGATCTCCATCACCACATTCCCCAGAATAAAAAATATTGTACTTAGATTTTATGTCTTGGAGTTCTTTGTACTATTTAATTTGTTATATAAACAAAACTTGTTCAAGTTTGAATCAATAGAAAATAAGGTGGCGACTCTGCTGGGGACATCCTTCTCCTCTGATGAGAAGGTCGTGACGCAGTCCGACTCGGTAAAACTGGTTTCAACCCAGAAGATGCTGGATGTATACTTCGAACAACAAGATTTTGAAGAAATGATTTTTGAGGGAAGTTTGTCCTTTTCCAAGGCTAGGAAAACCTAAGAAGACCCGCATGCGCTCCATGTATCTCTCCCTACTGATGAGGACGCACGTCATGCGTCTACCCAGGCCGTCCTGTCCATGTGGCTGTTGCATCTACGGAAGAGGCTGCTCAGTACTTGAACTCTGGAAGAGGAAAAAACTACGATGCCAGAAATTTGGGGGATGAGGCACGGTCCATGCCCACAACAAAGGCAGCAGAACTATGCGGCACCCAACTTCAGCCGCAGAAGAGTAGCTGCATGCGATCATGATGGTGTCAAAGGCTCTGTCTTCGACAGACTCTCATGCTGTCTTGACTCCATGTGCCACCCTGACGAGAGAACAGAGTTAGACTCCTCGTACTAAGCATTAGTGCTTACTAAAATAAGGAAGTCTAGAGCTGTGCAGACTCACTATGCTCAAGCAACTAGTCAGTTGGCTGACTGTTAGTGTGCATCGCTAACTGTTATGAGTGCCCCTGATGGAAAGTTATACAAGATCGACCCATGCCCCCAGCCCGTAATGGCACATGGACATGTTCAGTCTCAAAAGTCTTCCACTAGCGACTTGAGGAAAGTTCTTGTACGAACCCCAGGTCAAGGAGCAAAAATGTCACCTACACACCCATGTGCTCGGTCTACCCGTGTTCACAAAGAGGGTGCAAAGGTGAGTCATCCCTCTCTTGACTTGCGTGACGTGATCAATCATAAGTGCAAGGCAAGGAAGGAAACCACGGCATGTAAGATGTCCCCTCCTGGGCATCACTGTGCCCACATCATCATCAACTTCTGCTTTACTAAAGTAGCGGTACCATCAAACATGCTATCCATATTTCAAGGATTTCAACCAAGAGCATAGTAGGAGGAGCTGCCCTTCGTCTCATGTTGCTCTGCTTGGAATTCTACCTCCACAAGGGGGTTTGGAAGTCCAGCACCTCCAATCCGCCACTCCCAGCAAGTGTGGCAGGGAGGTAGAGGCAAGCAGAAGTACATAAAGATTAAGTTTTCCTGGGCACCCGCTCGAAGGTGAAATCGTCAATAAATAGGGTTGGTACTTCCTCCAAACCAAAGATGACTCCTTAAGGTGGGGGTAGCAGTCCTCCAGAACTTTACAATAATTCGTCGTTCCGCGAAGACAACGATTCTCAAGGACAATACTGTAAAACTCCTATTCCTAGAAACCATATTTACCCTTTTTAATTATTAATTATTAATTTAATTGTAGTAATTAGTGGCTAATTAGGAGAAATAGATTTTTATTAATTTTTATTTTAGGTGTTGGTGAACTTAGAAGATTTATAGGGCCATTAGAAATTTTCCCGAATTTATTTTATGTAGGAGACCCCTTGAGTAGTTGCTAGCTTAATGGTATGTATTAGTGTAATTCTAGAATTTTTCTATGAGTATATACATTTATATACTTATATATATATATATATATATATATATATATATATATATATATATATATATATATAAAGGAAAAAGAAAAGAAAAGAAATGGAAAAAGATTAGAAATGAAAAGAAAAAAAAAGTTTTATTACTATTTTTCCTTAACTACCCATATACTACCAACCCAAACCATCCTATACTACCCACCCGTGCTTGTAAGCCCAGCCCCTTAATTAATCCCCCGCCCCTTGTAGCAGCAAACACCCCCTTTGCTAGCAACTAAGCAACCAAGCCCAAGCACCGACCACCCGCGAACGGACCCCCCCTTCTCTCTCTTATATACCTATATATATATCTTATTTCATCCCAAACCCTAACCCAAGATCACCCTAAACTCTTCCTCTTCCCATCTAGACCTAGAGAGTGCCGCCACCGCAGCCGGAGAACCGCGCAAGGCCGTCCAAACCAATCCCGACGACCACGCACCCCGCGCACTGCAGAATTCAGCAGCGAGATACCTGTGTTCCAGAGTTGTTTTCCGTCACCTCGCTCAACCAAAAGCCACCCCGTCTTCACCGGTATGCTCACCCCTTAACCCTCTTCATTATCTGTGTGATAGTAGACCTCGAACAACGCATAACCATATGTCACTATCATATTCCAAAAACAGGGTATTTTTAACTTTTTATATACTATTAATATTATGGTATTTATATTAAATAATTTCTTGATATGTGTATTTAAATTAAATAATTGCATAAGATGTATATTTAAATATATTATACAGTGATTATTAATGTTTGAGCTGGTAGACTTGACCTAGAAGCCCACTAGACGAACACCTGACCGAATTATGGGATTATGTATTTAATTGTTTTATTTAGAATTAAATTGTTGGAGGTAGTAATTAATTAACGTAATTTATTTAATTGTTGCACCTTACCGTTGCTTCGATATTTGGAGCGCTACCCTGGCTTTTGCCTTCCAACAAATTTCACAACCTTGCCCTAGACATGCCCGCCTTCCATTCTGACCTTTTTGTAACTCATAATTATGCTCTTTTGTGCTTCATTTTAGCCGCACAATTATCGTCGCGGACGTTTATTTAATTTCTAAATAAATTCCAACTTTGTATCGTTGTGCGTTCCAATGAGACAATTGTAATGCCCCGTTCCCCCTATTCGGGCAGCGCGGCCAAGAAATACTTACAACCGTCCGAACGGGACAGATTGAATCAAGATCCTTTCCTCGTTATGGATTGGTTTCTTCGGAATCAGGTCCCATATTCAACGGATCATGCCTCAAGGAAAGACTCGGCGGCAGAGCCAAGAGGGGACTTTCGGTTGCGTTGGTTTTCTTTTCCGTTTTTGTGCCGCTTGGTTGCTTTCTTGTTGGTTTTATGACTTACGTTTTCTTGAACGGTTTTAATGAATTTCATTGCTTTCGTTCTTAGGATTTCGCATTTCGTATCGAACCTTGGAGGCCGAAGCAGGGGATATTGATCGTCTGTTGGTGCGTGCAGGTGATCTGGTAGACGACGCTCGTGCGGAGTCTTAAAGCTCTTCCTTCTTCTCTTCTACTTCACTAACTTGTGAGTGGCTTTATTTCGATTAGCTCCCTTCTTCCAAGTCTGCATTCTATATAGATTGACTCATTGTTCATCCCGATCAAACGATACTAAAATACATATGACTGAGTCAAAATAGAAAAGAAGTAGGCTTGAAATACTAATAATGCTTGTCATATGGAATTGCTCTGAACGATCACACTGTAACGTGCATGCCCGTCATATAATAACCATTTTTATTGTGTCAGTTGTAGTTAGATTTATTTATCTATAACTGTTCATGGTATGGTGCTAAATGGGAAGGAAAATGTGAACTTTACACAAGTAGCCTAGACTATGGAAAACACACTATGTTCACTTGTTTGAATGCTTGAATATGTGTTCATATGATAACTTACTTGGTTGTAGAATATTGGTCTTGGACAACTTGTATACAAGGGATATCGTTCTACGAACGGTCGCCGGGGCACTGGGACCACTTCGCCCCGGGTAGAACAATTTGCTAGTGTAGTCCTAGCATTGGATGGGTCCGTGCGTCCGGTAAGGGCTAGCTACCCGAGGCGAAATGGCAGTCGACCCATCCCAAGGCCAACCAAAGTTATTGTATGTATATTTAAACTGTGCAGACTAACTATGTCTTCGTGGCAGGGAAGGTCACGGTAAGTTTTGTACCGGTGGCTCAGACGGTACAAGTAAAGTCACCGAGTGGTGGCACATTTGATTATATTATTTTACTCTATCTTATGCGTAGAATTGAACTAAGGCAAGATAGATAGATCACATGATAATAAATGTTGCATGCTCATATGAACTCATTGTAGATTTTGGTTAAGTTGGGTTAGCTCGCCCTCACCGGTACTTTTTGAAGTACTGACCCTCGTTGCAGCAGGTTCCCCGAGCCAAGGTGACTTGGCGAGGAGCTGAAGTTTTCTCCAACCTATTCCTGAATCAAGACGCATTCATGTCATGACTTTTGGTAGCTCCAGTACATAGTAGCAAGGAGCTCGCTCTCACTTTTGGAAGCCCCAAGGCGATGGTGCTGACTCACACCCAAGGTGTTTTGGTGTTTTGAATTTAAGTAAGGGATGTAATATATGGATCCGCTATCTCATTTTGTATCCAAGTTGTAAGCTCGTGTGGCATCCGTCTTATTTTGGGTCAAGAGTCTGTAAATAAGATGTTCATTATCAATCAAAAGGAAACTTTTCTATGCCTCAATGTGTGTTATCTTACTTGCGTAATATGTTGCTTATGTTCTAAAGATCATCATTATGCCTAGGCCTTGTGCACGCGCGCCCTACGCGTGCACGGCATCACGCCCGGGGGACGATTATCGATTGGGCGAAATCGGGGCGTGACATAGTGGTATCAGAGCATAGCTTCAGATCCTTTGATCTCGAGTCAAAAAGTTTTCCTGAGATGACCCTGTCCCGTCCGAGTAAACTCTTAAAATCAATTCGTGCAAAAATGAGATGTGTTCCATATAGTGAGTCCATAATATACTTTGAGACTGATACAAGTTACTTTTCTTTGAAGGAACGACCTCTGAGCCGGGTGCACAGGCGCAGATAGTGGCGCAAGTGCAAGGGAGTAGTTCTGGTAGGTCAGGCAGCTCAGGAAGTCCGGCTGTCGCGCCCTCTGTTGATCTGTTCGAACGAATGATGCGTATGATGGAAACGCAACAGAGACAAGCCAAACTACGACAGAGTCAATTTGAGTCTCGAATAGAAGCACAATTTCTAGCGCAACGGACTCAGGCCAAAATGCAGCAGAAGCAAATGGATACCTTGCAAACGATTGTGACGACGCTAGCCGCCAGCAATCATTCTGCATCCGCGGCAGCCGTGGCAGCGCCAGTTGTAGCTGACATTTCAGGACCGCATGGCTCTCCGGAACCTCCACTTTCAGATGATAAGGGGTCCATCCTACAGATATCAGAATTTAAGAAAATGTGCCATACTACCTTTAAGTGTACCGAAGACCCTTCTGTGGCGTTGGATTGGCTGGTGGAGTTAGAAGACCACTTCGAAGTGCTCCGTATGGACGAAACCAGGAGAGTCGCTTGCGCCCAACTTCAGCTCCGTTTAAATGCCCATGATTGGTGGGATGTATACAAACAAGCTTTATTGGGCGAAGGTGGCACAGCGATTATCTATTGGTCAGTGTTCCGTAAGGCCTTCGAAGAGGAGTATCTTCGCTGTCCGCCGCGAGAAGGAAGACGAGTTTACCCATCTGTAGCAGGGAGACATGTCAGTACGGCAGTACGCTTCAGATTTTAATAGACTTGCTAAGTTTGCTAAGTCTCATATTAGTGATGCAGAGACACGTGCACGAAGATTTGAGATAGGACTGCGACCTTCAATTCGTGCTCACGTCGTTGTCGCACAATACCGCACCATGCGTGAGTCCTTAAACCATGCCCTCTCCTTTGAATTGCAGTACCCACCAGTTCGTACCAACGCTGTGCAAAATCTCAATCATAAGCGTCCTAGCAACACAGAGGGTAACAATGCGCCTAAGTGCTACAATAACGGCGATAACAAGGGTGCAAATCAGGGTAAAGGTGGCAAGCTTGTTTGTTACTGATGCAATCGTGTTGGACATATCGCTCGAAACTGTCGAGTATTCAATTGATCGTGCTTTAAGTGCGGTCGTCAGGGGCATATGGCAGCGAACTGTCGGGCAGGTGGACCTAACCAGCAACAACAGCAAAATCGTGTGCCTCAGGATCAGGGGCAAGTACTTCGAGCGAATCAGACGACACAGCAAAACGCTCAAGGCCGAGTCTATGCTCTGACTCGGGATGAGGCGCTCGCATCAAACACGACGGTGTCATGTATATTACTCTTCAATGATGTAACTGCTCGAGTATTGTTTGATTCTGGTGCCACACATAGTTTTGTGTCAATAAACTTTGTTAGAGAACATAAATTCATTCAAACCCCGTTAGGCCTAAGGCTTAGCGTCAGTACACCGTCAGGCACAAGCATGCCTGCAGATTCAGTTTGTCGTGATGGCTTCATTTGCATCGGAGGGAGGAAATTGTCACTTGATGCGATAGTTCTGGACATAGGGGACTACGACATCATTCTGGGAATGGATTGTGCGAGATCGATTGTGCAAAGAAGAAAGTCATGTTTCATCTTCCTGGCGAGATCTAGTTTTGCTATTCGTGCAGTCCACAGTTGAAAGTGTCGTATGCCTGCATGGTGATATCTGCAATGTCTGCTCGACGGATGATTAACTCAGGCTGCATAGGGTACTTGGCTTCCGTTCGAGACACTCGGCAAGATTGCGCAAACGTTGAGTCCATTCTCGTTGTGACGGATTTTCCTGATGTATTCCCCGACGAGTTGCCCGGTATGCTGCCCGATCGAGAGACAGAGTTCACTATCGACACATTTCCAGGAACCCAACCCATTTCCAAACCTCCGTATCGAATGGCACCGGTAGAACTAAAAGAATTGAAAATTCAGTTACAAGAATTGCTTCATCGTGGGTATATCCGGCCTAGTGTCTCTCCATGGGGTGCACCGGTACTGTTCGTTAAGAAAAAGGATGGCTCGATGCAACTCTGCATCGACTATCAAGAATTAAACAAGGCAACTGTTCAAAACAAATACCCCCTTCCCAGGATAGATGATCTCTTTGATCAGTTACAAACTGCAACAGTGTTCTCGAAAATCGATCTTCGTTCGAGTTATCATCAGCTCAAAATTAAGCCGGACGACGTGCCGAAGTCAGCTTTTCGCACTCGCTACGGCCACTATGAGTTTTTGGTGATGCCGTTCGGTTTGACGAATGCCCCTGCTGCCTTTATGGGTTTGATGAACCAGGTGATCCGGCCGTACCTCGATCAATTTGTAGTAGTGTTTATTGATAATATCTTGGTGTATTTGAAGAATAGGGCGCACTTGCGGACCGTGCTACAAACCCTTCGAGACAATAAGTTGTATGCGAAACTGAGTAAGTGTGAATTTTGGCTGAGCAGTATATCTTTTCTCGGGCACATCATTTCTGCGGGAGGCATTTCAGTCGATCCGAAGAAGGTGTAGGCCATTGTCGAGTGGAAGAGACCTGCATCCGTTAGTGAAATTTGAAGCTTTCTTGGGTTAGCGGGCTACTACAGACGGTTCGTAAAGGATTTTTCCAAGCTTGCCTCACCTCTGACTCGCCTCACACAGAAGGGAGTCGCGTTTGAGTGGTCCGCCGACTGCGAAGCATCGTTTGCTGAGTTAAAGCAACGCCCCACTTCTGCCCCATTACTTGCACTACCAGATGACACTTCGGGATTCCAAATCTTCAGTGATGCTTTAGGGCAGGGCTTAGGGTGTGTATTTATGCAACAAAACAGAGTGATAGCCTATGCATCCAGACAGCTGAAAAAGTATGAAAATAATTATCCCACACATGATCTGGAACTGGCAGCCATTTTGTTCGGGTTGAAGTTGTGGCGACACTACCTTTATGGGGTGCCTTGCCGAATCTATACCGATCACAAAAGTTTAAAGTACTTATTCACCCAAGAAGATCTGAACCTTCGACAGTGGCGCTGGCTAGAATTGATAAAGGATTACGACTTGACGATAGACTACACACCTGTCAAGGAAAATATGGTAGCGGATGCGTTGAGTCGGGTCTTTGCAAGATCTCTGTCCGTCGATCGCATTAGAAGAAATGGGCATCGAACTCAGAATTCGTTATCGCGGCGCGCGGGTTGCTCAGATGCGATTTGTACCCAATCTGATAGAGAGAGTCATATCTACTAAAAGAGATGATCCATTCCTCCAGAAAATGCGAGAGCAGGTCCAAGCGGGAAAGGCGAAAGACTTTGCAGTGGATGACAATGGGTTGTTGCGAGTGAAGGGAAGGCTATGCGTCCCCAATAATTCAGAACTCAGAAAGGAAATCCTCACCGAAGCACATTATGCAGCCTATGCGATCCATCCCGGGAGCACGAAAATGTATAAGAACCTTCGTACTGTCTTCTGGTGGCACGGCATAAAGAAAGAAGTAGCACTCTTTGTGTCACAATGCATAACCTGTCAGAGGGTGAAAGCAGAGCATCAGAGCCCGGGCGGAGAAATGCAAAATCTTGCTATCCCGGAATGGAAGTGGGAGCACATCAGCATGGACTTTATTGTTGGTCTGCCAAGGACGCAATTGGGGAACGATGCAATCTGGGTCATCGTCGACCGGTTAACCAAGTCTGCACACTTTATTTCCATTAAAAGTACTTGGGCGCCAATCGCCTTGCCCAGGCCTACCTTGACGAGATAGTCTGGCTGCACGGAGTGCCATTTTCCATAGTATCAGATCAGGACGGACGGTTCATCTCACGTTTCTGGACAAGCCTTCAGTCGTCGATGGGGACCAAGTTGAAATTCAGCTCAGCCTACCATCCTCAAACCGATGGCCAGACAGAACGGGTGAATCAGGTACTAGAAGATATGCAGCGCCTCTGCGTGATCGATTCCAAGTCAAGTTAAGACGTCAACCTGCCGCTAGCCGAATTTGCTTACAACAAAAGTTATCAGTCTAGCATCCAGATGGCTCCGTATGAGGCGCTGTATGGGCGGAAGTGTAGGTCACCGATCTGCTGGGATAAAGTTGGGGAGAGGCAAATCCTTGGGCCGGAACTGGTTGAACAAACAGTACAGAAGGTTCGACTGATTCGAGAACAGTTAAAAGTAGCACAAAGTCGGCAAAAGAGCTATGCCGATGTTCGTCGCCGCCCTCTTGAATTCCTAGAGGGGGACCATGTATTCCTAAAAGTCTCTCCCATGCGTGGTGTGACGAGATTCGGGATAAAAGGGAAGTTAAGTCCAAGATTTGTTGGCCCGTTCAAAATTCTCAAACGAGTCACTTCAGTTGCTTATCAAATTGCTTTGTCGCCAGTCTTATCAGATATGCACGATATTTTTCATGTGTCTCAGCTAAGAAAGTATGTGCACGATCTGAACCATGTGGTAGACTTGGGTCAGTTAGATCTACAGGCGGACTTGTCGTACGTCGAAGAACCCGTGCAGATACTGGAACGTAAGGAAAAACAGTTACGGAATCGGGCTGTATCGTTAGTGCGCGTTCTGTGGCGGAACCACACGGTCGAAGAATCGACGTGGGAAACTGAATCTGAGATGAGGGAAAGATTTTCCTCATTATTCCTTAGCGGTAGGTTCTATTCCTAAGTTTCGGGACGAAACTTTCTTTTGGATGGTTAAGATGTAATACCCTGTTCCCCCTATTCGGGCTGCACGGCCAAGAAATACTTACAACAGTCCGAACGGGACAGATTGAATCAAGATCCTTTCCTCGTTATGGATTGGTTTCTTCGGAATCAGGTCCCATATTCAACGGATCGTGCCTCAAGGAAAGACTCGGCGGCAGAGCCAAGAGGGGCCTTTCCGTTGCGTTGGTTTTCTTGCCCGTTTTCGTGCCGCTTGGTTGCTTTCTTGTTGGTTTTATGACTTGCGTTTTCTTGAACGAATTCAATGGATTTCATTGCTTTCATTCTTAGGATTTCGCATTTCGTATCGAACCTTGGAGGCCGAAGCAGGGGATATTGATCGTCTGTTGGTGCGTGCAGGTGATCGGGTAGACGACGCTCGTGCGGAGTCTTAAAGCTCTTCCTTCTTCTCTCCTACTTCACTAACTTGTGAGTGGCTTTATTTCTATTAGCTCCCTTCTTCCAAGTCTGCATTCTAAATAGATTGACTCATTGTTCATCCCGATCAAACGATACTAAAACACATATGACTGAGTCAAAATGGAAAAGAAGTAGGCTTGAAATACTAATAATGCTTGTCATATGGAATTGCTCTGAACGATCACACTGTAACGTGCATGCCCGTCATATACATAACCATTTTTATTGTGTCAGTTGTAGTTAGATTTATTTATCTATAACTGTTCATGGTATGGTGCTAAATGGGAAGGAAAATGTGAACTTTACACAAGTAGCCTAGACTATGGAAAACACACTATGTTCACTTGTTTGAATGCTTGAATATGTGTTCATATGATAACTTACTTGGTTGTGGAATATTGGTCTTGGACAACTTGTATACAAGGGATTTTGTTCTACGAACGGTCGCCGGGGCACTGGGACCGCTTTGCCCCGGGTAGAACAATTTGCTAGTGTAGTCCTAGCATTGGATGGGTCTGTGCGTCCGCTAAGGGCTAGCTACCCGAGGCGGATTGGCAGCCGACCCATCCCAAGGCCAACCAAAGTGATTGTATGTATATTTAAACTGTGCAGACTAACTATGTCTTCGTGGCAGGGAAGGTCATGGTAAGTTTTGTACAGGTGGCTCAGACGGTACAGGTAAAGTTACCGAGCGGTGGCACATTTGATTATGTTATTTTACTCTATCTTATGCGAAGAATTGAACTAAGGCAAGATAGATAGATCACATGATAATAAATGTTTTATGCTCATATGAACTCGTTGTAGATTTTGGTTAAGTTGGGTTAGCTCGCCCTCACCGGTACTTTTTGAAGTACTGACCCTCGTTGCAGCAGGTTCTCCGAGCCAAGGCAACGCGACGAGGAGCTGAAGTTCTCTCCAACCTCTTCCTGAATCAAGACGCATTCGTGTCGTGACTTTTGGTAGCTCCAGTACATAGTAACAAGGAGCTCTCACTCACTTTTGGAAGCCCCAAAGCGATGGTGCTGACTTGCACCCAAGGTGTTTTGGTATTTTGAATTTAAGAAAGGGATGTAATATATGGATCCGCTATCTTATTTTGTATCCAAGTTGTAAGCCTGTGTGGCATCCTTCTCGTTTTGGATCAAGAGTCTGTTAACAAGAAGTTCATTATCAATAAAAAGGAAACTTTTTAATGCCTCAATGTGTGTTATCTTACTTGCGTACTCTGTTGCTTATGTTCTAAAGATCATTATTATGCCTAGGCCTTGTGCACGCGCGCCCTACGCGTGCACGGCATCACGCCCGGGGGACGATTATCGATTGGGCAAAATTGGGGCGTGACAGCAATCTTGACCATTTTTTGTGCAACCCAAATTAGGGTAATATTCTGTTCTGAGTTGTCTTCACTAATGATATTTGTGACCCGACCTAATTTTGGCCCCATGTACTCCTAATTAATTTTAGAACACAGCTTGCATTTATTTCTAATTAAATTGAGGATACCATTTTGACTAATTTCGAAAATCTTGATTTAATTCCAGTACCCTATTAATTAAGCCCATACCAAACACACAACGTCCCTCACCCTACAAAACACCAAACACCAAATCGCCCACCAATTTTTCATCATTTTCTGTGTCTGTGTAAATACCCAAATTTAAGGGGGCTAATTTACAAATATTGCATTAGGTGTCAATACCCCATTGGTTCAAACCAATGGAGAAGCCCAACATTGACTAATCAATCCAACCCTCATCCTTACATGAAGGATTCCTTCATGACAAATCTAGACCACCCATTTTAAATGGGTGTATCATCACCATTCATTTCCCTCACACCTCTCCCTATTTAATGTCCCATCACCCACACTCTTCCCAACCTAGACCTTATCCCCAAACCTAGGGAAGCCCCCATCATCCTTCCCTCACTCCTACCTCTTCTCCAACATAGGAAGAAAATTTCCTTTCCTTTCTTCTTCTCTTCTTCTTCTTCTTCTTCTTCCTTTCTTCTTCTTCTTCTTCTTCTTCTCTTTTTATTTTGAATAGAGAAAAGGGGGGAGGAAATTTGAAACCACCCTACTCTACTGTTCATCAGCCACGACCCGGCCACCCGGCCGAGCACCTCGGCCATCCTCTCCAGCTGCTGTTCCGGTCGAGCCTAACCCCGCAGCTCAGACCACCGACCCTGCAGCTCAGGCCAGCCGACTCCGGCTGCTGCATTCCCTCCTGCTTCTCCCACCGGTCGAGCTCCCCACCGGCTCCACCCCACACAACACAACTCCGACTCTCCCTGCTCATCTCCCCCGGCGAGCCTCCACCACCTTGCTGCATTCCCTCCGGCGAACAGAACCATCACCACCTCCCTTTTCCGACTGCACTCCCCGCCTGAACTCAGTCCCCTCGACTCCTCCCTCATCCTCCTGCTGTATCCCAACTCCAGCGCAGCCCTGCTCGACCACCACGACCACCTCCATCTGCTCTTCCTTCCTCGACTCCACTTCCCGAGAGGCCACCCCGAGCCGGCCTACACTCCGGCACAGCCCGCAGCTCCCTACTGCATTCCCTCCAGCTCCTTCCCTGGCGGCCCGCAGGGCAGCCGAGCTCCGCCTGCATCTCCCCCTCGACTGCTGCACCCCGGCCAACCACCGTGAGCCTCTCCCTCTTCCCCCTTTATTAGTGTGTATATATATATTAATACGTATTTGTATGTGTATGCGTATATGTGTATATGTGTATGTGCGTATATGTGTATGTGTATACGTGTATGTGTGTATGTATGTTTCCATTTGTATATATATATTCAATATATATATTGTATATACGTATTTAATAATATATATTAATACGTATTTTGGTATACATATATACATATATATATATAGTATATATTAGTAAATGTAATTTGGTATATTTATACCTGTATATAGTATAAGTACTAATTTGATATATATATATATATATATATATATATATATATATATATATATATATATATATATATATTTGTTTTGGTATATATGAAAACGTATTTTGGTATGTATATTTTAACATATGTTTATAAATATAATATATATTTCTATTTAATGTATATATACTTATACATATTTTGTACGTAATTTTGGTATAACCCTATATATGTATTAATTTAATTATTGGTAATATGTATATATATAAATATGTTGTAGGCGACCGAGTGTAATTACGGATACCTCGTCTTTACACACGACCTTGACCCTGTGAACTGTTAGTTGACTGCCATGCGTACACTGACGTACTGGCAAGCCCCGTACCATTTTGATCGTCTGTCTTGTCCAGCAATCACAAACGCGACGCCCGTGCAACTTGACGCACTTGACCCTAGTTGACTAGTACCATACCTGGCATAGCCCAGAGGCCAGTGTTTTATGATTGTGTGTTAGTATAGCATCTGATACAAATGTTATATTTATGATATGTCTATAGGACTGTTGGTTCATCCAGGCGATACTCTGGAACAGGACATTGGTATTACCAGCTAAGGACCCAAGGAAAGTACATTCTCTGATAATTTCCAATTGTTTGATAATTTTTATAATTCCAGTATCTAGAAATGTTACATCTGATCCTTGACACTGTGCTACACGGACTAGTATATAGATTAGATCTTTAGTCATGAGATGTTACATTGATTATCGTATTGACATTATACACGACATTAATATTTAGACCTCGTACATGATATATTTGACATTGATCGTGTATCGTGACGTGTCATGATTGGATCCACAGTACTAGTTGGGGGGAGGAAATTGCTAGTGAGAAATGTGATCAAATACCCATTGTACAAGTTTAAATTATTGGTGTTAATCATACGCCTCACGTATGATTAGCCATACCATATAGCAATCGTACATGTTCCTAAGCCGATCACATTTCGAAACTACTATTTCAAACACTTAGAATAGTTATAGTTCTCTATTTTAGATTATATACTACATCACCCATATATGATATTGTACCTTGTTCCTTTCATTCCATATATGCACTGACTATATCACATTGCCTATATTGCCTGTCTCTTTACATTGCCTGTCTCTTTATTTCACTGTCTTCTCTCAGTATATAGCATCATCTGTTTATTGCTTTATAGTCCTTATCAATTAAATGGAACTCTTATTTGAGATGTACTTTGCTCCTTCCTGACTGGAAATATTTTTCCAAACTATGCCTTAGAGGACCGGTATCCGACACTTTATGGACCATATGGTGAGTAGATGCAGACTTGGACTTGGTAGTTCGGTTGTGATTCCGGGAGGTCTAGCCGGAATCACTAATCATCTAGTTAGTTCTTTTAGCAGGTTATTTGGTACCAGATTTGTCTCCGGCAAACTTATTGGGACTTGGATTATATTGTTGAGTTAGACTATTCTATTTTAGGCTTGTGTTGCATCTTACTTGTTTCTTCGAGATCTTATCGTGCTGTAGTTGTGATTGAGTATGTTATTTATATTATATTGTGGTATCTGTGTCTCCTCATGGAGTCGGATGCTCGTGTGAGATTGTTTAGATAGCATCAAGACCTAGACAGCATTCTACCGTCGATGCTGCGGCGTAGGTTGGACGTACCCACGCTCTGGTGACCCTATACCGGGTGCGGGTCGTGACACGTTTTTAGTGGTGGCCCATGCAGGTCAGACTTCGCAAGTTGTGCGATATCGTGGTAGTACAATGTCATAGTTGTACTACTGCGTGCCTGCTATAGAATATAGGACATAGGATACTAGGATGAGAGTGGATACTCAATCACAAAATTCTTAAGAGATTCCTGGGACGACCCCTTGAGAATCTTATTACAATTTCTAATTTAATCCTTCGCCCTTGTTTCTGTCCGTCCTCACTCGTTGATATTGAGTTTGATTCTTGTTAACCAGTTGTTAAATTTAATTCTTGGTATCGTTGTTGAGTTAATTTTATATCAAGATAAATTTTACGGGCTAAAATTTACGGTATCATCTAATGACGTATGTTGATGAGGATAGTGAGAAAGGTAAAACGTCTACTTTGGTTATGGAACCTAGAGTTTGCCGCAGCCATACTAGCTGTCGTGACGAAAACGTAGGAACCTAACTTGGATGTACATACTGTAGTTATGAAACTTAGAGTCTCTCACAGCCATACCGGTTGGCGTAGCAAAGATTCTAGATGACATAATTATAGGGTTGCATACTTTAGTTACGGAACCTGTCATTTATCGCACCTATGCTTACTGGCGTGGCGAGGATTCTAAGTCTCATAATTTCGGACAGACGTGTATGATTATCAGGTTGTATCTTAAATTGGTTCTTAAAGTATCATCTCAACACTTATCTATTTCTGTTATTACAGGACTTTATTCCATCGTTCTTTTGTTTGCTAGCAGTAGAAATACCTTCAGTCCTCAACTTTCCTTGAGGATTCCTTGTTAAGTATGATAATTAGTGACTTGTAATTATGTCTATAACTTGAGTATTAGTATTGACTGAGTGTTGCTTGTGAGTTTGTAAGTGTTTCCTAGTTGGACATGTGAGCAGTAGGCATTAATCTAGAGTTAACCCATAGCGTAGTACCTTGTAGCAATAGTTCTATGATCGGTATGTTATAGTTAGTATTGGCACTGTAGATAGAGGAGAAAGAGTATCAGTAATGATGATCATTTGGAAGTAATAGTACAAATAATTCGGGCAGTACAATTTTCGTACGCAGTTGAGGTTGTAAATAATTGGTGTATTAGTGTGCACCTTGAGTATTAAAGACTGTGAGTATTTATATGTATACTTGTGGATTCAATTTTATCGTTTGAAGAGTGGGAATGAATTGCAATTTTTTAGAATTTTAACGAGTTGAGATTTTATGTTATTAAAATTTTTGAGGACTCAATTTGATTCAATAAACATGGTCAAGGCTATAAAGATTTTAGAAGTGATTAAAATTCTATTTTGATATTGAGTATTTGATTTTTGAGGAAGTATATGCATTTTATTTTGAATTGTTCAAGAAGTTAAACTTTGATGATCTTATTTTGAGGATTAATTTTTCGGTGGGTAAGAAATGTATAATAGTATATGAGTGGATGAAGTGCATACGTAAGGATCTGTTGACTTGGACATGATTGAGATGGCACTGCAAACTGACTTGGGTGTCCATCTAGGGTTGTATTAGAGGGAGCAGTACTTAGTATGGTGTGTTGCATTTGATATGCACTTGAGTGATAAGAGCAACTAGTATCAACAATTGCAGTAGGTAAGGAAGTTAGCAGTGAGTGTGTTTGTAGTAGAACTGTGGTACCTAAAGGGATAGAGGTATCAAACCTTGGATGCATCATTGACCTATGTAATCACAACTAGGAATATTTCCAATCTAAAGGAATAGAGGTATCAAACCTTGGATGCATCATTGACCTATGATATCGCATTGATTGCCTTAATTGATTCTTTTGGATCTGTCTTCAGGATGTTGCCGAAGACACGATCTATGAGAGTGGGAGCACCAGCTTTAGAGGGGTCTGCCACCTCTCCACCTGATGGACAGACATCCATAGTTCCTACTATATCTCTGATGCATATGGAAGTATCTGCACTTTTCGGGGATCCTCCTCCCCCACCTGCCCAGAGGATTGCCGCAGCTGTGACGGACAGCCTTCCTCCTCCACCGACTCCAATTACCGGAGGTTTGCCCATTGACGGGGCACAGATGTTTACCTTGATCCAGGGCATGGTAGATGCCCAGAGAGTGATGGCAGATGCTCAGCGAGTTCAAGCTGAGGATCAGAGGGTGCAAGCAGAAACGTACCAGGCACAAACCGAGCTGATGAGAGAGAGCATGGAGAATGCTCATTAGGTGACTCTCCAAGCTTTGGAGAGAGTTGCCCAGCAGTATCCTGGCCAGCGGCAGCCATGGGCGTTTTAGTATGAACAACAGTACTCGGCACCAGTTCGTGTTCAGCAGGATCAACAGACTTGTCATTTTTGTAAGAAGCCAGGTCACCTTTGGGAGAGCTGTAGATTGAGGCTAGGACTTTGTTTTCGCTGTGGCAATGCAGGACACCGAATGAAGGATTGCCCTCTAGTTCAGCACGCAGCTCCAAATTTTAGAGATCTAGTTAGGCTACCTGTGGAACCGTATATTGCTCAACACCCGAGAAGGGAACCACCCCAGCAGGGCGGGGCATTTGCGATGACGGCCGAGGAGACCGACACTGCAGGTAATGTGTTAGCAGGTTCTGTTCTTTCCTTCCTTGTGTTCCTTTCGATTTGATTGATTAATTGATTCCCTAGTACCGTAGTTTGTATTCATGATTTTCTTGTTAGAATATAGTTAGTAGTATACCCTGATACAGAGACTGCAATACCATGACAAAAGATACCATGACCGTACATATTCTTCTTAGATTGCATGTTGTATGATTGTAGGAAGGATTTTCGTAGACTGTGATTATTGGGGTTGACCATAGTAGATTCATTAAAAGGTTATGACTTGACAAGGAGAGACAAGATGCTTAAAATTTTGGAGGATAAGCATTAATTTAAATAAAGAGTTAAGGATTTAATATGATAGAATCGACGAATCATTGATTTTATCAAGATTGAGATATGATTAAATTATTATTAAAATTTGAGGTTACACATTAATGAGAGGTTAAGAATTTAATATGGTAGGAATGATGATTATAGATTACGATATAATTTATCAAAAAAACTTGAGGAAATTAGGGAGATTATCATTATATTTATTCGATTGCAAGATATGAATTTAAAATTTATATTATAAATGTTGTATTTGAAGAATCCATAAGTATCGCATTGTTTGAGTTTTGTGAAAAAAAAAAGAAACCAAGGAATAAGATCATTAATGGATTAGTGTTTGAATTCAAACTTTTGGGACGAGATTTAGTTTTTATATATGTGCATTGATTAAAATTAAATTAGAGGAGTGGATATTAAATTTTGAGTATTAAATTTTTAACTTAAAAAAAAATTTCGGAGGTAATTATGAGGAAAATGGAAACTGATTTTATTTCGAGGATTTTTCAGGAATATAATAATTTCTGAATTTCTGAAAATCGTGAAATGACAAGGTGGATTATTTCAGGATTATGTGGGTTGGCGAATTTAATTATTGATGGAAAATAATATAACAAATAAACACTACTATGAGGATTTTAAATTTCGAGGATGAAATTCTTTTAAGAAGGGTAGACTTGTCACTACCACATTCCAAAAATAGGGGTATTTTTGACTTTTTATATACTATTAATATTATGATATTTATATTAAATGATTTCTCGATATGTGTATTTAAATTAAATAATTGCATGAGATGTGTATTTAAATATATTATACAGTGTTCATTAATGTTTGAGCTGGTAAACTTGACCTAGAAGCCCACTAGACGAACACTTGACCGAATTATGGGATTATGTATTTAATTGTTTTATTTAAAATTAAATTGTTGGAGGTAGTAATTAATTACCGTAATTTATTTAATTGTTGCACCTTACCGTTGCTTCGATATTTGGAGTGCTACCCTGGCTTTTGCCTTCCAACAAATTTTACAACCTTGCCCTAGACATGCCCGCCTTCCATTCTGAACTTTTTGTAACTCATAATAATGCTCTCTTGTGCTTCATTTTATCCGCACAATAATCGTCACGGACGTTTATTTAATTTCTAAATAAATTCCAACTTTGTATCATTGTGCGTTCCAATCGAAATTGGAGGCAATCTTGACCCATTTTTCGTGCAACCCAAATTAGGGTAATATTCTATTCTGAGTTGTCTTCACTAATGATATTTGTGACCCGACCTAATTTTGGCCCTATGTACTCCTAATTAATTTTAGAACACAACTTGCTTTTATTTCTAATTAAATTGAGGATACCATTTTGACTAATTCCGAAAATCCCGATTTAATTCCAGTACCCTATTAATTAAGCCCATACCAAACACACAACGCCCCCTCACCCTATAAAATACCAAACACCAAATCGTCACCAATTTTTCATCATTTCCTGCATCTGTGCAAATATCCAAATTTAAGGGGGCTAATTTGTAAATATTGCATTAGGTGTCAACACCCCATTGGTTCAAACCAATGGAGAAGCCTAACATTGACTAATCAACCCAACCCTCATCCTTACATGAATGATTCCTTCATGACAAATCTAGACCACCCATTTAAAATGGGTGCATCATCACCATTCATTTCCCTCACACCTCTCCCTATTTAATGTCCCATCACCCACACTCTTCCCAACCTAGACCTAATCCCCAAACCTAGGGAAGCTCCCATCATCCTTCCCTCACTCCTCCCTCTTCTCTAACGTAGGAAGAAAATTTCCTTTCCTTTCTTCTTCTCTTCTTCTTCTTCCTTTCTTCTTCTTCTTCTTCTTCTCTTTTTATTTTGAATGGAGAAAAGGGGGGGGGGGGAATTTGAAACCACCCTACTTTACTGTTCATCAGCCCCGACCCGGCCACCCGGCCGAGCACCCCGGCCATCCTCTCCAGCTGTTGTCCCGGTCGAGCCCGACCCCGCAGCTCAGGCCACCGACCCCGCAGCTTTGGCCAGCCGACTCCGGCTGGTGCATTCCCTCCTGCTCCTTCCACCGGTCGAGCTCCCCACCAGTTCCACCCCACATGACACAATTCTGACTCTCCCTGCTCATCTCCCCCGGCGAGCATCCACCACCTTGCTGCATTCCCTCCGGCGAGCAGAACTATCACCACCTCCCTTTCCCGACTGCACTCCCCGCCTGAACTCAGTCCCCTCGACTCCTCCCTCATCCTCCCGCTGCATCCCGACTCAAACGCAGCCCCGCTCGACCACCTCCCTCTGCCTTCCTTCCTCGACTCCACTTCCCAGCAGCCACCCCGAGCCGGCCTGCACTCCGGCACAACCCGCAGCTCCCTACTGCATTCACTCCCGCAGCTCCCTATTGTATATATATATAATATATATTTCTATTTAATGTAGATATACTTATACATATTTTGTACGTAATTTTGATATAACCCTATATATGTATTAATTTAATTATTGGTAATATTTATACATATAAATATGTTGTAGGCGACCGAGTGTAATTACGGATACCCCGTCTTTACACACGACCTTGACCCTGTGAACTGTTAGTTGACTGCCACGTGTACACTGACGTACTGGCAAGTCCCGTACCATTTTGATCGTCTGTCTTGCCCAGCAATCACAGACGTGACACCCGTGCAACTTGACGCACTTGACCCTAGTTGACTAGTGCCATACCTGGCATAGCCCAGAGGCCAATGTTTTATGATTATGTGTTAGTATAGCATCTGATACAAATGTTATATTTATGATATGTCTATAGGACTGTTGGTTCATCCATGCGATACTCTGGAATAGGACATTGGTATTACCAGCTAAGGACCCAAGGCAAGTACATTCTCTGATAATTTCCAATTGTTTGATAATTTCTATAATTCCAGTATCTAGAAATGTTATATCTGATCCTTGACACTGTGCTATACGGACTAGTATATAGATTGGATCTTTAGTCATGAGATGTTACATTGATTATCGTATTGACATTATACACGACATTAATATTTAGACCTCATACATGATATATTTGACATTGATCGTGTATCGTGACATGTCATGATTGGATCCACAGTACTAGTTGGGGCGGGGGAAATTGCTAGTGAGAAATATGATCAAATACCCATTGTACAAGTTTAAATTATTGGTGTTAATCATACACCTCACGTATGATTAGCCAGACCATATAGCAATCGTACAAGTTCCTAAGCCGATCACTTATTTTGATGTTGCCATCAGGGTCTGGAGATTTCACTATTTATAGTGATGCATCGAGAAAAGGTTTGGGTTATGTTCTTCAACATAATAGAAAAGTGATTGCCTATCTATCCAAGCAATTGCGTCCTCATGAGAAGAACTATCCTACAAATAATTTAGAGTTGGCAGCAGTCATCTTTGCCCTAAAGTTGTGGAAATATTATTTGTACGGAGAGCGCGTGGAGATCTTCACAGACCATATAAGCTTGAAGTATGTTTTCACGCAGAAGGAGTTGAATATGAGGCAGCGTCAGTAGCTGGAACAGATGGGGGATTTTGATATCCCTTTGCGGTATCATCCTGGGAAATCTAATATTGTTGTCAATGCCTTGAGCAGGTATCCGGTAGCTATATTTTTGACGCAGAGTCGATATTTGTTGGAGGACTTAGAGAGCTTGGGCATTAAAGTGGTACTTTCTGGTTTTGCTATACAGATATGGGAATTGTAGATACATTCAGAGTTGATGGACATGATCAAGGCAGCCTAATATGATGATGTATCTCTGAGGAGCATCAGAGCTCATGTGAGAGCAGGATTGGAGGATGATTTCACCATTGCTGAGGATGGATCTTTGCGGCATAAAGATGGGTTGTGTGTACCTAGTGGGGAGCTGCATGATGAGGTATTTGTCATGCCCCAGTCCTAAAATACCGAGGGACTAGATACGTGGCAATGGCAAGCAGCACACACTGATGGACAAATCCAATTTAATGGATCCATCAGGGCATACTTAAGCTGTAGTAAAACAATAAATAGGTCCAATGATACAAGTCACAGTCTATTCTAATCTCATCCACAACAGATAATTACAGATCAAATGCCAGAATAAATATAAATAAATATAATCTAGCATATCTCAATAAAAGTGTCTCGAAGAATAATCCGAGAATAAGTCTGATACATCAATGCAATAGACTGGAAATAAAGTAACTAGAAACAGAACTAACTGAGTATCTCAAGCCAATACTCAGGAGAAGTCCTCTGGCACGATCTCGTCCTCGGATACTAGTTCTGCTCTAATGTATGCACCTGTTCCTGCTAATGTTCTGGTACTGTATACCTCTGGGTAGATTTTGTCAGATAATCCTGGGGACATAATCCGGATCCAGGTCCTCAGGGGACATAGCAAGGTACAAAATAACTCATGCCAAAATAAATCAGTGCAACAATAAATGAAACAATAAGGTAAATAAATAACCAGCTAAGTGATATGCAAGTTGAGAGTTTTAGTCATACTCGGGCTGAGACTACTACAGGATCAGTGTCGGAGAAACCCATAGCAGTATTTTCTCGAAGGGCCATTACGGTACCAAAGCTCTGTATCAGAGTCTAAGGTACTTCCATTAAAGTATTATATATATATAATCAGCCTTTTGTATGGTAAATCTCTCCCTACCCAATATAATCTCACGTCATAGTTTCATAATGTCTTATGTCCATGTCACGCAAGACCATATCTAATGCAACAAGTCGGAATAAAATCTAAGCATGTAAAATGTATATGTCATAAACCTGTATCCTATACAGAATCACCTTGAATATTTCAGGAAGATTCTGTCTCATGAATAGTGTCAAGTATCCTGGGTATATTGTACTTGATAAGACAAGTATGTCACGACCCGCACCCAGTTTAGGGGCACGAGTGCGTGGGTACGTCCAGCCTACGCCGCAGCATCGGCGGTAGAGCGTTGTCTAGGTCATGTAACTATCTAATCAAACTCACGTGAATACCCAACTCCATAAGGAGACGTGGATATCATAAAATAATGTTAGAAATACTCAATCACATAAACTAAAGCACGATGAGATATCAAGGCAAGCAAGAAATATAAGACAAGTCTAACGACAAAAATAATCATACCTGCAATCATTAACTTCCAATCCCCAAGTGTGTCAGAAACCAGTCTACTAAGGTCACAGTCTGGAAAAATATTTTTCCAGTCAGGAAGGAGCAAAGTACATCTCTAAATAGTAGTTCTATATTAATTATATAAACTATGTAGCAGTTCTAGATGGAAATATACCAGAAGCATGTATAGGTACGAGAAATAAAAGAAATACTGGAAATACTGTAAGTAAATGCAGGAGAAGAAACAATATGTCCATGAGCAAGAACCTATGACTAAGTGTATGAGTACTAGCTTTAACATGTGATCGGCTTGGGAACTTGATCAGGCTGGTTACATGTGATTAGTTATGATTCATGTAAGGTCAGGCTAACCGTTGGTTAGCTATGATGCATGAAGAGGTCAGGCTAATCACACGTAACAGCTATGAAGCATGGAGATGGTCAGGCCGCACCCGACGTGAGATGTGGGGTGAGCTATGATGCATGAAAAGTTGGGTATGATCACATATCTATACTAAAATACTCCCCACCCCCGACTGGTATAGTGGATCCAATCATGGTACGCTATGGCACGGGATTCCCTAGGGAGGTAGCAAGTCTCCCCGGGAATCAGTGTCTGTACATGCACAAGATAACAAGAAAATGAGTCTTGTACAAGCTACACCATGAATAAGGAATAACATCTCATGACGAGATCCGTGTATACCAATCCGTGTAACCAGCATGTCAAGAGCATGGATATTTACACTAGATACAGTGAACATAGGAGATATCATAAATTAGAAACTAATCAGAGAATGTACTCGCCTTGGGTCCTTAGCTGTCAATACCAATGTCCTGTCCCAGAGTATCGTCTGGAGAATCCGACAGTCCTATAATATATAATAATATCACTTGTATCAGATGCTACACTAACACACAATAGAAATACACTGGCCTCAGGGCTATGCCAGGCATGGCTCTAGTCAACTATGGTCATCTAGTAGGGATACGTATATAAATACACATAAGTGTCCCTTAGTAATTGTACAAAATACGTATTTGTGTATATACACTAATAGATGTATATAATTATATATTTTTATACCAAAATACATATTTGTATATATATATATCAATCAAATATTTCTACATATGTATATTAAAAATTAAAGAATGTACATAATGCCACACTTCTCAAGGTGGTCCCAAATGAAGTAGCAGTTAGTTCCAATGGGTCCGGAGCAATCCAAATAGCTAGAAACTATATAAGGAAGTCCATGATCGGAGTTCGGCACGAAAACCGAGATAAGGATACCAGGCTAATTGGAGAAATGGTCGTTTGTTTGTAATTAAGATAACACCTTAATTTATGAAAATCATTTTGAATTTATTTTGAACAATAATTACAATATAAAAGTTTATTTATAAAAATTAGAATTTATGAAAAGCCATCATATATTTTTATACCTATAGTAAAATTGGTCACCACCCCAAATAACAAATTTTGATCTTATTTTTATTATTGAAACTATATTTTTAATTAATAATATAAACCCCAAAAATTATTATATTTGCATAATCAAAACCCTTTTAATTATAATACATAACTAAATTTTACATATAATAAATAACTAATTTCATACATAAAGAACAATAAAACTAAGTATATTTTATTTACTAAACTAGTTACATGAAATTACTAAACTAATTATATGAAAATACTAAACTAATTAATTAATAATTACTAACTGATTAATAATTAATTACTGATTAATAAATGATTAACTGATTAATTATAACTAATATAAATTAACTAATTATATTAACTAAACTGATTAAATAAACTAACTACTGGTTATAATTTAATTACTGATTAACAAATTAATACTGATTAACAAATTAATTACTTAACTAATTGATTAATATAACTAACCTAATTCATTACTCAATCACTCTCTGAATCGATAGCAAAAAGGGGGAAGAGGGAAAGGAAGTCGGGCTTACATTGGGGGTTGCCGGCGTCGGCGCGGTGGGGTCTCGCCGGGGTCGGCGGATCTGCTGAGGTGGCGGCGGTTCTCGTCCCGAGGAGGCGGTCGGCGGAGCTCGTATCGAGGAGATCCGAGGCGGCCACCGGCGGCAGCGAAGCTCGGCGGATCTGAGGCGGCGGTTCTCCGGCGTCGGCGGATCTCTACTCGACGGAGGCGGCCACGGCTCGAGGAGGAAGTCCCAGTCGCCGGCGACAGCGGGATCTAGGTTAGGTTTGGATTCTGTATGTGTCGGGGTCGTGTCCGGAGCTGGACACGGCGGTTGATGTACTGCACAGAGGGGTGGACGTGTCCGGGTGTTGGACACAGGGTTGGGTGTTTGCTGTGGTGGAGGTGGATGTGTCCGGGTGTGTCGGACACGAAAATCTGGTTGTAATATTGTAAATCTGGACACAGGAAAGGAATGGATACGGTGGGACACCCGGGGTCGGACCCGAGGCCAATCACGGCTGACACGGTAATGCTGGACAGACGGACACGAGCACACAATCAATGGTGATGGCTTGTTGGCTTGTGGAAAATTGTGAGGGCTAGCTAGGGTTTCTAGGGAATGCTGTGAATGAGACTTTAAATAGGCAAAGAGGGTGTGGGATGAAGGGTGCGGATTGGCCCAATAATGAATGGCCAGGATTATATAAATGGGTTTTTCATGTGGGAAAAATGAGGGTGTAAATGGGAGACGGTAAACTGGTAAATTAATAGAAAAATATAATTTAAGAAAAAAGTTTTAAGAGGCTTCCGATTAGCTACTAATTAAACTCATTTTCAAAACCCTAGAAAATATGTAATTTATTTATTTACTATCCCAAATGGATTTCAAATTTTATTATGAAGAAAACAACTAGTCCTTTAAATAATTTTATCAAACAAATGATTTTATGATTTCAAGCCAATAAACATTTGAAGCTAGAGAAATATATATATTATTATTTATTTATTTATTTTGTAATACATCGACATTTAGGAAAAAATGATTTTTATAAAAGATTTTAAATTACCTTCTAAAATCAACACTGTTCAAAATCTAATACTAGAATTTCAGGAAAAATATTTTATAAATTTGGTATTTAAAATAAATTAAAAGTCTAATTATTTCGGAAATTTGGAAATCGGAGGTTACAAGTCTACCCACCTTAGAAAAATTTCGTCCTCGAAATTTAAGGTCCACAATGATTGCATTTACATTGTATTATTTCTATCAAAATTTAAAATTTCAAACCAAATAATCATGAAGTACTCCCATATTGTTTTTTTCCACAACCTTTCAAAATTCTATAACATCATATTCCTGAAAATCTTCAAGTTTAAAAATCAATCCCCTTTTTGTCATAATCTCCTCCAAAAATTTTAAGTTCATATCTAAATGTTCCAGAATTTTAATATCCAATCCTCCAAATTGAAATCCAATCAATGCATATTTATAAAAATCGTATCCCAAAATTTAAATTTTTAACCACTAATCCATCAATCATCTTACTCCTCTAACTCAAATTCAATTGATGCTTATTCAAATCTAAATTCTTTTCCGAGAATTGAATTCGACACCATTCCATTAACGATTTTATTTCCCAATTTTCTTTTTCCTCAAATACTCAATGATGCGATACTTTCAGAATCTTCAACGCAATATTCATAATACAAAATATAAAATTTCTATCTTGCAATCAAATAGATAAATGATAATCTCTCCAATTTTCTCAAATTTTAATAATCAATTTAATCATATCAAGACCTTCCTAAAATTAATAAATCCTCAATTTTGCCCTGTGAATTTCTTAACTCTCCATTTAAGTTAATGTTTATTCTCGAATTTCAATCATACCTCGATTTTCGCAAAATCAATGATCCATCTACTCTGTTATAACAATCCCCTAAATTCTTTATTTAAATTAATGCTCATCCATAATTTAATCATCTTGTCCCTTTTTGTCGGTCACAACCTTGTCATAGACCTTTGCTATGGTCAAAACCCTAATGATCATGGTTTAAGAAAACCCTACCTACCGCCATGCAATTTAAGAAAAAAAATATATAGGTCATGTATCTTGTCATGGTATTTCAGTCTCTGTTAAGGTGTACTACTAGTTATATTTTAACAAGAAAATCATGAATACGGACTACAATATTAGGAAAACAATCAATCGAAAGATGGAAGAAGGAATCATTAGGAGGGGAAGAAAGAACCTGTTAACATATTTCTTGCGGTATCTGCTATCTCTAACAAACACTTACTCTAGCACATTCACTAACAAATTCCTATTCATGTACACTAATATCCTTATCAACTAATCATTAATCCACAAGATCCATGAATATATCAATATTGCACACACTTGTCTATTAATACCAAAATCTGATACCAAGAACCTCTAATATAACCATGGTTCAATAATGCATCTAAGTTTGATACCTCTATCTCCTTAGTACTATACCCTCTGTCAGTTCCCGTTCCTACTACCATTGTCCATACTATTTCCTCATCGCTCCAGTGCACACCAAGCGTAACACCATACTAAGTGCTAACCCTTTTTAATACAAATCTAGATGGACACCCAAGTCAGTCTGCGGTGTCATCTCAATCCTGCTCAAGTTATTAGATCCTTACACATGTATATCATCTAATCATATATTAATATTCATATCTCTCATCTACTATAAAAATTAATCCTCAAAATAATCGTCAAGGTTTAACTTCTCGATCAACTTAAAAATAATTGCATATACCTCCTCAAAATCAGATACTCTAATATCGAAAAAATTTAATCACTTTTAAAATCCCTATAGCTTTGTCCATGTTTATTGAATTGAATTCGAATACTCAAAATTTTAATAACATAAAATCTTAACTCCTCTAAATTCTTAAAAATTAAAATCCATTCCCACTCTTCAAATTATAAATTTAAATCCTCAAGTATACATATAGATACTCCCAGTCTCTAATACTCAAGGTCCACACAAATACACCAATTATCTACAACCTCAACTGTGTACTGAAATTTGTACTGCCCGGATTACTTGCAATATCGCTTCCAATAATCCAAGTTATCATCACACATATTTTCTTCAATGATTTCAATTCATGTCAACTGGTATATCATCTAATTATCATCACACCGAGTGCTTACTGTTACTAGCACCATTTTCAATAATCCTTGATATAGAATCATTAGCACTCTTGGTATTATATTACTAGCTTCATTAATGAATCATCTCATCAAGCTCATTAGAACTCATGTTTACCTGTACCTTCTATAATACTCATGTTTCTTTACTCTCATGGGCAGGCATATGGTTCTATATCTCGATTGATGTATAAGCATATCTCTTAATCCTTTTACAGTCTGTTAAACTAATTTGTGATACACTTCACAACTTCCATTACTAATCCTGATATTTCTCTACTTATGACATCTCATTAAACTCTTTATGCATATACATTTCTTTACCTTCAACATTTCCGATATCAATCATCAAATTGAACATCATGCTCCATACATCCTTAACACAATTCCTGGATACTTAATCATTTACATAGATCACTCAATTACATAATCATGATTATCCAGGACGGGTAATTGGCTCTGATACTAACTCTGAGAACTATCACTGATACTCTATACTCTCTTTAACTCTCAGTCTCTAATGACACTTATCCTAGAACCATTGGTACAAGGTGCTATGCTAAGGGCTAACTCTAGATTAAAGCCTACTGCTCACATGTCCAACTAAGAAATACTTACAAACTCACAAGTCACACTCAGTCAAACTAATACAAGACACAACCAAAATTGCAAGTCACTAATTATCACACTAACAAGGATCCTTAAAGAATTAAGGCTCAAAAGAACTGGGTTAAGGACTGAAGGTATCTTTACTGCTAGTAAAGAAAAGAAGCGATGGAACAAAGTCCTGGAATAACATAAATAGATAAGTCTTGAGATGATACTTTAAGAACCAATTTAAGATACAACCTGATAATCATACACGTCTGTCTGAAATCATGACACTCAGAATCCTCGCCACGCCAGTAAGCATAGATGCGATAAACGATAGGTTTCGCAACTAAGGTATGCAACTCTATAATCATGTCATCTAGAATCTTCGCCACGCCAACCGGTATGGCTGCGAGAGACTCTAAGGTTCATAACTATAGTATGTACATCCAAGTCAGGTTCCTACGTTCTCGTCACCACAGCTAATATGGCTGCGATAAACTCTAGGGTCCATAACCAAAGTAGACATTTTACCTTTCTCACTGTCCTTATCAACATATGTCATCAGATGATACCGTAAATTTTAGCCCGTAAAATTCATCTCGATATGAAATCAACTCAACAACGATACCAAGAATTTAAATTTAACAACTGGTCAACAAGAATCAAACTCAACAATGATACCAAGATTTTAATTTAACAACTGGTCAACAAGAATCAAACTCAACAATGATACCAAGATTTTAATTTAATAACTGATCAATAAGGATCAAGTTCAATAACAACAAGCGAAAGTGGACGGAAACAAGGAAAGATTTAAATTGTAAATTATAATAAGATTCTCAAGGAGTCGTCCCAGGAATCTCTCAAGAATTTGTGATTGAGTATCCTCTCTCATCCTAGTATCCTATGTCCTATATTCTATAGCAGGCACGTAGTAGTACAACTATGACGTCGCACTACTACGACATCGCACCACTAGCGAAGTCTGACCTGCATGGGCCACCACTAAAAACGTGTAACGACCCGCACCCGGTTTAGGGGCACGAGTGCGTGGGTACGTCCAGCCTACGCCGCAGCATCGGCGGTAGAACGCTGTCTAGGTCATGTAACTATCTAATCAAACTCACGTGAATACCCAACTCCATAAGGAGACGTGGATATCATAAAATAATGTTAGAAATACTCAATCACATAAACTAAAGCACGATGAGATATCAAGGCAAGCAAGAAATACAAGACAAGTCTAACGACAAAAATAATCATACCTGCAATCATTAACTTCCAATCCCCAAGTGTGTCAGAAACCAGTCTACTAAGGTCACAGTCTGGAAAAATATTTTTCCAGTCAGGAAGGAGCAAAGTACATCTCTAAATAGCAGTTCTATATTAATGATATAAACTATATAGCAGTTCTAGATGGAAATATACCAGAAGCATGTATAGGTACGAGAAATAAAAGAAATACTGGAAATACTGTAAGTAAATGCAGTAGAAGAAACAATATGTCCATGAGCAAGAACCTATGACTAAGTGTATGAGTACTAGCTTTAACATGTGATCGGCTTGGGAACTTGATCAGGCTGGTTACATGTGATTAGCTATGATTCATGTAAGGTCAGGCTAACCGTTGGTTAGCTATGATGCATGTAGAGGTCAGGCTAATCACACGTAACAGCTATGAAGCATGGAGATGGTCAGGCCGCACCCGACGTGAGATGTGGGGTGAGCTATGATGCATGAAAAGTTGGGTATGATCACATATCTATACTAAAATACTCCCCACCCCCGACTGGTATAGTGGATCCAATCATGGTACGCTATGGCACGGGATTCCCTAGGGAGGTAGCAAGTCTCCCCGGGAATCAGTGTCTGTACATGCACAAGATAACAAGGAAACGAGTCTTGTACAAGCTACACCATGAATAAGGAATAACATCTCATGACGAGATCCGTGTATACCAATCCGTGTAACCAGCGTGTCAAGAGCATGGATATTTACACTAGATACAGTGAACATAGGAGATATCATAAATTAGAAACTAATCAGAGAATGTACTCGCCTTGGGTCCTTAGCTGTCAATACCAATGTCCTGTCCCAGAGTATCGTCTGGAGAATCCGACAGTCCTATAACATATAATAAAATCACTTGTATCAGATGCTACACTAACACACAATAGAAATACACTGGCCTCAGGGCTATGCCAGGCATGGCTCTAGTCAACTATGGTCATCTAGTAGGGATACGTATATAAATACACATAAGTGTCCCTTAGTAATTGTACAAAATACGTATTTGTGTATATACACTAATAGATGTATATAATTATATATTTTTATACCAAAATACATATTTGTATATATATATATCAATCAAATATTTCTACATATGTATATTAAAAATTAAAGAATGTACATAATACCACACTTCTCAAGGTGGTCCGGAGCAGTCCAAATAGCTAGAAACTATATAAGGAAGTCCATGATCGGAGTTCGGCATGAAAACCGAGATAAGGATACCAGGCTAATTGGAGAAATGGTCGTTTGTTTGTAATTAAGATAACACCTTAATTTATGAAAATCATTTTGAATTTATTTTGAACAATAATTACAATATAAAAGTTTATTTATAAAAATTAGAATTTATGAAAAGCCATCATATATTTTTATACCTATAGTAAAATTGGTCACCACCCCAAATAACAAATTTTGATCTTATTTTTATTATTGAAACTATATTTTTAATTAATAATATAAACCCCCAAAAATTATTATATTTGCATAATAAAAACCCTTTTAATTATAATACATAACTAAATTTTACATATAATAAATAACTAATTTCATACATAAAGAACAATAAAACTAATTATATTTTATTTACTAAACTAGTTACATGAAATTACTAAACTAATTATATGAAAATACTAAACTAATTAATTAATAATTACTAACTGATTAATAATTAATTACTGATTAATAAATGATTAACTGATTAATTATAACTAATATAAATTAACTAATTATATTAACTAAACTGATTAAATAAACTAACTACTGGTTATAATTTAATTACTGATTAACAAATTAATACTGATTAACAAATTAATACTTAACTAATTGATTAATATAACTAACCTAATTCATTACTCAATCACTCTCTGAATCGATAGCAAAAAGGGGGAAGAGGGAAAGGAAGTCGGGCTTACATTGGGGGTTGCCGGCGTCGGCGCGGTGGGGTCTCGCCGGGGTCGGCGGATCTGCTGAGGCGGCGGCGGTTCTCGTCCCGAGGAGGCGGTCGGCGGAGCTCGTATCGAGGAGATCCGAGGCGGCCACCGGCGGCAGCGAAGCTCGACGGATCTGAGGCGGCGGTTCTCCGGCGTCGGCGGATCTCTACTCGACGGAGGCGGCCACGGCTCGAGGAGGAAGTCCCAGTCGCCGGCGACAGCGGGATCTAGGTTAGGTTTGGATTCTGTATGTGTCGGGGTCGTGTCCGGAGCTGGATACGGCGGTTGATGTACTGCACAGAGGGGTGGACGTGTCCGGGTGTTGGACACAGGGTTGGGTGTTTGCTGTGGTGGAGGTGGATATGTCCGGGTGTGTCGGACACGAAAATCTGGTTGTAATATTGTAAATCTGGACACAGGAAAGGAATGGATACGGTGGGACACCCGGGGTCGGACCCGAGGCTAATCACGGCTGACACGGTAATGCTGGACACACGGACACGAGCACACAATCAATGGTGATGGCTTGTTGGCTTGTGGGAAATTGTGAGGGCTAGCTAGGGTTTCTAGGGAATGCTGTGAATGAGACTTTAAATAGGCAAAGAGGGTGTGGGATGAAGGGTGCGGATTGGCCCAATAATGAATGGCCAGGATTATATAAATGGGTTTTTCATGTGGGAAAAATGAGGGTGTAAATGGGAGACGGTAAACTGGTAAATTAATAGAAAAATATAATTTAAGAAAAAAGTTTTAAGAGGCTTCCGATTAGCTACTAATTAAACTCATTTTCAAAACCCTAGAAAATATGTAATTTATTTATTTACTATCCCAAATGGATTTCAAATTTTATTATGAAGAAAACAACTAGTCCTTTAAATAATTTTATCAAACAAATGATTTTATGATTTCAAGCCAATAAACATTTGAAGCTAGAGAAATATATATATTATTATTTATTTATTTATTTTGTAATACATCGACATTTAGGAAAAAATGATTTTTATAAAAGATTTTAAATTACCTTCTAAAATCAACACTGTTCAAAATCTAATACTAGAATTTCAGGAAAAATATTTTATAAATTTGGTATTTAAAATAAATTAAAAGTCTAATTATTTCGGAAATTTGGAAATCGGAGGTTACAAAGTATGAGAATATAAATGGTCACGATAGCCATCTCTAGTTAACGTTACACAACTCCGCGTACGGTGTTGGCACCCGACTATTAATCGGACGCTAAGTAAGTCACACGGTCCTAGGTCAAGCATGTACAAGATATAAATAAATCAAGAAAATATGTAACAAGAACTGCAATGTTGGCAAGGTACACTTGCCTGGGGTTCTGGCTCCAACTGTAGCTCTGGTCTCAGTGGAAATTGCAGGTACTCCTCCGGTTGCTGAAATAAATATCACCATCAGATTCAAAAAATATCAAATAGCTAGAAATGCCTGTCCTTGAGTCCAATTTGGACACCGGGACAAAAATTACAGTTTCTGGTCAAAGCGGGGTCCACATGTGGGCCGCCTTGCACCAAAAAATATGTCAGAACCAATGGTCTCCAATTTCATCAAACTTAGTTTCAACATGTCTAGAATGATGATACGAACCCAACGAAACTTCCAAAATTGGATTTCGATGAGCCGGTCACAAAATCGTCCGTCAAGTGGAGCCGCGGGGCCCACAATACGCAATTTTGTCAACGTTCTCAGAATTGAACCAAACTTGGGTCACAGGACCAGCGTATTGCTATGATTTCGATGGCGTAAGTTTTGTTTCAATCCAACGTGTGTACACAAAGTTACAATGTATTCCAGAACAGGCAAATAAGGGGCGTTGTCGGCGGATATTTGTTGATTTTGGTGTGCACACACATCCAAATCAACTTCTGTGAAATCCCGCACGTCCGTATCAACGGCACACACCTTTCGGTGAAGATCGCACGGGACCAAGTCATCCCGTTTGGCGGGGCGCACTCAGTTCCGGAGGAAAACGGGATATTATTTTTCCTGTTTATGGATCGCGGTTCGCGATCGCCACAGGACGCGACGCACCGAGCGGGTTGCACGGGCATTGAGGGGGTCACACAGCCTAAGTGTCACAACTGACAGAACAGGAAACGAAGCAACGAGGAGAGAGAATAGGTTACCTGAATAGGGCTCCGTAGAACGAGGATTCTCGTATCCGGGTTCTGAGTTCTGCCGTGTCCGGGTCAGCCGTGTCCTGGTCAGAGCGCTGCTGTGTCGGAGTCAGGGTTCAGCCGTATCCGGGGCTAGGGCAGCGGGTCGTCGAGTCCGGGCGTTGCGGGTCGCTCAGGCGAAGCGGAGAGGGGCTGCTGCGGTGGTGGAGGGTCGGGCTCGAGGGTGCCGCGGGGAGAGATGGTGGAGATGGAAGGCGGTGCTAGAGGTTTCGTCGATGGCTAGGGCAGTGGACGACGAGGTTCTGGTCGGGGGTTCGAGTTCAGGCGGTGGATGATCGGAAGAGATGGTGGCGCTGGGAGTTCTGGTCCGTGGTCGGGGGAGGATGGAACTGGGCGGCCGGGTTAGTCTGGAGGAGGAAGTAGACGAGAGAGGAGGAGTTAGGGTTCAGGGCTAGGGCAGCCGAGGGTGACCGGGGCGGCTCTGGGCGGCGGAGAGATGAGAGAGGTAGGGTTTTCCGGCGGCGGAGGGTGGAGTTCGAGGAACTTTTATAGCCGCCGGAACAGTATTTCGGGTAAGGATTAGGATTTAGGGTTTCGGGTCCAGGTCTCGTTCACTTCGAATCCGACTTGACCCGTTAAGAGCGGGTTTAGGTTCGGTTCTGGTTGGTTTGGTTTATTTCCAAATAAGCCGGGTTCAATTTAGGGTTTAATTTGGTTTAAATATAAATTAGTTTTTAGGGCTTTAAAAATACTTTCGGGGTCCAATAAATTCTCGAAAAATTATCCTATGTCTAGTTTTTTATTTTACACCTAAAACTATTATTTTCATAATATTTTAATATTAATTAACAATATTTAAAAATCATTTAATTATAATTACCTTAGTTTTAATTACAGAAAAATCCCAGAAAATTTCAGAAAATTGTAAAAAATCCAAATTAAAAATTCCTAAAAAATTAGGGGGTTTACAATATTGTAGGAAGCGTATCGCTCTCAATATTCTATACATCTAGGTGCCAACAAGATATATCGGGATATACGAGAGAGTGTGTGGTGGTATGGCATAAAGAGGAAAGTGGCACAGTTTGTATCCAGATGCTTAGTGTGCCAGCAGGTGAAAGCTGAGAGGCAGAGGCCAGGAGGTTTACTTCAGCCATTATCCATTTCAGAGTGAAAGTGGGAGCACATTACTATGGATTTTGTATCCGGACTTCCATGATCTCCAGGAGAGAAAGACGCAATTTGGGTCATCGTTGATAGGGTGACCAAGTCACCCACTTTTTGCCTTTCAAGGTGGGCTTGTCTACGGAGAAGCTGGCAGAGATGTATGTGAGACAAATCATCAAGATACATGGAGTTCCCATTAACATAGTCTTGGATCGGGATAGTCGTTCCACTTCTCATTTTTGGAGGAGTTTGTTGGCGAGTTTGGGCACCCAGCTCAAGTTCAGTACTGTATATCATCCTTAGACAGATTGGCAGTCAAAGAGGACTATTCAGAATCTCGAGGATTTGTTGCACACTTGTGTACTAGATTTTGGGGTTCTTAGGAGGACCATCTCTATTTGGTAGAGTTTGTTTATAACAACAGCTACCAGGCTAGTATAGAGATGTCACCTTTTGAAGTTCTGTACGGTCGGAGGTGTCGTACTCGCTTGTCATGGGACGATATTGGAGAGAGAGTTTTACGTGGGCTAGAGATGGTTGTAGATGTAGAGAAGAAGGTTCAGTTGATCAGAGACAGACTTCGAGTGGCGCAGGATCGACAGCGGCATTGGGCCGATAGCCAACGGAGACCTTTGAAGTTTGAGGTATAGCTTTAGATTTTATTTTGTGCTTATTATAGTATTTTATTCTAGGTGGGTAGTTTGGTATTTCTGAGGATTTCTCCGACACGAGGCACGATTCATTTAGGTGGAGGCGGAAAGCTTAGTCCAAGATTCATCGAAACTTTCACTATTCTAGAGAGGGTCGGTGTAGTTGCTTATAGACTAGACTTGCCACCTGTACTGGAGGGAGTGCACAATGTATTTCATGTGTCACAGTTGAGATAGTATATGGCAGATCCTAGTCACATATTGGATCACTCGGAGATAGATGTGGGCCCTACTCTTAGCTATCCAGAGTAGCCAGTTGAGATTCTGGATCGGAGAGAGAATGTGCTGAAGAACCAGACTATTTCTTTGGTACACGTCACATGGAGGGATCACTCTCCGGGGGAGTCTACCTGGAAGAGAGAGGATGAAATGCGAGAGCGTTATCCATATTTGTTTGTGCCTTGAGGTATGTTCTTTCCTAGTTATGTTATGTTCTTTTGTTATGTTCTGTTATTTTCTGAGGGTAGTTTTCATCTTTGAATTTTTAGGATAAAATTATTTTAAGGAGGGTAGACTTGTCACTACCATATTTTCTAGGAAAGGATATTTTGAATATTTTATAATTAATTAAATATGGTGCATGTGAATAATTATTTATTATATTATTTTATTATTGTTAGATATTAGTTTATTATTTTGGACTTGTGTTAGTGGACCTAACTAGTTTAGTTTAGACTCATGGACCAACACGTATTAATTGTTAGATTTGAGCCCAACTAGAAAGCCCATTGGTTAGGAGGATAATTAATTTAATTAAACCATTAGACTAGAACCTTCCCTATGAGAGGCCCGAAGGGGTATAATGGATATTACATAGTGGCTTGAGGAAGGGGCAAGTGGGGCCGACCTATTAAGAGAGGGGGGAAAGTTTCTCTCTCTTCTTTTCATTTAAAATCTAGATCTAAAATTTCCCTCAACCAAATTCCTCCATTCTTACATCATTTCCCTACCAAATTTCATCCCAGTTCCTTCCTAAATCACTATTGGATGCTAGTAGAGCAAGAATCTAGAAGGATGAATGAAGGATCTATAAAGAGGAGCAATGATCTATAAGTTGGAGGCCAATTTTATTATATTTAGAGGTTGCATTAGGAATCCATCTCCCAATAGTTATAATTCAATTTTTCTCTTAATTTAGGTTCTAAATCTGAGAATTAACTATGAGAAATTAACCCATATACATAGGCTACCCATAGGATTTGGATTTGAGTTCGTAGGAGGCCTATTGAGAAAGTTATGGTACTTTTTGTGTCAATTTTGGTGAAATTTTGAGATTGACACTTGTTGTGTTTGTTAATTGGTCATATAGATCAATTTGACATATGTTTGTGTATTTGTGGCTAGTGTTGTGTCCATAATTGGGTATGTGTAGGTCGTATCCCAATAATTTGGTAATACATGTTGATTTGGAAGTTTTTTCTCCGATGCGGGACTTTGTGCGTGTCATATTTTGACACCGACATGTAGTTATGTGTTTGACTCTTCGTATTGTTCATAAATTATATATTAGACTTTCTCGTATCCTTCGGGGTATGTTTGGATGTGTGGTAGACTCGTGTCGCAAACGTATCATAGATCTAGTGTGATACGAGTGTGATGCACTCTACGTATTTGTTGTGTTGTATTTCTAGATCTAATTCCTTTTGTTCATAGTATATATATATATATATATATATATATATATATATATATATATATATATATATATATATATATATATATATATATATATTTATATGTGTTAGTATATCATATGCCTATATACCTATGTATCATATATGTATGTAGTGATACTTCTAAATATAAAATAGCTACTTGTATAAGTTATGTTATATATATTTGTATGTCATATATATGTACATGTATGTTGTATGTATATTTGAGTAGGTATTATTTGATATTGTATAGATGCATATACATATATACATATATGTATATGTATATGTATATGTATATATATATAAGTGTATGTTATCTATATATATGTATGAGTGTATATATATATATATAGCTATATCTATATGTTTATATATTTACGTGTTTGGATATATATATATATATATATATATATATATATATATATATATAGTTGAGAGATTATTTATGTGTATATATACATAGTTGATATATATATGTATATAGTAGTGTGTTTGTATGTGGGTGCTATTGTATAAGAGAGGGGGCTCAGTATAGCAATACGACCAGTAGCTCACTGTTGAACAGTGAGGCAGTTAGGAAGCTCAACAACAAAACAAGGAAGTAGCAGCTGCAACTATGCCGAGCATAGCTAGCAACAACAGTGGCTGAAATACTATGAGCAACAACAACAGATGAATGAGCAAGCACCTGTAGCAGCAAATCATTGCCGCACAACGAGCAACATAGGAGAGCAGGTACAGCAGCTGAGCATCGAGAGGTATCAGAGTTGTATTAGTAGGTAAGTCCTGACTAGTAGTTTAGTTATTAGTTTAGAGTTAGCTAGTAGTCTACTTAGTTTGGTAGTTAACAATTTTGGTTAGTAGTAGTTTGATAGTTAGTATTTGATATCTAATTATTAATTATCCATTTAACTGGTTAGATTAGTTAACATGTAGGTATATATGTATCCGTAAGTATTGTATTTAGTATAGTATAGTAGTTGTGTTAGGTAGTACCTAATAGTTGATGGTTATTAAATTAATATATATACCTACTATTGTAATTAGTGGTTGGGTAACTAATATATATACTAGCTATGACAATTACCTTAAGATGCCAAGGTAAGTATCAAGGTATTTGAGGATACCCAAGGTAATGATATTGGGTACCAAGATGAGAGTTTAGTAGTGCGATACCGAGTTGGTTCAAAGCCAAGGTATCCACATAGCTTTTGGTTGTTAGGATTAGTGTATATATATTGTTGGGTGTGCATATGTGACTATCTTATATTGTTGTGGCGTATCTTACGATATGGTATCTTAGTATCCTAGATTTAGCTTGTATCACCTAGTTTATTAGTGTATGAACCCAACCTCATTGAGATAGACTCATGCAACCTAGAAATAGGTAGTTTGACCAAGTTTGACAGGTTTGACATAGCGTTGACCTAGTTTGACTATTTTGAATTAGAAATGACTCTTTAACCTAGATGTTGACTAGTTTAACTTATTTCTTTCTGAAACCTTATATTGATGTTGTATTCCCTATCTAGGTCTTCGAGGTACCGTATCAGACATTTGTGAGACTATTCACCAGACTTCAGGCGAGTACATTCTCTGATAGTTTCTCATTTATGATATCCTTAATATTTATTGTATCTAGTATAGATATCAATGATTTCTTGATACAATGGTTACACGAATTGGTATATTTGGATATCGTCATGAGATATTATTCCTTTGTATTTGGTGTATCTTGTGCAAGCCTTGTTTTATTGATTATCTTGTACATGTACAGACAATGATTCTCGAGGAGAGTCGTTATCTTCCAGGAGAATCCTGTGCCATAGCGTACCATGGTTGGATCCCCTATACCAGTCGGGGGTGGGAAGTATTTTAGTATAGATATGTGATCATACCCTCCTTGTGCATGTCTTGTTCCTTGTGAGTGTTGATCATACACCACACATATGATTAACTAGGTCTTTTACTATTGTGCAAGTTCCCAAGCCGATCATATGTTAAAGCTAGTACTCACACACTTAGTCATTAGTATTCTTGTTTATTGCCATATTGTTCATTCTCGTATTTATTCCAGTATTTTCTTTATTGTATATCTCTTGTACCTATTTTTGCATATTGTATATTCACATCTATTTACTGTTATATAGTTTTTATCATTTCTTAGAACTGCTGTTAGAGATGTACTATGCTTCTTTTCTGAATAGATATATTTTTCCCAAATAACACTTAGGAGTGGTACCCTACACATAACGGGCCTCAGGATGTTGTGGGCTTAGAGTTAGAGACCCTGGCTCAGGAGGGACTCATCCGACTGAGACAGATGACCTAGGACTTATAGCTCCTTAGTACTCTTTTGTACTGAATTTGTCTCCAGCTTATTTGTTTAGTTTTTCTTCAAACTCATTGATGTTATTATTTTTGACTCATGAGTTGTTTGTGGCTATTATATTCTTTATCATATTCATGCTCATTTCTATCTTAGATCTGTGATTGAGTATATTGTTATTGTTGGTGGTTCATTATATTGCTAGATAGATTACCCAAACAACATTCTACTACCAATTATGTGGCGTAAGCTGGACATTGTTCCCGACTTGCATCCCTATATCGGGTGCGGATCGTGATAAAATTCCACATAAACTAATAAAACCTACACAAACATGTACATATGTTATATATACAATGAAATAATAAAGTAGAGTAATCCAAACTTATACAAATAACTGTTATACAATCCTACAAAGTCAAATAAATACAATCAAGTCAAAAAAATACAACCAACTAAATTTTTTTTCACAAACTCAAAAAATCCATCAAGTCGACGGTGGAGGCGGAGGCGGCGGCGGCGGCGGAGGATGGCGGCTAGCCATGTACCGCACCACAACCATAGTGATGATATCCTATATATCATCAGAAGAAATGGTAGACGAAGCAGTGAAAGGAGACGTCGAAGTAGCTGGATGACCCATCGATGCTGTCGGAGGAGCTGGAGTCGTCGGAGTAGCTGGAGGACCCAACGTAGTAACCGTCGGAGGATCCATCGTAGTAGCCGTCAGAGGAGCAGGTGCTGCAACATTATGAGTGTCTATGAACTGTCGGACCAGTCGATATAGCTCATGCACAGTCGTCATGAGCTGCTCCAGAGATATCGTACCAGAAGGAACGCTAGAGCCGGGCACAGTTGAAGCTGGAGTAGCCGTCGGAGGAGCTATGGAAAGAACCGACGGCTGGAATGCCAACGATCCGGTACCGTACATGCTGCGGCCTTTCCCTCTCCCGACAACTTGTACCCATCGATCATTTTTCTCAGTCGGCGTACTGCTCCCAGCGCCCCCTCTAACGTCTCATAAGTTTCCTATATTTATTTATATAAATAGGTTTAGAGTTAAAGATTTTAGAGTTATATGTGCTATATTTAATTTTGGTTAGAGTATCATATTAGATACTAGATACCATAGTATATGTATATAATTTGAGTTATATTTACTATATTTGATTTCTACTATATCTTAAAATTAGATATTAACTAAGGTTCAAAGTATCAGATCAAAATCGGTATCGGACAATTCCTATGAGGTTTAAAGTAAATTGAATCAGTATCGAAATCAGAATCGGTATAGGAATCAGTATCGGATTTCTATGTCATAGTTTGACTGTTTGACCTAGAGTTAACCTAGTTTGACTATTTTGACCTAGAAACCTAAAATTTTATTAAATTATAAAAATAATCTAACTAAATTGACAAAATTTTATAAAGAAAACTTACATATGCTTTGGCGGACCACTCATCTACGGGCTTCCCATCCTTCTTTTTTTAAGGGTCCGCTAGAAGATTACTGGGAAGTCGACGGTCTTAGGGTCTTCTCCGGCTCTGGCGGCCTCGTCGCACTATAAAAATTAAGAAATTAATAAATAAGCAAAAAAAATTAAAATTATAAAAACCCGATCTAGCATATTTTTTTAATACTAATTATCCATAGAAAATGCTCTACGGTTGGAATTGATCCACTAGTATAGAGACCACCGTTACCACGGGCATCTTTCGCCTTCTCGCACTTGGCCTTGTAAGCAAGGGTGTCAATCTTCTTCTTCATCTCCTCCTAGTACTCCACCTTCAACCAATCCTTGCGGTGATCCAGTCCAAGTAACGCTAGTGCCTTCTGGTCATTGATCATATTTCTCAACCCCTTACTGGCGACGGTCTTGTAGAACTTCAGTATATCACTATCTCTATGATCCGTCCACCAGTACAACCTCTGCAAATTAGAAAAATATTTTTTATCATTATAATCAAAAAAATTATATATTATTATAAATAAAATTTATATGCATACCCCGAGATTCTTCATCCAAGCGAATCATCGATCGAGCGGAATGTCACTATAGTTGATATAAGGGCCATCTAAGTAACCCCGCATGATCTTCCCATGATTATTCCCAGCCATGATCGAAAAGAATCTGAAATAAGTAGACAATATACAATTAGAATAAAAAATACAAAATAAATGTGTGAATTGACAAATAAATGCTTATGTCGCTCCATCGGCCCATTGCTCGGGACAATGGATATTGGCTAGTCGATTTGGTAGAGTATGAGGGTCTGCAAATTATGGACGGCTGACATATACTCCGTTGTCCACAAGAAGGCCGAGAAATATATTTTCTCATGTGGGAGCAATTGGTGGAGTAGCTGGTGTAGTAGTGTCGGTAGTGGCTGGAGTAGAAGAAGGGGTAGCGGCTGATGGAAATTCGGGAGATGGAGTAGCTCCTCCTATTGAAAAATGAGTATATGGCTGGGATAAACCATCCGCCACATCTACGAACTCGTCCTCAGGTTGTGTACGAGAATATAGGGTAACAGGAGTAGTGGACGGAGGATGCTGAGAAGAAGGTTCTCTCTGAACTTGTCGTTGTCCTCATCCTCATCCTCGTCCCGATATACTATAGGTAAATCTTAAACAAATAAAGAAATTGTGTCATCAAACAGATAATCATAAAGTAATGGTATGGTGAAATAAGTAAATACTAGTGTGACGATGAAATAAATAATAATCGTGTCATAAAATAATTAAATAAATATCTAAACTAATGTATATATATGTACGTATTAATCGTATTCATCTTCCGAATCGATATCGTCTCCCGAATCATTTTCTGAATCGTCTTCATCTTCTACTTCTTCATTTTTATTTTCACTTTCACTATCACTATCACCTTCATCTTCTAATTATTGTTCCTCGCTCGATACCTCCATATCAGAGTTCTCCTCCATATGTGGTAAATCTTCTATCTCAATCTCTTCGTCAACTCTGTCATCCTCTGCGGTAATGTCAACCCCCATTCCATCAATACCGGTCAAACTCATATATGCAAGTTGAGGCATGACCACCTCATTATCTTGGTATGCTAGATCCCCAACATTATATGTTTTTCTAGCTTTAGTTTTGCATACAACACACCAATATTTATTATTGCGTCGTCAACTAGGATAGCTCGTATAATACACTTGAACCGTTTGACTAGACAACACAAATGGGTCAAAACCTATATTTTTCTTTTCATATTTTATATCAACAAACCCAAACTGTTTGTCAAATTTTTATCCTTGCTTGGGTGTTGTGTCAAACCAATCATATTTAAATAGCATAATTTTTGTCTCATAAAAGTAATCTAGCTCTACAACATCTCTTAGTACACCATAATAGTCGAATTCTGGATCAGCATTATTGACTGAACCTCTCACACATACTCCAAAATTCTTTGTATAATTAGCCTCCTCATCGATAAATGATTGGTTAATAGACTTATCTGTGATTCTAAATTTAAAGCCATTGATGGTGTATCCATCCCAATATTTTACCCTCTTGCTTGGTCTGATAAATGATGCTCGAAGTTGTTTGTTCTGTAAGTTTGTACCAGGACGAAAAACCTGAAATATCATATATCATATTGATATTAGATAAAGATTGGTCTGAATGCTAAGTTTAGAATGCTTAATGTTTAGGTTTCGTACATAATTATGGAACCACGATAGAAATTTTCTTTCAACCGCTCTAGCATGATCATCTTCATTAATATTAGGCCTCTCCATTTTTACCTTAGCTCTAAAGTACTGTGATAATAAGGAGAACAGTTAGAGCAATTATTTTCTAATTATATACAAAATTGAAATATCTTAGAAAGATGTGTCGCTTACTTCTCAATATCTTGCATCTCTTTTATATCACTATTTAACAATATATACTGATAAGCGGCTTCAAACTCATCGTCTTCCAACTAACGTACTTTATTATAACTTGTAGGTTTTCCTCCCATATTGAATATAGTGTGGATTACACTATTCGGGGCATCAACCCAACCGTCATCATTCCTTGGGGCTCTATTATAATTTATTCTGACATGAGTATCAAAGTAGATGGAGCAGAAGTTTGAAATATCATCAATGATACATACTTCGAATATCAAAGCTTCTACATGAGCCTTATTGCCAACCTTCTTCTTCAGGTGATTTAGATACCTATAGATAATATATTAAATCTTAGAATTATTTGAATAAAAATATTATTAGTATAAAGAATTTATACCTCTCAAATGGATATCCAACGATAATCGATGGGAGCACCGACGCGTGCTTCGTATGCAAGACGAATCGACAAATGCTCTATACTATCAAAAAAGTCGAGGGGAAGCACCCTTTCTAACTTACACAATGTCAATACAATATTCTCCTCAATTTCTATTATATGTTGCACCGTCAACTTGCTTGAATATAAATCCCTAAAGAATATAGTTAATTTGGCCAACAGAGTTCATACTTGATGAGGCAACATCTCTCTCAGAGCAATAGATAGTAAACTCTCCATAAACACAAAGAAATCATGACTTTTCATATTTGTCAGATTGCGTTTGTTGAGATCAACACATCTTGCCAGATTTCATACGTAGCCGTCAGAAAATCTCAACTTTGAAATCCAGTTGCATATTATCAATTTATCCTCCCTACTCAATGTAAATGGTGCTGGAGGCTTGACCCAATTTCCTTGCCACTTCGTTTTAGGTGCAAATACAAATGGGTGCAAATAATTTCTAAGTTATTTCTTGCTTTGACATTTCTTTCATTTTATCCTTGATATCCATTACCGTATTGAAGATGTTGTTCAATGTAAAAGATTGTGCCTTATAAGATTGTCCTTCCAATAAGGTAAGTCCCAAAAGATACTATACTTCATCTACTTATGTCTACGTCTGAACCCTTCAAAGTGATCGACCGATATCAGATCTTCCATCACAATCGATAATCCATCTACCTCTTTCCAAACTTTGTCGCATGATAGTCTCAACGGGGGCAAAGATACTTCCTGTTTACCAGCTCTAAAGGCATCACTGTTCCTTCTCTACGGATGCGACATAGTAAGGAACTGACGGTGACAATAAGAAAAGCATGCTTTTTCTTTATTCTGGAGACAGAATACCTTACTCTTTTCCATACATATCGAACAAGATAAAGTACCATGAGTACTCCACCTCGATAACATTCCATATGCTAAAAAATTATTGATGGTCCACATGAGAGACGCTCTCATCTTAAAGTTCTGCTCCTTCGATATATCATATGTCCGAATGCCGAATTGCCATAATTGTTTCAACTCATCCACCAACGGCTGCAAATAGATATCGATGTTCTTCTTTGGATTTTTCAGACTGGGTATGATAAGTGTCAAGAACATGATAAGTGCAAATTCGGGATGACATAGATCAAAATATTTCCATGCCTCTCCATCGAAAGATGTGGTAATTCTCTTTCATCCATCTTTCGTTTCTTGTTATGCCAAGTCATATGTTGTGTTGTATTTATGGACATATACATCCTCTGTAGTCTCTTTATAATTGACAAAAAATGCATGTACTTATAGGGACGCAATCTTGCTCGGACAGTTGACTTTATTTTGCCTCGAATTGGCTTATACCGGTCCGCATGACCGAAAATGCATTTATCTTTATCATTGTTCTCCTTATAGTACAACATGCAACCATTTCGATAATAATCTATCTTTTTATAGCCTAATCAAATTTTTTGTATCATCTTCGACTTGTAGAAGTTTTCAGGCAACTCCTTCGATCATTTTGGCAACAACTCTCTAACAAACTGAATTATCCGGTCGTAGCATTCCTGCTGCAAGTTAAAATCAGACTTTAGGTTCAAAAGCCGCATTACCACTGACAGGATAAAATAAGAATCATAACCCGGGTATAACAGAGTATCGACATTCTTGAACATATCATATAATTCCTTCACATTAGGATTAGAATCCTTCGGATTAAAACTTGGACCGGCCGCATCAAATACCATCTCACGCGCCAGGTTTCACCATCGATATTCAAAGTTATCTCCGAGAGTGGACTCTTCTACCTCCATATTGAAGGAAAAATGATAATATTATAAAAATAAAGGTTTTACTTGAGTCGTCCACTCCTTGTAGTTCAGTACGAAATCCTTCTTGTAGAGATGCTCCCCCACGAGATCCACTTCTTTGAATGGTATATTACGACATTTGATACAAGGACACTTGATCAGCCTTCCATCCATGAAATGAGGTTGACTATGGGCATATTTGAGAAATTTCTCAACGTCCTCCAAGAAATTATCTGTCAAACCAATCATACACTCATGTCGCCGATTGTACATCCATGATCGGTCAACTAAGTATCGACTCATTAATTTACATGTACCATATATATTAATTCAAACAATATAGATTAATTAGATTCAAGATGATGTAAGATATTTGCTAAAGGATTAGTTAGTTAGGATTCTTGATGAAGAAGTCTCATAAAGAACTATATTTTGTAAAATTAGGATACTTGATGAAGAAGTCTCATAAAGAACTATATTTCGTAAAAGATAGAGTTAGGATACTTGTTTTACATGTATCCAAAATTATACTTCCTCGACACTTATCCGAATATGGCCGATACATGCCTTAGCATAGTAAGGTTGTAAAAGCAAGTAAAAAATAAACTTATCTATCATATGTAAACTAATTAGCAAGGGTGACTACTAAGAAACAACTAATCGGTAGTATCGACGATTTCAGATTGGAATATCAGATTTTTTTTGTATCAGAAAGGAAATAATTATTTGCAAATTATTAATATTTTAGAAAATATATATATTATACATTTAGGCATAATTTTGAGTATTTTCGGTGTTGTTTCTTAGTATTTTTGAAAATGAATACTAGTGTTTCGTATCGTGTCCGTACAGGTCTGTGTCTAGTATTTTTCAAAATGAATACTAGTATTTCATATCGTGTCTGTATATTTATGCATATGTTATACATTTTTAGAAAATAACTATTTGCCAAAGCTACTAGTATTTCGTATTGTGTCTGTACGAGTCCGTGTCTAGTGTATCATGTTTGTACGTATCTGTGTCCAGCATATCGTGTTTATATGTGTCCAACACCCAAAATCCAAATATAATAATTAACAAAATTAAAATGAGGGTTAGGGTTTACCTTAGCCGGCCAGAGAAGGAGTTGAGAGGAGAGGGGTGGCGGGTCGCTGGAGAGGGAGAGGAAGAGGAAGTAGTAGCGGGTCACTGGAGAGGAGGAGGATATGGGGGAGGGTCATCGGAGGAGGGGCGGGTGGGGATCTGGGTCACCACGAAGGAGGGGTCGGGTTGGGGTCTCCTCGAAGGAGGAGGCGGGTAGTCGGAGGAGGGGGCGGGTCGGGGTCAAAACGGCTACCGTATTTCGAACGGGTCGGAATACGAGATCGTTCGACAGGAACCCAAGAATACGATAAGTTAAAGGAAGCTCGAAAATCTCACCCACAATTGTAGCACCTTATGCTAACAACTGCTCTATATGGCCAAATATTTTATTAAGATATTGATCAGGGGCCGTGGCTCTAACTTGCTGCTGGTTCTGTCTTACTGAACTTGCACATTCTGCGTCGGACGTTGCTGCTGGAACTGCTGGGTCTGCGTCGAGAGAGGACACTGGGCTAGTGGCCAAACTGTTAATTTTGGTCCTCACAGCCCTTAAATTGCTGCCCGAGGCCGAGATGGTAACTGGCAGACTGAAGAATTTTATGGGTACATGATTGGGCGTGAACAAATCATATTGTCGGATCCCCCATATCTGAGACACGGGCCATTTTCCCTCCTATATTGATCTTTGGTGTGCCCTGGCTTGTTGTAGTGGATGCATCCCGCTGATATATACTGCCTAATAGATTGTACTGAGGTTACTGTAGAGGTTGGAGGTACAGGCAAGCAAAAAGTTCTTACTGCTAGTGCTGGAGGTGATGACTGAATACTGACTACTCTCATGGATGAGTGCGACCTCTTCTGGCTTCCGGTCCGTGCTAATAATCTCTAGCCGGCAAGTTCTTGGGACCTAGCAGCCCTGAGTACTATATCGTAGGTGGTATAATTATGACCAGGTGGTATAATTATGACCCACCATAAACTGCTGAAGCTCTAGATGTAACCCTTGCTCAAATCTCTTGGCTCGGTCTTCCTCGAAAGCTGCCATATGAGGAGCAAATTGGCTAAGTTGGCAAAACTCGACCGCATATTGGTCGACCAATTTTATGTTCTGGCGGAGGTTGCTAAACTGGTGGTAGAGCTGGAACTTGGCAGTTGTGTAAAAATAATTCTTCTGAAAGTGCTCCGTGAATGTCTGCCAGTTAATGGGTTTCAGAAGCTCCATTTCTTGTGCTGCCCACCAATCTCGGGTAAGATCTGATAGTTGTAACTTTATGACTGCAACCGTCTTATCGTCTGGAGTCTTAGTTGTATCCAGGATGGCCTCAAAATCCTGGAGCTAAGAATCTACTGAAACTGCATCTTCCATGCCGAGGAACTTGGTTAGGCGCATACAACTAACATTGGTCGTCGCGTTGTGAGTATAACGCATGTTGTTCTCGAGTGCTACTCTAACTCCCTGGCAAATAGTAGTATTGGTCTATTCTTATCTTACTGAAACTGTCGGCTGAGTTGGACCACTTGTTGGTGAAGCCGGAGTTGTTGTTGTTGTTGTACCATTATCATAGCTTGGATCATCTCTAATATAGACTATGGGACTGTCTGCCCTGGTTGTACTGGTAGAACTAGTGGTATTGTTTGGGCTAGCTGGACTGGTATAAATGGCAAACCGGGCTGAACTGGTCATTCCGACTAGACTGGTAGAGCTGATCTTGCTGGTTGAGCATGCATGACTTGCGAAGCCGGCTGATAAAAAGCTACTAACGCTTGCCCTTGGTTCAATATCAGAATCTGGCCCTGGCCTACTGGATCTGCTGGAGTTATCGGTACAATAGAACCCTCGGAAGGAGGAGCAAGTAGGGTGTCCGTGAAGGATAAGAACACAAAGATATCAACAAGGGACGAGAATGGAGCAATCATGTCAAGCAAGTTTGAAGTTCAAGAAAAGTGAGAGGTGCATGTTGCAAGTGGAGTTCAATCAAAGATTATAGAGGATTGAGATTCTAACAAGATGAGTCCTCCCACAAGTCTAAAAAATAGACCTACATGGGCCACCAAAAAACCCTTATCACGTGCAACTCCTAGAATACTTGGTAAATACGGGGACTGACATGGCCAACCACACCTTGCAGATTATCAAAGTAAGTCGCAATGTGTTAAGGTGGTCTAGAAGACAGATGGGTGAACTCTAGCATGCCATGACGTTAATCCCAAGGCCGAAAAATCCTAGTATCTCAATCCAGTACATAAGTGCAAGAGTATATCATATATGAAAGTGAAAAGGTATCCCAAATTACATACCACATATGATCATGAAGCTAGTGAATACAAAATACTACACTAGCATAGTATAAATATACATGATCAAATATACAAGCCATGGTCTAATATATACATCATGTTGACCGTAGTCTCAAAAATATTAGGAGCTAACCCTGCCCCTTGCTGAATACCACAAAATAAAGTAATCAAGACGAGGGTGGAAGGAGAAAACCTACTCGTGAGCTTCGACCGCAGTCCTACGAGTGTGAGCCATCTTGCTGGAAATACGGTGGATCCTGGTTCTCTTCGGGGTATCCTGGCCATGCAAAGCCAGTAGGGTCAGAACCCCAAGCAATAAGTACCACAAAAGATCTCGAGGTGATAGACCAAACTATATCACAACATAAACAGAAAATGACATAAAAGAAATAAATGCCAATCGAGACTTGTACGATACAAATATACTTATCTCAAAAATAATACTGGAAGAACTGATAACAAGTACAAAAATAAATGTAAGACGACGAACGGTAAGAGAGCATAGGGACTACTCTAGATCGGGACCACAACCCTTAAACCAAACAATGATCCGGGTTGTAGACCTTCACCCGAGCAGAACTTAGCACCCTAACCATGCGCCGATAGAAAATAAAAATATAAGAGAGAGCTATAGTAAAAGTAACATCATTCATGGTACGGCCAAACAACTTTACGGCTTGCTACGATTAACTAGCTAGGGTTGTCACAGACATTAATTACTAAATACGTATTTTAAGAATATTGATCCCACCGACACTGCAGTTAACCCGGATGGACAAGGGTATGCTTGTCTATTAAACTTAAATGCACATTCAACCATAAAATAACATAACTTGTTACTTTTTATAAACATAAATTAAACTTATAAGTATAAACTTATAATCATAAACTTGCTTTATAAAAACAAAATTGTATATAAACTTGTCTTGCAAGTGCTGCAGCATGCGTAAACTTGGTCAATCATGGAGCCCTTACCTAGCAGGGTTGTTCCATGCTGCATGGGGCCCTTAGAGATCGAGGTAGCCGGTAGCGCAATATTCTTCTATCCCAATGATCTAGAAATTTTTTATCTTGTTTAGTCATTACTAAATTATTTCAAGTTCTCGGGTCGTTGACACTTGAGAACTCCCTAGAATGACGAGTCACGAATACAAGCTTTTTATGAGTTATCGTATTCATGACATATGATACATTGGGCAATACTCACACTCGATTGCCAATGCCAAATGCAATGGATTTTATACTCAAATATTTCTAGGGTGTCGTGAGGATTGTGAACTTGTATATAAACTTACATCCAAAACTTGTCTAGTATTATAAACTTGTATCAATATAAGACAGAACACAATAATAATCATAAAAAGAAATTAGCAAACGAACATAATTAAGGGAAACACAAAATGCACAAAAGAATTTCTATCCACAAGGATTCACTGGCCTCATGCACCCAATTGTTGCATAGACTCACTTGCCGCATGATCGTAGTTAAAGTCTACTCCTTGGGCAAGTGCTGAGTGGTAGGTCAATAATAAAGTGTCAGTGAGGTGACATAAGGTGATTGATGTGACATGCCAATAATGCGTGTCAAAGAAAAGCCAAAAGCATAAAAGGTGTGCACGAAAAGATGTGCAAGGAAAGGACACATATATCGCTTCTAAGTCAAATGACAGATAGGCCGCATGGGCTTCTAGCCGCATGGGCTTCTAGCCGCATGGACAACTAGCCACATGAGCTCCTAGCCCCATGAACAACTCCCCCTTAGGGAAATCTCATGTGTTCAGTACTCTATGCATTCAGCTTAGGGACGCATATGCAGAGATAGCCATGTGCCTAACAAGATAGGCGTCATGATAAAAAGGGCGTATGAAGCTGGGCGCATGGAATTCCTTCGTCCCAAAGTAGCACAACTCCATGGGAAAGCTCCAAAAATCCAAAACAATATTTTTTTCATAAAACTTCATTTAACTCCAAATCAAGTAAAACAAAAGCCAGATTACATGGAATAGAATGCTTTAACAAAAGGAACAACTATTTTTCGAAAACACTAAATCTTAATAGATCAAAACTAAGAAATACTCATAGAACCCATAAAAATCCTAAACTTAAAACTCAGATGTACAAAATTTTATACTTCAAAATCTAAAATTCGAAGAACTAAATATGATCAACAACTGAAGGAGAATATTTTCTATCAAATACATTTTTAAAACAACATATATATGAAAAATCCAAAAATTTATAACTTTAGCTTTGAGCAAGATATACTTGCCTAAGAGTCCAATGACCTCTTCCTAGCTGGGTCCGGTGCTAGGGTTCAGCTAGAGAAGGTGTACAGGGTGAGGGAGAAGGGAGAAAGGAAGAAGGAGATAAAAATAGAGAAGAAGAAAGAGAGAAGAGAGAGAAAATCTCATATATATACTAAGAGGAGAGAAATAATGGTTTAGTTATGGGATCAGTTAAATAAACCGAACTAGATATCCATTCTACATGCAGATCCTAAATCGGGTCTATGGCAATGCCAATAGGTATTTTACTGGTCTCTGGTAGTCTCTCAAAAACGGAAAACAAAGATAAAATGATAGGAACCAACATGAGAATTACAGCAGGAATATATTATTAAGAAAAAAAATTAAATTCAAGAAATTCAAGAAATACCAAATTTGGAATCGGGTGTGACCATAATAGATTTTACCAACTCAATAAGGTCTCCAAAAGAATGACACTAGGCCGGCCATCCTTCTTTACTTTGCTGATAAAACTCCACCATACTATAACAATCCATATGGCGTAATTGATGGATAAAGGAATTCCAGATATCACACTAGTAAGTCCCCTCCAGTAACCCCCAGAATAGTAGCTCACTCTTCTTTATTAGTGTAATCAGAGCTAAAGTAGATTATACTCTTGTCTTTATTCAAATGCACATCCGTAAGCTTTTCAAACTCCTCTATGATATCCGTTACAACAGCAAGACCTTCCTTTGTTAAAACCAAGAAGACCAACTGGTCATCGGCATATATCAAATGAGAAACTTGTGGCCTTACCTTTCTATATAACAAAATAATCTGCTTCTTATATACATCAGAATCCATCATACACGTAAAGTACTCCATCACTAGCGTATACAAGTATGGAGATAGCAGATTGCCCTGGCGGAGGTTGTGATTGCTTCTAATAAAACCATACGGTTGGCCTTGGATGAGATCAGAGAACATTGTCACTGAGATACACTCCTACACCATGTCAACCTTGGTCCTATCAAAGCCATAACAAGAATAATTTGACATATAAACTCCTTATTGACCATATCATAGGCCATCTGCAGGTCCAATTTAACACAAGCTTTCTGACCTGTGAGACTCGTCTCACAATATTCGTATTTTATGCGGATACATTTTTGTGTGCTAGTTATTGCATTTTATTGGATCTCGAGGAAGCTCATAAATTCTTAAAATTAAAAGTTTACTATATGACCGGTATACCGATGGTATACTACAGTATACCGACGGTATACTGCCTGGCAGATATTTGTTTGACTTTCGAGATATTTTTGAGATATTTTTAAGATATTTCTCTATAAATAGTACTTTATTCTTTTCATTTCTTTCCTTCTCTTTCTTCCTCCTCTCTTCTTTATTTCTTTCTCAAACTTGGAAGCATGGTCTTGAGACCTGGAGTGTGGTTTCTGAACCCCTTCGTAGTGGTGTACTCGAAGGTTTAGGCTGGGAGCTATCTTTAGGAAAGTACCACTTGCCAATTTTGTTAACTTCTTTTACTTTCTGTCATTTTACTTTCCTGAAGCTTGGTTGTTACTTTTTAGCTTAGGCTTAATTTACTATTTTTGTTCATATCGTAATTTCTAGCCTAGTGACCATCTCGGTTTTGATTTCTGATAGAATCTTGTTCCGTCCCTTTTTCGTAACTAGGTAACAAAAATGGTATCGGAGTTATGACCATAAGATTTAGTCCATATTGTGATATAAGACTTACCCTAGACTTGATTTCCTGTTTGACTTGGTTCTAGTAATTTTTGGAATTTGATTTGGATTCAAAAAATTAGACTTTACTTGACTTTAACTATGTTTATCCTTGGAAACCGGCATACCGACGGTATACTACAGTATACCGACAGTATACCAATTTCAACCGACTTAATTTCTAGATTTTTTTGTGAACCATATCGGCATACCGATAGTGTACTATAGTATACCAATGGTATACAGATCCTGCCGACATTTGTTGATTGACTTCAGGATATTTTTCTTGGCCAGCATACCGATGACGTACTGGGATGTGCCGACGGTATACCGATTTGTGGAACTTTATTTTCCAATAATTTTTTGCCTAATTAGAATAACATACCGACAATATACTATAATTTATCGATGATATACCAATTTGTTGGAATCTAGAACTTTTTGTGTTTTTCTTATCTCTGGACCGGTGTGCCGACGGTGTACTGGACTGTACCGACGGTATACCGATCGTTCTCGTTCTTTAGGAATTCTTGGTTTTTTTGTGATTCCATTATGATACTTCTAGCTTTTTCTTGGATACGCGATAACTTGACCTAATTTTGGACATGAACTTACATGGTTTCATATGACTTGACTTGACTTGGCTTTACTCGATTTTACCCGACTTTGCCCGTCTACACGTGATGACATGATTGACTGGACTTGACTTGGCATGACTTTACATGACTTCATCGGACATGGCTTAACTTAGTTTTACTTGGTTTTATTTAGTTGGACATAACTTCACAGGCTTGTACATGGCTTTACCTGGTTTTACATAGCTTTACCTGGCTTCATCTCGATTGATATGGCTTCACAAAGCTTTACCTGGCTTTACTTGATTATAAACACGTAGCTTGGTTGTTGTCATAGCATACATGAGTCCGTATGTGCAATATATATTAAACCTGTTTATATTATTATTAGAACTTATTTTGTTGTATCATGTCTAGGATGGACTCTGTAGAATGCCATACCAGAATTCATACAAGAAACTGCTAGGGGTTAATAACTAGAGATTCACTTAGTATATGGCTGGAGATTTTCTTAGATTACATGTAGTCCTGGTTATTCATACAATTATCTTATGGAGTATCCAATGGTTTATATTATGGAATATTTTGAGGAGTATCCGATGCTAGGTTGTGCATATGGATATCCCAGACAGACTGTAAGGACATGCGATAAGATGGAACTCTAGTATCGTGTTGCATTATAGTTGTTAGTAATTAGGATTGTGATAACCCTAGTTAGTTAAAGTATCAAGCCGTACTTATATGATTTGTCGTGATTTATGAATGATGGACAGTCTAGGGTTTACATAATCATACTTTTATTTTTTGCACTTGTTACTCTATTCATTACCAGTTTAGGATATGTCTCATTGCAGGTTTACAATATTTTTTTACTATCCGGAGATCTTTTACATTATGTCTTCACTTTCGATATTTGTATTGCTTGTGCCACTCCCCATTCCCAAAATACTTATTTTGGGATATATTTATTTCTTGCTTGTATTTATTCCTGCTTAGAGTATTTCTTGCTCGCATTATCATTAGGTTGCATGCATGGAGACTAGACCCGTTCTTTAGTTTAGCACAGTTTATGGTTTATTTGTGGGTTGGTTTATTCATAAATTTGAACCCTTGGTCTAAATATCAAACACTAGCTATATAAGCTAACTTGTTTTTCTCTCTTCCCTCATTCTTTATTTCTCCTTTTTGCTTTCATTTCTAGGCAAGTACACCTTGTACTACATGGAGAAACCTTTTGATTTTTGTTTCTTGTTCTTTTCTTGTATTTTATTAGTCCATTATGTGCTTATGATAATTCTGACAGCTTTTAATAATTGGAGTTCTCGGTTTTGATGGATATATTTGCTTAGATCTACTTTTCTAACTTAGGGTTTCATGGGTTCCTTGAGTTTTTGGTAGTTTTGATCTACAAAAATATAGTATTTTCAAAAAATAGTTTTTGGGAACGATTGAGTACTTTATTTTGAACGTTTTGGCTTTTGGTTCACTCAATTCTGAGTTAAAATAAAGTTTTTATGAAGGAAATAAAATTTAGATTTTGGAGCTTTTCCGCCATGGCCGAACCTGTTGTTGGAGAAGACGAAGTCTTTATGCGGCCAGCGAGCTATAAGGCTGAAAGTGCTATGCAGCCCGAGAGGATTATGCGGCCCGAGCTCTTACCTCATATTTACCAGCATGAGTCCATCTTGTTGGACGCATGACTGCCATCACACAAGTATCCTTGAACACTTGTGTTCACTCGCTGAACAAATAGAAAATTCGCTAAGTCCAAAATTGTCACGACCCGTACCCGGTTTAGGGGCACGAGTGCGTGGGTACGTCCAGCCTACGCCGCAGCATCGGCGGTAGAACGCTGTCAAGGTCTTGATACTATCTAACTAATGTCACGCAAGCATCCAATCTCCATTAAGAGGCACGGATGACACAAATAAGATGAACACATACTCAATCACAGGATTACAGCACGATAAGATTTCGAATAGTAAAACTAAAATTAAACACAACACAAGTCCACAAGTAATATTCTAACTCAACAATATCCAAGAATCATCAAAATGCCGGAGACAAATCCGGTACCAAATAGTCTACTTAAAGAACTAACAATAAATAATAACTCCGGATAGACCTTCCAGAATCACAACTAAACTACCAAGTCTGCAGCTACTCACCATATGGTCCATAAAGTGTCGGACAGCGGTCCTCTAAGGCATAGTCTGGAAAAATATTTCCAGTCAGGAAGGAGCAAAGCAACACTCTCAAATAACAGTTCCATTAATTGATAATGTCTATAATACAATAAAACATGTCATGCTAGCTACTGAGAAGACAGTGAATTAAATGCAATGGCAATTTAAGAGAGACAGGCAATGTAAAGAGACAGGCAATAGGCAATATGATATAGTCAGTGCATGTATGAAAATGAAAAGAACAAGAAACATCATCATATACGGGTGATGTAGTATATGATTTAAATAGGGAACTGTAATCTATTCTAAGTGTTTGAAATAGTAGTTCAAAATATGATCGGCTTGGAAACATGTACGATAGCTACAGGGCCTGGCTAATCATGGGTGAAGAGCATGATTAACACTTACAATTTCTACACTGCAATAAGAGGTTATGATCACATTTCTTACTAACTACTTCCCCGCCCCCAACTAGTACTGTGGATCCAACCATGACACGTCACGATACACGAGCAAGTCAAGTCTATCATGTACGATATCTAAATATACATGTCGTGTACAATGTCAATACGATAATCAAGGTAACATCTCATGACTGCAGATCCAAGCTATACTAGTCCGTGTAGCACAGTGTCAAAGATTCAGATGTAACATTTCATGATTGTTGAATTTATAGAAATTATCAAGAATTGGAAATTATCAGAGAATGTACTTGCCTTGGGTCCTTAGCTGGTAATTATGGATGTCCTGTTCCAGAGTATCCCCTGGGTGAACCAACAGTCCTAAAGACATAACACAATATAACATTTGCATCAGAAGCTACGCTAACACACAGTCAAAACACTGGCCTTAGGGCCATGCCAGACAGGGTACTAGTCACTAGGGTCACCTAGTAGATAGATACGTAATATACATATCTTAAATAACATATATACTTACAATATATCTATATATATCAAATTAAATACATATGCAATATATATATATATTAAAAATATACTAAGGGTTTATACAAAATATATCTACACATACGAATTAACAAAATACATACATAGACTAATTACATATATATACAAAACATTTTTCATATATCATCTATATATACATTAATACATACACACCATATACTAAATGCATATACATATATACCCAATATTCATACGTATACACATGCATTAATTAAATACATACCTGTAAAATTTATTATACATACTTAATTATAGAATTTATTTAAATACATACTATACTCATACAATTAATTACTAATAAATAAATAATATACCAAAATATGTTTATACGTATATATATAGGTACACATATTTATACCAAAATAATACATATTTAATACACATTTTCTATATGAAAATACAATGAAATATTCAACATATATCATTTAAATACGTATCTATATACATATATATTTATATCTACACATAAATAATATATACAAATACATATACTATTAAATATTAATTAATTAAATGCTATACATATACATGCTAATATTTACATATACTTATACATTGATTAACAATATACAATTATATTCACATTAATTAAATACCTACAATACATATTCATTACATTATGTATATACCCATACGTATATACATATGTATATATACATATATATATATATACATATATATGTATATATATATATATATATATATATAAGAAGAAGGAAGGGGAGAGAAGAGAATGGCTCACTGTGAGGGGGTGGTCGGGCTCGCTGGCCGGCCGCCGGACTGGAGACCGCCGGAGTTCAAGGAGGAGCAGTGGAAGGGGAGTGTCTCTGGTGGTGGAGGAGGCTCGAGGAGGAATGGGGAGCGGGCTCGGTCGCCGGAAGAAGAGCAGCAGGGAGCAAGGGGGAGTTGGCCGCCGGGAACAGGGAATGGTCGGGGAGGAGCAGGCCGTGCGGGTTGGTGAAGGCAGTGGAGGGGCCGGCTGCGGGGGATGGGCAGGGAGTCGGAGTGATCGGCTCGGTCGCCTGAGCAGATCGGCGGGGATGTAGTGGTGGTGATGATGATAGAGATGATGGTGGTGATGGGAGTTGGCCGCCGGCTGAAGGAGTTGGCCGCCGGGGAACTGTCCGCCGGAGTACTGAGGGCCGCCGGGGGCTGCACGGAGCAGTGGGACTGACCGCCGAAGTAGGCCGGACTGCGAGCAGCGGAGGCTGGCTGATGGTGGTCGGCCTGGCCGCCCGCTGAAGGAGTGGCCGCCGGGTGCACCACAGAGGGAGGAGATGGGGAAGAGCACAGCCGGGCCGGGCAGTCGCCGCGGGGAGCCGCCGGGCTTGGCCGGCCGGGAACAGAGATGGGGATGCACAGTAGAGTTAAGTTTTCCCCCCTCTCCCTTTATTTGAATTCTGAATTCAAATAAAATAAAGAAGAAGGAGAAGGAAGAAGGAGAAGGAAGAGAAAAAGAAAAGAAGAGAAGAAGAAAGGAATCCTACGTATGAGAGAGGGAGGTGGAGACTTGTGAGGTGGGGGAAAACCTAGGTTGTCTAGGGATTAGGGTTTGATGTAGACATAACATTATATAGGGATGAGTGGATGTGATGGAGGGTTGTGATTGACCCTCTAAATAAGTGGTCTAGATTGAACATGAGGAAAATTAAATCATGGGGGATTTAGGGTGAGGTTTAATTAAAATATTAAGGATTCCTCATTGGTTAAAATAATTGGGTGTTGGCACAAAATGCCAATTTATAATTTAACCCCCTTAAATTCGGGAAATTGCACAAACACATGAAATGACGAAAATTTGGCGGGCGATTCGGGGTCCGGTATTTTGTAGGGTCAGGGGACGCTGTAAGTTGGGTACGGGCTTAAATAGCAGGGCACTGGAATTAAATTAGGATTTTAGAATCAGATAAAATGGTATCCTCAATTTAAATAGAAATAAATGCAAGTTGTGTTCAACAATTAATTAGGAGTACATGGGGCCAAAATCAGGTCAGGTCATCAATACCAATAATGAAGAAGACTCAGATCAGAATATTATCCTAATTTGGGCCGCACGAAAAATAGGTCAAGATTGCCTCCAATTTCAATTGGAACGCACAACGATACAAAAATAGGGATTTTAAATAACGTCCGCGACGATTTTTGTGCGGCCAGAATTAATATACAGAGGACATAATTATGAGTTGCAAAAATAGCAGAATGGAAGGCGGGCATGTCTAGGGCAAGATTGTGAAATTTGTTGGAAGACAAAAGCTAGGGTAGCGCTCCAAATATCGAAGCAAAGGCAATGCGCAAAATATTAAATAAAATACAGTAATTAATTACAAACTCCAAGAATTAAATTCTAAATAAATAATTAAATCCCGAATTCTACAATTCGGACATGTGTTCGTCTACTGGGCTTCTAGGTCAATTATACCATCACAACACAAATGAACACTGTCTATAATACAATATATTAAAGTACACATCACACAGTTATTTAATTTAAATATATACTATTCATGCAATTAATTAATTATAACTACAATAATATTAAATATTGTAAAAAGTCGAAAATACCCCTATTTTCGGAATGTGGTAGTGACAAGTCTATCCACCTTAAAAGAATTTCGTCCTCGAAATTCAAAATCCTCATAGTAGCATTTAATCAGGCACATTATTTTTCCCTCAAAATTTAAATTCGTCATCCATGAAATCCGGTAATAATCCACAAGGTCTTTTCACAATTTCAAACTTTTAAAATTATTGCATAACCTGAAAAATCCTCGAAATAAAAATCAAAGCCCATTTATCAAAATTTCCTCGAATTTTTTTTTTTTTTTTTTATAATTCAGTACTCAGAATTTAATATCCACTCCTCTAACTTGATTTTAATCAATGCACCGATATATAATGTAATCTCGTCCAAAAAGTTTGAATTAAACATTTATCCATCAAAAAATTTATTTCTCGATTTTTCCTCTTTCCTCAAAATACTTAACAACGCGATACTTAAGGGTTCTCCAAATGCAACATCCAAATATAACATTTTGAAAATTTCCATAACTTGCAATCAAATAATTATAGTGATAATCTCTCTAAAATTTCCAAATTTTAATAATCCATTTAATCATGTCATAATCTTTCTGGAATTAATAAACCACCAATTATGCAATGTTAATTTCTTAACCATTTATTTAAATCAATATTTATCCTCAAATTTTAATCATCTTGTTCCTCTTGTCAAGTAATAACCTCTTCATGAATCTTTACTACAGTCAACACCAATAATCACGGTCTAAGAAAATTCTACCTAGTCATACCACATACAATCTAGGGGGAACATACGTGGTTATGGCCTCATTTGTTATGGTGTTGCAGTCTATGCATCAGGGGTACTACTAACTACATTCTAACAAGAAAATCATGCATACAACTATTGTACTAAGCAATCAATCCATCAAATAGGTAGGAACAGAATAAAGGAAAGAACAGAAACTGCTAACACATTACCTGCAATATCGGTCTCCTCGACCGTCATCGCAAATGCCCGCCCTGCTGGGGTGGTTCCCTTTGCGGGTGCTGAGCATTATACGTTTCCACAGGTAGCCTAACTGGATCTCTATAATCTGGAGCTGCGCGCTGGCCGGGAAGATAAGGGGCTAGAAGACAATCCCTTACTCGATGTTCCGCAGTGCCGCAGTGCAAACAGAGTCCTAGCCTCGTTCTACAGCTCTCCCAAAGGTGACCTGGCTTCTTACAGAAATGACAAGTCTGTTGTGTCTCTCTTGGAGGCTGTTGCTGATCCTGCTGAACATGAATTGGTGCCTGGTACTGCTGTTGATACTGATACTCCCATGGATGTTGCTGGATAGGAACTGGTGCTAGGTACTGCGGTGGATGCTGAAATGTCCATGGTTGTTGCTGAATATGGAATGGTACTTGGTACTGCTGTTGGTGCTGAATACGGGGATGCTTGGCTGGTCCTGCGCTATCATTTGTATCTCCAAAAGTATTGTGACTCCTCTTAGGCCTGAGATCCAGATCCTCTTCTGCGATCTGAGCCTCCATCAAGATAGCCTCATAGGTAACGGTACGACGACCAGAAGTGCGCGACTTAATCTCTCTTGTCAGTCCCTTTCTAAATTTCCGGGCTCGATCTCCTCGGTCCCGAATCATAGACGATGCAAAACGGCTCAATCTACAAAATTCTGCAGCGTACTCGTCGACCGACATGTTTCCATGAACTAAGTCATGAAACTGACTTTCCAAGGTTCCCAATGCCACGTCGGGAAAGAACTTCTCTTTGAAGAGTTCCTTGAAGGTCTCCCAAGTAAGTCCTTGTGCAGTAATTCTCGGTTCCGTGCGATACCACGTGAGTGCGATATCGAACATCTGTCTGCCAGGGGCTTCTATCTGCAAGTTCTCCGGAATCTGGGTCAATCGCAGGCTTCTCTCTATATCCTCTAGCCAGTCGTCAGCGTAGAGTATCCCTTCGGTGCCTTTGAACTCTCGAGGCATCATCCTCTTGAAATCCACTATAGTGCCTGATCTCTGTTGCTGGGCAGGAAACTGCTGGTACTGTGCTACTTTCTCCAAAGCTTGGAGAGTCACCTGATGAGCATTCTCCATGTTTTCTTTCATCAGCTCGGTTTGTGCCTGGTACGCTTCTGCTTGCACCCTCTGAGCCTCGGCTTGAACTCGCTGAGCGTCTGCCGTCACTCTCTGGGCATCTACCATGCCTTGGATCAAGGTAAACATCTGCGTTCCGTCAATGGGCAAACCTCCGGGAATCGGAGTTGATGGAGGAGGAAGGTTGTCCGTTACAGCTGCGGCTATCCTCTTAACAGGTGGAGGAGAAGGATCACCTACGTGCATCGGAGATGTAGGAGGAACTACGGCTGTCTGTCCATCAGGTAGAGAGGTGGCAGACCCCTCTAAAGCTGATGTTCCCGCTCTCATAGACCGTGTCTGCGGCGACATCTTGAAGACAGATCCCAAAGAATCAATTAAGGTAAAATGCGATATCATCAAGGAAGGACAGTATAGTTCTAAAGAAGCAACATTCAAGATAGATAGATTGGGAATAACAATCCTAGTTGTGATTGCACAGGTCAAAGATGCATACATGGTCTGATATCTCTATCCCCTAGGTATCACGGTTCTATCACAAACACACTCACTGCTAGCTTTCTTACCTACTGCAACAGTTGATGCTAGTTATTCTTATCACCCAAGTGCATATCAAATGCAACACTCTTTACTAAATACTGCTCTCTCTAATACAATCTTAAATGGACACCCAGGTCAGTGGGCAGTGAGATCTCAATTATACTCAAGCCAACAGATCCTTACACATGCATCTCATCTATTGTATACTAATATATCTCTCCCACTATAAAATCTTATCCTCAGATAAATTTTCCTCAAAATAACTCCTCGAATAAAATTTTAAGGTAAATTGCATACACTTTCCTCAAGGTTAATTATTTAAATACTAAAATAAAACTTAATCACACAAAATCCTTACAGACTTGTCTAGGTTTATTGAATCGAATCTTAATCCTCAAAATAAAATTTTAATAACAATATTTCAACTCCTCAATTTCAATTTTTTTTTTTTTTTTTTTTTGCAATTCATTGAAATCTTCAAAATAAAATTTTTATAACAATCTCAATCTTCTCAGAATTCAAAAATTTGAAATTCACTTTCAATCCTCAATTTAAAATTTAAATCCGTATCTTGTAGTCCAATAGCCCTAGTGTTATCTCTCTCACTGTCCTCATCGTCATGCGTCATCAGCAATACCATAAATTAGTCTATAAATTTACCTTAATATGAAATCAACCCTACAATGAAACCCAAAATCCTAACTTAATACCTAATCAATAATAATCAATCAATATCACAAGTGAGAATGGACGGAACAAGGGAATGATTTAAATTAGAAATTATAACAAGATTCTCAGGGGTCATCCCAGGAATCTCTCAAGGAATTGTGATTGAGTATTTGCTCTCGTCCTAGTATCCTATGTCCTAGATTCTATCGCAGGCACGCAGTAGTATAACAAGGATGTCACACTACCACGACATCGCTCTAAATGCGAAGTCTGACCTGCATGGGCCACCACTAAAAATGTGTCACGACCCGCACCCGGTTTAGGGGCACGAGTGCGTGGGTACGTCCAGCCTACGCCGCAGCATCGGCGGTAGAACGCTGTCAAGGTCTTGATACTATCTAACTAATGTCACGCAAGCATCCAATCTCCATTAGGAGGCACGGATGACACAAATAAGATGAACACATACTCAATCACAGGATTACAGCACGATAAGATTTCGAATAGTAAAACTAAAATTAAACACAACACAAGTCCACAAGTAATATTCTAACTCAACAATATCCAAGAATCATCAAAATGCCGGAGACAAATCCGGTACCAAATAGTCTACTTAAAGAACTAACAATAAATAATAACTCCGGATAGACCTTCCAGAATCACAACTAAACTACCAAGTCTGCAGCTACTCACCATATGGTCCATAAAGTGTCGGACAGCGGTCCTCTAAGGCATAGTCTGGAAAAATATTTCCAGTCAGGAAGGAGCAAAGCAACACTCTCAAATAACAGTTCCATTAATTGATAATGTCTATAATACAATAAAATATGTCATGCTAGCTACTGAGAAGACAGTGAATTAAATGCAATGGCAATTTAAGAGAGACAGGCAATGTAAAGAGACAGGCAATAGGCAATATGATATAGTCAGTGCATGTATGAAAATGAAAAGAACAAGAAACAGCATCATATACGGGTGATGTAGTATATAATTTAAATAGGGAACTGTAATCTATTCTAAGTGTTTGAAATAGTAGTTCAAAATGTGATCGGCTTGGGAACATGTACGATAGCTACAGGGCCTGGCTAATCATGGGTGAAGAGCATGATTAACACTTACAATTTCTACACTGCAATAAGAGGTTATGATCACATTTCTTACTAACTACTTCCCCGCCCCCAACTAGTACTGTGGATCCAACCATGACACGTCACGATACACGAGCAAGTCAAGTCTATCATGTACGATGTCTAAATATACATGTCGTGTACAATGTCAATACGATAATCAAGGTAACATCTCATGACTGCAGATCCAAGCTATACTAGTCCGTGTAGCACAGTGTCAAAGATTCAGATGTAACATTTCATGATTGTTGAATTTATAGAAATTATCAAGAATTGGAAATTATCAGAGAATGTACTTGCCTTGGGTCCTTAGCTGGTAATTATGGATGTCCTGTTCCAGAGTATCCCCTGGGTGAACCAACAGTCCTAAAGACATAACACAATATAACATTTGCATCAGAAGCTACGCTAACACACAGTCAAAACACTGGCCTTAGGGCCATGCCAGGCAGGGTACTAGTCACTAGGGTCACCTAGTAGATAGATACGTAATATACATATCTTAAATAACATATATACTTACAATATATCTATATATATCAAATTAAATACATATGCAATATATATATATATTAAAAATATACTAAGGGTTTATACAAAATATATCTACACATACGAATTAACAAAATACATACATAGACTAATTACATATATATACAAAATATTTTTCATATATCATCTATATATACATTAATACATACACACCATATACTAAATGCATATACATATATACCCAATATTCATACGTATACACATGCATTAATTAAATACATACCTGTAAAATTTATTATACATACTTAATTATAGAATTTATTTAAATACATACTATACTCATACAATTAATTACTAATAAATAAATAATATACCAAAATATGTTTATACGTATATATATAGGTACACATATTTATACCAAAATAATACATATTTAATACACATTTTCTATATGAAAATACAATAAAATATTCAACATATATCATTTAAATACGTATCTATATACATATATATTTATATCTACACATAAATAATATATAAAAATACATATACTATTAAACATTAATTAATTAAATGCTATACATATACATGCTAATATTTACATATACTTATACATTGGTTAACAATATACAATTATATTCACATTAATTAAATACCTACAATACATATTCATTACATTATGTATATACCCATACGTATATACATATGTATATATACATATATATATATACATATATATGTATATATATATATATATAAGAAGAAGGAAGGGGAGAGAAGAGAATGGCTCACTGTGAGGGGGTGGTCGGGCTCGCTGGCCGGCCGCCGGACTGGAGACCGCCGGAGTTCAAGGAGGAGCAGTGGAAGGGGAGTGTCTCTGGTGGTGGAGGAGGCTCGAGGAGGAATGGGGAGCGGGCTCGGTCGCCGGAAGAAGAGCAGCAGGGAGCAAGGGGGAGTTGGCCGCCGGGAACAGGGAATGGTCGGGGAGGAGCAGGCCGTGCGGGTTGGTGAAGGCAGTGGAGGGGCCGGCTGCGGGGGATAGGCAGGGAGTCGGAGTGATCGGCTCGGTCGCCTGAGCAGATCGGCGGGGATGTAGTGGTGGTGATGATGATAGAGATGATGGTGGTGATGGGAGTTGGCCGCCGGCTGAAGGAGTTGGCCGCCGGGGAACTGTCCGCCGGAGTACTGAGGGCCGCCGGGGGCTGCACCGAGCAGTGGGACTGACCGCCGGAGTAGGCCGGACTGCGAGCAGCGGAGGCTGGCTGATGGTGGTCGGCCTGGCCGCCGGCTGAAGGAGTTGGCCGCCGGGTGCACCGCAGAGGGAGGAAATGGGGAAGAGCACAGCCGGGCCGGGCAGTCGCCGCGGGGAGCCGCCGGGCTTGGTCAGCCGGGAACAGAGATGGGGATGCACAGTAGAGTTAAGTTTCTCCCCCTCTCCCTTTATTTGAATTCTGAATTCAAATAAAATAAAGAAGAAGGAGAAGGAAGAAGGAGAAGGAAGAGAAAAAGAAAAGAAGAGAAGAAGAAAGGAATCCTACGTATGAGAGAGGGAGGTGGAGACTTGTGAGGTGGGGGAAAACCTAGGTTGTCTAGGGATTAGGGTTTGATGTAGACATAACATTATATAGGGATGAGTGGATGTGATGGAGGGTTGTGATTGACCCTCTAAATAAGTGGTCTAGATTGAACATGAGGAAAATTAAATCATGGGGGATTTAGGGTGAGGTTTAATTAAAATATTAAGGATTCCTCATTGGTTAAAATAATTGGGTGTTGGCACAAAATGCCAATTTGCAATTTAACCCCCTTAAATTCGGGAAATTGCACAAACACATGAAATGACAAAAATTTGGCTGGCGATTCGGGGTCCGGTGTTTTGTAGGGTCAGGGGACGCTGTAAGTTGGGTACGGGCTTAAATAGCAGGGCACTGGAATTAAATTGGGATTTTAGAATCAGATAAAATGGTATCCTCAATTTAAATAGAAATAAATGTAAGTTGTGTTCAACAATTAATTAGGAGTACATGGGGCCAAAATCAGGTCAGGTCATCAATACCAATAATGAAGAAGACTCAGATCAGAATATTATCCTAATTTGGGCCGCACGAAAAATAGGTCAAGATTGCCTCCAATTTCAATTGGAACGCACAACGATACAAAAATAGGGATTTTAAATAACGTCCGCGACGATTTTTGTGCGGCCAGAATTAATATACAGAGGACATAATTATGAGTTGCAAAAATAGCAGAATGGAAGGCGGGCATGTCTAGGGCAAGATTGTGAAATTTGTTGGAAGACAAAAGCTAGGGTAGCGCTCCAAATATCGAAGCAAAAGCAATGCACAAAATATTAAATAAAATACAGTAATTAATTACAAACTCCAAGAATTAAATTCTAAATAAATAATTAAATCCCGAATTCTACAATTCGGACAGGTGTTCGTCTACTGGGCTTCTAGGTCAATTATACCATCACAACACAAATGAACACTGTCTATAATACAATATATTAAAGTACACATCACACAGTTATTTAATTTAAATATATACTTTTCATGCAATTAATTAATTATAACTACAATAATATTAAATATTGTAAAAAGGTCAAAAATACCCCTGTTTTCGGAATGTGGTAGTGACAAAAATACTCCATGCGGCATCAAACTGCATGCGATACCGATACTTATATGGCAAGCAGAGTATGCAACCACCATCCTTGGATGTATGACTCTGAAACCGTGACACATCTTTCTATGGTTTTGCCTTTTCTTTTTGACATACTTTATGTCACATCACACTTTATGTTACATCATACTTTATGTCATATAACTGATACTTTATTTATTTTTTGTCGCTTTATCACTTATCCCGAGGAGTAGACCTTAGCCCTGACTCTATGCGGCATGACTCCATGTGGCATGACTCCAAGCAACCTGACTTCTTATGCGACCTTGATCCTTCTGAGCACATGCGGCCCCTTGCACACGTTTTATTGGACTAGTTTTGGTTGAATGTTCCTTTGGACTTTATGAGTTCTATATGTGACTTTGATGGCCACAAAAGTATTAGACTCATCTATGTGTCATGACCCGACCACTTATATCCGTGCTGATACACTTACTACGTGCTATGTGTTCTTATGTGCTAAGTGTTCCTACGCGATTATATTATATGTTTATACTGTGGTGTACCTATGTGCTACGAGAAATGTGATATGACTCAATCTCCAGGACGGACATAAGGGTTAGTCAATGACCAAGCATGGCTAGGATCCGTTGATTGTTGTATCACGCTGGGGTGAATCCAAATTGATCTATCAAGTGACAAAGTTGATTCATATCTAGCATGGTAGTACTATGGTACATCATATAAGGGGAATACCATGTGACTACGCCATGAGATTCCAGTTAACATTAAGGTTAACAAGGCAACTAAACTTGTAGAGCATTGGGAGAAAATGAAATCTTTAGCTCGTGCCTAACTAGCCACCTCTAGTCATCTGAATTAGGGTGTGCAGGCTAGTCCCTATGGATATTATTTAAATCTTCATTGATGGATGGCAATATACGTCTATTATATGATTCTATGTGTTTTATGCGATCTTAGCATTGCGGCCTTACGAGAGATCTGTGCATACTACTATGTGTTATAGAGTAATTTGTGGCTCGGCTAACCCTACTAGTACTTAGTTCGATCTGAGAATTCCTATATACATAATATCTCTGGGATAATGCAGACTCCATCTAGTAATCCATATAAGTGATTGGCCGATTATGTAACTGAGAGTTCTTGTGTATTATATCTGCTGTCAAATAGTCTAGGGACACGGAATATCATGGTGCGATAGTTTAACCCTTGTCCTTGTTTGGTTGTGGGGTTAGATTGTTGAGTCACGATGGGCTATGAACCGAAACTACGAGACAGAACTATATATATGTATCTATTTCATAACCTAGTTTTATTTCTGTATTCGTGCTTTATTTGTGGTACTCGCTATTTGGGGTCTAATCCCACTAGTTTTTTCTGGCCAGGTTTATAGCCTGCACCCGAGGATCAAGCATACTTTTTCCTGAATAATGGCGCGTATCAGGCGAATGGCCACTGAGGGAAATGAGTGAGTCTCTTCTTCCCTGCTTGTTATTTCATATTTTACTCATTTTGGGTGTTTAGCTACAGATACTTGTTATTCGTGAATCAGGATATTTAGTTCCTGACATGATTATAATTAATCAAACTATAGCTGATCATGGTCATGTACTCTTGTTACTCTGCTAGTCTTTTTATTTTTGCACAGCTAGTTTCTTAAATATTATGGCAGGGCATTTGGGATGCCTTACTTTTTTGTCATATAAGTTCTATGTTTACTATTTTTATTTGACAGATTGAGACAATAGATGTTCTATGTGACCCTAAGTGACTTGGCTGTAGTATGCACCCCCTTGTCTAGTTACAGCCGTGACCGTCGTACAACGTTCTATACCTGGGAGTGCTAGCAATATCCATTTTCATATTCCGGTACAAGGTTTTAATGGTGGCCCATGTAGGTCTTTTTTTAGACTTGTGGGATGTTATGTTCATAGGAGTCTCAATCAAAATCTGCCCCCCATGATATCTTGCTTAATCTTCCTCGATACCATCGCTTGAACTATTAAACTGCTTGCCTACTTGATCCTTTCCGTCCTATTCTTGATGGTTCTTATCCTTTTCTTTAGGGCTTCTTAAGTTGCTGGAGCAGCAGGCATGGCATAACAGGGTTCCCTTGGGCAACAACGAAAGGTAGTACCTATTTAGAGTCAAATTCGAATAGAGCCAGAAATTAAACCAGCTGGCACAGTAGAACCAGAAGTGGAACATATCGAGCAACCAGCCCCTAAAATACCCGTACCCCCATCAGTACCAGTAGTACCTATGGTACTTGACACCCATGCATTGTTGGAGATCCTCCGGAGAATGATGGCTATACAACAACACTAGATGGTGGTGCAACAACATCAGCAATTTCAACAGTAAGGACAAAATGTATTGTTGAGTCAGGATTTGCAGACGGCTCTGGAAAGAGGAGGAAGGACTGATTTAGGGGCATCAGTTAGATTTTGCTGACTTAACCCAAGGTACTTCGATGGAACGGAGGACGCTATCACAGCAGATGCCTAGTTACAGGATATTGAGGTCATTATGGAAGCAGCAAGGGTTCCGGCTGATGAACAAGTTGATCAAGTTTGATTGCAGCTTCAAGATCTTGCCCGTGAATGGTGGGCGTCAGTAGAGGTTGTCTTGAGGCACCCTATCTCTTGGAATACTTTTAGGGCTCCATTCAGGGCTAAATATTTTGGAGTCATAACGTAGTATGAGTCCAACAGAGATTTATCGGTCTCAAGCATGCCAGTATAACAGTGGATGGATATGTAGTCGAGTTTTGTAAGCTGAGTAGATTTACTCCAAATATGGTATCTACGGAGTGGAATAGAGCAATAAGGTTACATCAAAGACTTCATCTGAAGATTTTACAACTGGTAGAGGGGAACAACTACTAGACTTATGAAGAGGTACTGATAGCAGCTCAAAGGCATGAGCTTACCATGCAATAGTTATCGGCAAAGACAAGAGACCAGAAGAGGTCTCATGCTTAGAGTGGGGGAGGAGAGGAAGGATTACCTCGGATGCCAGCACTATCACCTGGCATTCGCATCCATGATTCAGCATCGAGGAGGGCAGCAGTTTCGACGGTGACAGTACTGGCTCTGCAGAAGCCGAGACAACAACAACAGCAACAACGCCAGGGAGCACCGCTGTGTTGCACTTACTGTGGAAATAGAGGCCATACTAGAGATGTATGTAGGACAGCTAATGGATTATGTATGAGGTATGGCAGTCTAGATCACCGAATTACCAATTACCCGATGAAGTAAAGGCCAGGAGGGCCAGTCCAACAGTTACCAGCACTGCCACCACCAGGGGCAGTTCAGCGGAGAGGGCCAACAATAGCAGGAAGGCCATTATAACAGTGTCTATTACTAATGCAAGTTGAGATGTACCAGCAACAGCAGAACCAGCAGTATGGCCAGCAGACGCCCCAACAACGTCACCAAGGAAGACAGCAGCGAGGAACACAATAGGGCCAAGGGCAGACATTCACCTTATCTTTGTATGAGACTTTAGCATCGGGCAACGTGGTGGCAGGTAATATTTCTATCATATTCTTTCCTATTATAGCATTGTTTGATTTAGGCACATCTCAATCATTTGAATCAGCATAATTCGTGACATGTATTGGATCAGAGTTTGAGGCATTGTCAGAGAGGTTGAATATACTCACCGGTAATAGGCTCGTAGGAGTTACACGAATATATATAGCGTGTCCGGTCGTAGTGTGTGGGCATTTACTACCAGCAAGGTTGATCGAGTTTTCTATGGGTAACTTTGACATTATCTTAGGAATGGACTGGCTGAGAAATAGTCATGCTATAATATATTGCCATAAGGGTAAGGTATTATTTAGTATACCGGGCATGGAAGGTTTTACCTTCGACAGATCTGTGGAAGACTAACATGAAGAGAGGATTGCAGTGACAATATTAGTAGAAAAGTAACTCCCTGAGATAGTTAAGGAGTTCTTAGACGTCTTCCCGGAAGAACCACCAGGGTTACCCCCAATAAGAGACGTTAAGTTTTGTATAGAATTGATCCCTGGGGCAGGGCCAATATCTTGTAAAGTTTACCAAATGGTACTATCAGAGGTAGACATACTATAGCAACATATAGAGGAACTAAAGTCAAAAAAGTTTATTCGAACCAGTCGATCACCTTAGGGAGCGCCAATGGTTCTAGTAAAGAAGTAGGATGGATAATCACGGTTATGTATCGACTATAGACAGTTGAACATTGTAACAGTGAAGAACAAGTATCTATTACCAATGATCTATGATTTGTTTGATCAGTTGAGTAAAGCCAAGGTTTTCTCTAAGATCGATCTTCGATCAGGGTATCATCAAGTAAGAGTTCGGGAGCAAGACATACCCAAGACAGCATTTAGGTAACGATATGGACTTTACGAATTTTTAGTTTTGCCATTCGGAGTGACTAATGCTCCGACAATTTTTATGGATATGATAAACTGCATTTTTATGCCATACTAGATCAGTTCATGGTAGTTTTCATAGACGATATTCTTGTTTATTCCAGTAGCGAAGAGGAACATGAGGGACATCTTCGAAAGGTCTTACAGATTCTAAGAGAACACAAGTTATACGCAAAGCTCAACAAGTGTGAATTTTGGTTGGATCACGTATCATTCTTAGGTTACATTATCTCTGGAGTAGGAGACGTAGTAGATCCGAAGAAGGTTGAGGTCGTGGAGAGTTAGCAAGTTCCTAAGACAGTAGCTAAAGTGCGTAGTTTCCTGGGATTGGTAGGATACTACAGAAGGTTCTTAGAAGACTTTGTAAGAATTTCAATACTGCTAACTCGGTTAACGTACAAGGAGGCTAAGTTCGACTGGTCAGCAGAGTACCAGACATCATTTGAAGGATTGAAGAAGAGATTGATTTCAGCTCTAATTCTCACGCTTCCAGTAGGTTCTAGAGGGTTTATAGTGTATTACGATGAGTCGGGCAAAGGACTTGGGTGTGTATTGATGCAAAACAGAAGAGTGATAGCTTATGCATCGCGGCAACTTTGAGATCACGAGAAAAATTATCCGACTCACGATTTGGAGTTGGCGGCGGTAGTATTTTTACTTAAAGTATGGAAACATTAATTGTATGATGATTGGATGGAAATATTTACAGATCACACGAGCTTAAAATATGTATTTACCTAGAAGGAATTGAACATGAGGAAGCAGAGGTGGCTAGAATTGATAAAGGACTACGATGTGGAACTTTAGTACCATCTAGAAAAAGCAAATATGATAGCGGATGGTCTTAGCAGGAGAGGTAGTACATTTATGTTGACATCACAATGACATATCTTAGAAGATCTTCGAGAATTAGAGATTGAGATAGTACATCCATAAGACGTATGAGTATTGTCTAGTTTACAAGTAAAATCTACCATTATAGAGACAATTAAGGCAGCTCAGGCAGAGAATCCGAAGGTTCAGAAGCTTCGGGCGGAATATGAATTTGGTCTCAAGAAAGAGTTGACTATTCATGAAGATAGAACTCTTAGGTTCAGAAACTGTCTCTATGTACCAAGTAGAGATATTTGACAAGAAGTAATAACCGAGGCACATATTTTCCAGTATTCAATTCATCCAGGAGGTACCAAGATGTATCAAGACATCAAATAAGATTTTTGGTGGAATAGGATGAAGAGGAAGATAATACGATTTGTTTCTCGGTGTTTGGTATGTCAGCAAGTGAAGGCCGATCAGCAGAGACCAGCAGGATTATTACAGCCGCTTCCTATTCCAGAGTGGAACTGGAAACATATTACGATGGATTTTGAGACTAGTTTACCTAGATCCCCGAGTGGTCGTGATGCAGTTTGGATAATAGTAGATCATCTCACAAAAGTAGCTCACTTTCTTTGCTTTCGAGTGGGACAATCCACAGAGCAGTTAGCGGAGATGTACATGCGACAGATAGTAAGACAGTACGGTATTCCAGTGAGTATCATATCAGATCGAGACACTCGGTTCACTTCAAATTTTTAGAAGAGTTTGTACCAGAGTTTGGGCACTAAGTTGAGATTTAGTACCACTTACCACCCTTAGACAAATGGGCAATCAGAGAGAACCATCCATACATTGGAGGATATGTTACGGGCTTTTACTTTAGACTTTGGTGGATCTTGGGAAGATCACCTATATCTCGTCGAATTCTCGTACAACAGTTATCAGGCCAGCATCCAGATGGTACCCATCGAAGCATTTTATGGGAGAAAGTGTAGGTCACCATTGGTATATGATGACATTGGCGAGCAGAAGATGTTAGGCCCTGAAATGATCACGCAGACAATAGAAGTGGTCAAGCAAAACAGTGAGCGACTTCGGGGTGCGCAAGATAGGCATCGAAATTGGGCCTATCAGCATCGTAGGCCATTAAAGCTTTGTGTCGACGACCAAGTGTTCTTGCGGATTTCTCCAACCTGTGGAGTCATTAGATTCAAGATTCGGGGGAAGCTTAGTCCGCGATACGTAGGTTCGTTCGATATTCTCGAGCGGGTAGGCGATGTTGCTTATCGTCTTACCCTTCCGCCTTTGCTACGTGAGGTACACGATGTATTTCATGTATCTCAATTACGTAGGTATGTCCTGGATTTGAGTCATATTCTCGACCATTCTGAGCTAGTCGTTGGTACCGGCTTCTCTTATGAGGAGCAACCCATATCCATTTTGGATCGAAGAGAGAAGGTGCTCAAGAATCAGATTATTTATCTTGTCCGAGTTGCTTGGGGTCATCACCCTTTGGGAGAGTCAACCTGGGAGCACGAGAATAATATTAGGTCTCAATATCCGCACTTTTTTGACTCGAAAGGTATATTCATTCTTATGCTTTCGTATCTCGAATCTCGTGAATCGTTTATCCATGCTATGTGACATTATTTCTTCATATGCTTACATGATCTTGTAGTTAGCATAGTGCTTGTTCTGATTTCTCTAGTTAGCCTTAGATTTGAATTCCGAGGAAGAAATGTTTTAAGGTGGGTAGAGATGTCACTCTCCATTTCGGAAATTTTTTGGGATATATTTATTTCTTGCTTATATTTATTCCTGCTTAGAGTATTTCTTGCTCACATGATCATTAGGTTGCATGCATGGATACTAGTCCCATTATTTAATTTAGCATGGTTCATGATTTATTTGTGGGTTGGTTTATTCATGAATTTGAACCCTTGGTCTAAACATCAAACCCTAGCTATATAAGCGAACTTATTTCTCTCCCTTAACTCATTCTTTATTTCTCATTTTTTTTATTTCTAGGCAAGTACACCTTGCACTATAGAGAAAAACTTTTAATTTTTTTTCTTGTTCTTATCTTGCATTTTATTAGTCTATTCTGTGCTTACAATAATTTTGATCGCTTTTAATATTTAGAATTCTAGGTTTTGATGGATAGATGTGCTTAGATCTGCTTTTCTAACATAGGATTTCATGGGTTCCTATATGCATAATATCTCTGGGATAATCCAGACTCCTTCTATTAAGCCATATAAGTAATTGGATAATTATCTAACTGAGCGTGCTTGTGTATTATATCTGCTGTCAAATAGTATAGGGACATGGCTCGTTAGATTCAACGGTGAGTGGCTTTGATCCTTCAATGAATCCTTTAGTCTGCATGTCTAATAAAATGATCGCTAGCCTACTTAGTTGCATGCTCCTTAGTTCTATGTTAAATTCACTACAAGATATGCTAAAATAAATGAACTGCATGCAATGTATATAGAATTGCTACTTTACTTCAGTTAATGTTTGTCTCTTACTCACCTATTGCGCCACCAAAATTGTGTATTGAACCTTTTATGGTTAGTGATTGTGTCTCGTGTAAAAGATTAAAAGAGAAGAGTCTAGTAGCCCGCCCTGATATTTCGTTCCTACAGGATCTAGGGTGTATGGCTATTGTAACACCCCGTTCCGCTCAAGCGGACTGCCATTTCAATCGGCAATAGTGCAACTGTCCCAACCCGCTTTGCCTCAAACGAGAAGCAAATGATATCCAGACTTGTCCCTACAGGAGTTCGGCTTAGGCTTTCAGAGGCTCGCTCGCAGTATCACTCGACCGAGGCGGATCATCGCTAAGGTGGGTGGCTACGGTGAACTTGTCTTTGCTTAGCTAATACACATAAAATCTAGAATATTTATGCTAGTCGCTAGGTGATTCACCCCTGCATGCTAATAAATCCAACGCACCTAGCTAAGGGAATAATCCCAACTTGTATTGCTTGCTAGAACATGGAAATTGAAATACTGCTTATATTCAGACCCTCGCATGCTAAGTCCCTTAACGGCTTCATCTCTCGGTCTACCTTCGGGCCCAAGCAAACGTGCTGATTATGTTCCTTAGAAACGCATGCTTGTCTGCTTGAATATTGCCTTGTTTTCATCCAAACCCCGAAAGACTACTAAGTAGTCGTTCCGTGCCTGAACGAACCTGCAAGTATCCGTGTTCACGTGTTCTCGTGTACTCACGTAGCCTGCTTGGCAAAACGTACTCATGTAGCCTGCTTGGCGGAAACGTAATCACGTAGCCTGCTTGGCGGAACTCACGTAGCCTGCTTGGCGAAACTCACGTAGCCTGCTTGGCGAAGTAATAGAATTTGGAAAAGACCCTGACCTGCATGTCGCGGACAACTCGAAAACAAGGTAAAGTTCCACGGACGGTTCCGGGGCACTAGGCCGATCCGATCAGGATGGAACTCATCGTTCAGTCTCACGTTCTTGGACGGGATGGTCTGTAGCACTCACGTTGTTGGCTGCATTCCATCTTCGTCATAGACTGAATGCACGTATAGTCTCACGTAATTGGACAGGGTGGTATGCGGCGCCTCACGTACTTGCACGTAGCAAACCATCCTTGTCATTGACTAGATTGGTCCTTTATGGCTATGCCAACGACTCATGTTCATATAGATAAGTCATCCTCGCTTAGCGGCTATCCGCGTGCGAGTCACTGCATCGCATTAATGAAAACTGAACACCTGAACGATCATGTTAAAATGACCCTCGTGTTTGCATATGCTTTGCCTCCCGAATGCTTATACTTGCCATGCTTGAAATAACAATGTTGCCTCAAATGTTGCCTTGGACAGGGAAGGAGATGGTAAGTTGGTAAGTCTCGCCGTGTTTCCTCTCATGTTGTACGGCGCACTGCCCGACACGTTAGGCTATTCAATATTTGTATGAAACTGATCCTAAGGCAACTAGAAAGACAACTTAATAGTTGGTACACGAAACTTATATTACGTGTTTGGATTTGTCGAGCGGACGAGTAGCTTCCCCACCAGTGCATTCAATCTACTGATAATCCACCAGTTTGTATGCAGGGTGCGGGAGAACCTCGTTCGGTGCGGATGCCTCCAACGTGCGTGCTAAGGCCAGGAGTTCCCTCTGAAGCCTTGCAACGGTGCATCCGGGAATGAAGCACATATACAAGACATAATGTTGGAGCATCGCCTGAACATCGCCTGTACAATCATTCCACAATTGTAGCCACTTGGCACGCTTTATGTTTCAGAGAGAGGCTTGAGCGATTGTAATCTCGGCTATACGCCGCCTGTAACACTTGTTCATATAAATAAAAAGAGCTTGCTTTACTTCAACTTGTGTTTCAATGCTTCCGCTATATTGTCGACTCAGTGAACCTGTTACCAAATTGCTATGCGTTCATGACTCCGCTGTACTCGGACAATCTGTGCGACTCTGTGGCTTAGAACTCTTGCCGCCAGCCAATGAACCATGGCCTTGCACGGGCGTGGCTCACGCTCGTGCGGCATCACGCCCGGATGGGTCAAGCGATCGTTCCGCGGGAGCGCTGGCGAGGGTGATTCCCGCCTAGCGGGAACGGCCGATTTGCCTGCGGGAGATCGGGGCATGACAGCTATTAGATAGTGATATTCTTGTTCATGTTTGGTGCATCCTAATAGTTTATATATAATAGATGTTGCTTGTCATGCATAGGTCTCGGACAACTTGTACACATGATAAATAGTCTCTCGAACGATTCTTGGGGCACTAGAAATTGGTCGGTCCGGAGGAGATTGTGAGAGCACCCTGATATTCCGGTCCTACGAGATCTAGAGGGTGTTATTGTTCATCAAAGGGGCAACTCATGGGTCTTCATATAGTTAGGACGTATGCTAGATTTACCTTCTTGCATACCTATTATTTGATACCAAGATTGATACATAAGTTAGCTTTATCTATGCATATTGTTGCTAACTTGTGTGTCTACTGCAGGGATAATCATTCGACCGTGGGTAAGAATTATCATATGCATAGTCTATCTATTGTTTATGTTTTCTTACATGAATTGTTCAAAGAAACTAGACAACTAGAAAATTACCTAATAATTCTAGCTTCACAGGCTTACTTCGTAGGGATTTTTATGTGAGTTTGGCCATGGTCGCTCACCAGTACATGTTTTAGTATTGACCCACGTTTATGGGAAAATCTCTAGGTTATGGTAGCGAGAGCTTGGCTAGTATTTTGAACCATTGTTAGTGCATCCTTCTAGCGGGATCGTGCTCGTGCTGCTTCCTTAGTTTTCCTCTCTTGTGTGCAACTTTACTTTGGCTAGTTGTTTGATTTTGGTCATACTAAAAGGATATAATGTATGGGTGTTGTGGCTAGTTTTGGGATTGTAAAAAGAGTTACAAGCCATCTATGGCATATTGTATAACTCGGACAAGCAAGTACTTTGTAATCCAGTCTTCAAGTATTTAATAAAGAAAGTATTTTGTGTTCCTATCAAATGTGTTCAACTTTGGTTCTCTGCATTTTAAATCTTGTGCCTACATATATGTATATTTTTGTCTAACTTGTGTCTTGTGCAGGTACTATGCCTAGTACAAACACAACTTAGGCTTGCATGATATCGTGCCCAAGCGAGGATGATCGATTCCGCAGGGACCAAGCGAGGACGATTGGCCCTTACGGGACCGGAATGTGACAGGTGGTATCAGAGCACGGCTTTACGTCCTTAGCCTCTTAAAATATCATTTTCAAAAATGATATAAGTTTTCAAGCGATTTTAAATGTCCCAAATTTTAAAAATGGTTGCGAATATATAAATGTCCCAATCTTGAAAAGTATGAAAACTCAATTTCCCATGCAATAAGTCTATAATACGTTATGAGACTAATGTAAGCTACTATATTTTATAGCAAGACGACTAAAACAGGTAACCAAGGGACATCGCGCCAGCGAGCATGAGCGATGACCAAATCGATAGGCTGATTACTATGTTCGAGAATCATAATGATCGATATGAGGCCCAACAGAAAAGGTTCGATGCTCAGCAGCAACGGGCTGATGCTAGAGCCTTGATTCAATAACAGCAGCTTGACTCACTGACTCAAATAGTGACAACATTGGTGGCCAACTGTGGTGCATCAAGAATCGTCACGACACCTATGGCAGCCGTACCTCGAGAAGCTGGCATAGCAGGAGCAGATGAACCTCCACAAGCGGTCAAAAAGTCTACCTTTAAAGGCATCGAGTTTCTGAGGTTGAACCCTCCAGAATTCGAAGGTAGGGCCACGACGGATAAGGTGATGGACTGGGTCACCAACTTGGAGGACTTATTTGAGTTTGCAGGGATACCTACGAATAAGAGGGTGGCGTGTGCATCCATGCAGCTGCAGTTACGTGCACACGATTGGTGGCAGATCAAGAAGCTAGATCTTGCCACAAGGAACAGTGACTACAAAATCACTTGGGGTATGTTTAGAGATGCATTACTTGCATATTATATCCCGCTAGCTGTTAAACAGAGAAAAGAAGATGATTTTACCGAACTTAAGCAAGGGAGCATGACCGTCGAAGATTATGAGTCAAAATTTTCCAAGCTTGCTAAGTTCGCTAGCTTAATGATTCCTAATGAGAGTGCCATACACATTTGTTCATAAGAGGCCTGAATGATAACCTGAGAAAGGATGCTATGAACCGAGAGTGTACATCGTACATACAAAATTTTGAGGCAGCGGTACAGAATGAGCAGTTCATACCGCATAGTGCTCAAGAAAAAACATAGTCTCCTTAGAATCCTACTATAAAAAGATATCGCGATGGCGAGAAGAAGATCGATACAGATGAGAACCCTGGAAAAGTGTGCAGTTACAACGGCCGTCATGGTCACACTAAAGAAGCTTGTCATTTCCTTAACAGGCTATACTTTAAATGTGGGCAATCAGGCCATGAACTCTGAGATTGTCCAACTAGAAGATCTGCACAGCAGAATTAAAATAATAATACAGAATATGGGCAGAATCAGGATCCTGCCCCAGCTTAGGCCAATAAGCAGGCTGAACAGGCGAGAAAGGCGAAAGTGTATCAGCTGAATATTGAGCGTGATGCAAGCGGACAAGATATTGGTGAGTCTGATTCCTTTGACCTCGTGATGCCTTGATCTTTGACTCATTGATCTCTTAAGTTTCGAGGACGAAACTTCTTCTCAGTGGGGTATTATGTAATACCCCGCTCCTAGTAGGTTACTTATGGAACACTTGTTACTTTGACTCGGTTGAGAATTGAGTCTCGGGGAAACCTTACCGCCAAATCAACACGGATGAAATACAATGAACCCTTCAAATTGATGGAACAACTTTTATTAAAATATGTCCAAGAGTTTTCGTTGGTTATTTTGCTGCTTGGTTTTGTGTTTTCTTGTATTTTGTCTTGATTTCTATGACTTAGTTTTCATGATTCATTTTTCTGGCTTACGCATTCTTTTTGAATCATAAGAGAAAGAGATCGAAGGATGCAACCAAGTATTATTGCAATTTCAGGATTTATAACCAAGAAGTGACCGTTGCAGGCTTCTCCATTCTCTCGTTTGATTCAATTGGTGAGTGGCTTTGGCCCATCGATGAATCCTTTAGTTTGTACGTCTAATAAAATGATCGCTAGCCTACTCAGTTGCATGCTCCATAGTTCTATGTTATATTTAATACAAGATATGCTAAAAAAATGAACTTCATGCAAATGTATATAAAGTTACTACTTTACTTCAGTTAATGTTTGTCTCTTACTCACCTGTTGTGCCACAAAAATCGTGTATTAAACCTTTTATGGTTAGTGATTGTGTCCCGTGTAAAAGATTGAAAGAGAAGAGTCTAGTAGCCTACCCTGATATTCCAGTCCTATGGGATCTAGGTGGTGTGGCTATTAGATAGTGATATATTTTTGTTCATATTTGGTGCATCCTAATAGTTTGTATCTGATAGATGTTGCTTGTCATGCATTGGTCTTGGATAACTTGTGCACAAGGTAAATAATCTCTCGAACGATTCTTGGGGCACTGGGAATCGGTCGGTCCAGAGGAGATTGTGAGAGCACCCTTATATTTCGGTCCCATGGGATCTAGGGGGTGTTGTTGTCCATCAGTAGGGTAACTCATGGGCTATCATATAGTTAGGTCGTATTCTAGGTTTACCTTCTTGCATAACTATTATTTGATACCAAGATTGATACATAAGTTAGCTTAATATATGCAAATTGTTGCTAACTTGTGTGTCTACTGCAGGGATAACGGCTCGACCATGGGTAAGAATTATCATATGTATAGTCTATATATTATTTATGTTTACTTACATGAATTGTTAAAAGAAACTAGACAACTAGAAAGATCACCTAATAATGTTAGCTTCACAAGCTTACTTAGTATGGATTTTTAGGTGAGTTTGGCCACGGTCGCTCACCAGTACATGTTTTAGTACTGACCCACGTTTGTGGGAAAATCTCTAGGTTATGGTAGCGAGAGCTTGGCAAGTATTTTGAACCATTGTTAGTGCATCCTTCTAGCGAGATCATGCTCGTGCTCGTGCTGCTTCTGTCACTACCACGTTCTGAAAACAGGGGTATTTTCAACTTTTTATGTATTATTAATATTATGGTATTTATATTAAATGATTTCTCGATGAGTGTATTTAAATTAATTAATTTCGTGAGATGGGTAATTAAAATATATTATTATATTCAGTGTTCATTAATGTCTGAGCTGGTAGACTTGACCTAGAAGCCCACTAGACGAACACCTGACAGAATTATGGGGATTGTGTATTAATTTTATTATTTAGGATTTAACTATTGGATGTCATAATTAATTATCATAATTTATTAATTGTTGTGCGCTGTCGTTGCTTCCATGGCTTTTGCCTTCCAAAAAATTTTGCAACATTGCCCTAGACGTGCCCGTCTTCCATTCTGCCATTTTTTTGTAACTCATAATTATGATCTCTGTACCTTCATTTTAGCCGCACAAAAATCGTCGCGGACGTTTATTTAATTTCTAAAAATTCCTATTTTGTATCGTTGTGCGTTCCAATCAAAATTGGAGGCAATCTTGACCTATTTTACGTCCGACCCAAATTAGGGTAATATTCTGTTCTGAGTCTTCTCCATTAATGGTATTGATGACCCGACCTGATTTTGGTCCCAGGTACTCCTAATTAATTTTAGAACACAACTGGCATTTATTTCTATTTAAATTGAGGATACCACTTTATCTGATTTCGTAAATCTCGGTAAATTCCAGTGCCCTGTTATTTGAGCCCATACCAATCATACAACGCCCCCTCACCCTACAAAATGCCAGACACCGAATCGCCCGCCAAATTTTTGTTATTTTATGCGTCGGTGCAAAAACCCAAATTTAAGGGGGCTGATTTGCAAATTTACATTTTTGGTGTCAACACCTCATTTGTTTAAAAACAATGAAGGAGCCCTATTATTTAACTAAGCCACCACCCTCATCCCCACATGAAAAATTTATTCATGTTTAATCAGGACCACCCATTTAAAAATGGGTGCATTCTCACCCTTGATTTCCCCCACACCCTCATCCTATTTAATGTCCCATCATTCCCTCTTCCCAAGGAAAACCTAATCCCCAAACCTATACTAGCCCCAAGCCCCCAACCGTATGAAATTCCTCTTCTTCCTCTTTTCTCCATTTTTTTATTTTCTTCTTCCCTTCTTCTTCTTCTTCTTCTTCTTCTTCCCTTTGTTTTTTAAAACTAAAACAAAAGGGGGGGGGAACATTCACCACCACCATCACTGTTACCACTCCGGCCGACCCGCCGGAGTTCGACCCAAGCAGTCCCCTACATCCCCACCACTGCTCCGATCCTCCCTGCACCGTCCGGCCAGGCTGTACTCCGACCCCGGCCTGCCGTCAGCCCCGCTACTGCTCGGCCGCCGCTGCTGCTCAACTGCTGCTGCCGCCGGCTGCTACTGCTCGGCCGCCGCTGCTGCTCGGCTGCTGCGCCGGCCGGCTACCCCCAGAACCACCACCACCATCAATCCCGTCACCACCACCATCACAAGCCCGGCTCCACCTCTTCCCGCAACTTCCCGACGAACTCCCTGCACCCTCCTCGCCGAGCTCCCCACAGTCCGGCCAAGCTCCCCTCCGGCAGCTGTGCTCCACCACCACCACCATTGGAACCACCTCTGTAAGCTTTTTCTTCTCTTCTCCCTCTTCCTTTTTCCTTATATATATATCTATTTATATTTATATACATACGTATATACGTATATGTATATAAATAGTATTTATTTAATTAATGTTAATACATGAATATGTATAGTATATAAATACATTAGTAATGTATAATTTAATATATGTACATGTATATTATTTATTTAATTAAATGTTAAACATGTATAAGCATAGTATATATATAAATTAGTATATGTATGTATTAATGTATATATATATATATATATATATATATATATATATATATATATATATATATTATATATGAAAATGTTTTATTAGTATATATATGTATAAACGTATTTTGGTATATGTGTAAATGTATAAGTGTGTTTTCAAATTAGTATATATATACAGGCATATGTATATATTTAATAAAATTAGTATACATATATGTATACTGGTATTTTCATAAAATTGTATTTTATAAAATGTACACTATATTATTAGTATAAATTAAATTAATGTATTAGTACTTATGTATTTATATGTATGCAATTAGGTATTTAATTAATGTTTAAATGTATATGTATATATTAACATGATTGGTATACAGGTATGTATATGTATGTATTTAAATCAATTTGTGTATATATGTATATATATATACATTTTGTATACACTTATTATATATTTGCTATATATAAAAATTGGTATATACGTATACAAACATTTTTAGTATATGTATGTAAATATTAATTGGTGAATACACAAAAATAAATATACATAATTATTTTGCTATATGTTTAATAAAAACATAATTTTAGTATATATGCTAGTTAAAGATATGTATATTTATATCTACTAGATGATCCAAGTTGACCAAGTTACATGCCTAGCGTAGCCCTGAGGCCAGTGTATTTTGATTCTGTGTTAGTGTAGCATCTGATGCAAACATTGTATTGTTTATTATATGTTTATAGGACTGTCGGATTCTCCAAACGATACCCTGGGACAGGATATTGGTTTTACCAGCTAAGGACCCAAGGCGAGTACATTCTCTGATTAGTTTTTAATTTATGATATCTCCTATGTTCACTGTATCTAGTGTAGATATCCATGCTCTTGACACGCTAATTACACGGATTGGTATACACGGATCTCGTCATGAGATGTTATTCCTTATTCATGGTGTAGCTTGTACAAGACTTGTTTCCTTGTTATCTAGTGCATGTACAGACACTGAGACCCGGGGAGATTTGCTACCTCCCTAGGGAATCCCGTGCCATAGCGTACCATGATTGGATCTACTATACCAGTCGGGGGTGGGGAGTATTTTAGTGTAGATATGTGATCATACCCAACTTTACATGCATCATAGCTCACCCCACATCTCACGTCAGGTGCGGCCTGACCATTTACATGCTTCATAGGTGTTACGTGTGATTAGCCTGACCTCTACATGCATCATAGCTAACCAACGGTTAGCCTGACCTTACATGAATCATAGTTAATCACATGTAACCAGCCTGATCAATGTTCCCAAGCCGATCACATGTTAAAGCTAGTACTCACACACTTAGTCATAGGATTCTTGCTCATTGACATATTGTTTCTTTACCTGCATTTACTTACAGTCTTTCCAGTTTTTCTTTTATTGTATATTTCTCGTACCTATACATGCATCTCGTATATTTCCATCTAGAACTGCTACATAGTTTATATCATTAATATAGAACTGCAATTTAGAGATGTACTTTGCTCCTTCCTGACTGGAAAACTATTTTCCAGACTGTGACCTTAGTGGACTTGTTTCTGACACACTTGGGGATTGGATGTTACTGATTGCAGGTATGACTATTTTGTCGTTAGACTTGTCTGTATTTCTTTGCTTGCCTTGATATCTCATCGTGCTTTAGTTTATGTGGTTGAGTATTTCTAGTATTATTTTATGATATCCACGTCTCCTTATGGAGTTGGGTATTTATGAGAGTTTGATTAGATAGTTACCTGACCTAGACAGTATTCTACCGCCGATGCTGCGGCGTAGGCTGGACGTACCCACGCACTCGTACCCCTATATCGGGTGCGGGTCGTGACAGCTTCCTCAGCTTTCCTCTCTTGTGTGCAACTTCTCTTTGCCTAGTTGTTTGATTTTGGTCCTACTAAAAGGATATAATGTATGATCATTGTGGCTAGTTTTGGGATTATAAAAAAAAGTTGTAAGCCATCTCTGGCATATTTTGTAACTCAGCCAAGCAAGTACTTTGTAATCCAATCTTCAAGTATTCAATAAAGAAAGTATTTTGTGTTCCTATCAAATGTGTTCAACTTTGGTTCTCTGTATTTTAAATCTGGTGCCAACATATATGTATATTTTTGTCTAACTTGTGTCTTGTGCAGGTACTATGCCTGGTGCAAGCGCAACTTAGGCTTGCACGGAATAGCGTGCAAGCAAGGACGATCGATTCCGTAGGGACCAAGCGAGGACGATCGGCCCTTACGGGACCGGGGCGTGACACTTACTTCTTTATAAGATTCCAACTTAGCTGCTTTCCCATTCATAACATGTGCTGAACTACTCTAAATTAGAACATGTTTCAGACTAGGCTTACGCCCAGTCCACAGCTCTGTGGGAGTAATAGGTACTGACTTAGAAGGTACCTAGTTCAAAATATAAGTTGTAGTCTCTAAGGCATATCCCTAAAATGAATTTGGTAAATATGAATAACTCATCATGGATCTAACCATCTCCATTAGAGTCATATTCCTTTCTTTTGCTACACCATTCTGTTGGGGTATTCCAGGTGCAGTCAATTAGGATATAATCCCAGCCTCAGATAAATAATCGCTAAACTCTCCAAAGAGGTACTTGCACCACGATATGAACGTAATGACTTGATAGATTTTCCATAACATTTCTCCATTTCAGCCTTGTACTCTTTAAATTTCTAAAAACTCACACTTACGGCATATCAAAAAATATATCCATACCTTGAATAATTATCAATGAATGTGACATAATATTCAAAGCTACTTCTAGCCTGGACAGTCATGTGCCCATAAATTAGAATAAATCAATTCCAATACATCTTTGACCCTCCCTTTTGCCATGAAAGGCCTTTTGGTCATTACCTTCCAAGAAAGATTCACAGACTGGAAGTGCCTCCACTTCCAATGAACTCAAAGGTCGATCTTTAACCAGTCTTTGAATCCTTCTTAGATTAATATACCCTAACCACAACTGCCAAAGATATGTTTGGTTCATACAAGAAGGTTCTTTTCTCTTATTTAAGTTAGAAGACATATTATTCATTTTCATAAGTTGCATTATGGCTGAAATAGGATTAATGATATACAAATTATCAACTAATACACCAGACCAGATAAAATGCTTATATTTTCCTAATAACAATATTGTCATTAAAATAAATTGAATTCCATCCTTAACTACTATAGAAACAGAAATTAAATTCCTTCTAAGTGAATGTGCATAAAGATAATCTTTCAATGTCAAAGACTTATTTCTACAAAAAGATAAAATACCATCTCTTACTGCAATAGCCGCTACTTTTGTAGGGTCACCAATGAACAAGCAAATCACTCCATCACTAAGCCACCTGGTTTCCTGGAACCCCTGCAATGAATTACAGACATGATTAGTGGCTCATGTATATACACACCAGGTGTCGATAGATAACACAACTAAACATTTTTCAACTACTAGTAAATGAGATATATCTTCTTTGTTCCCTTGTTTGAGAAGTGGACAGTCACTCTTCCAATGTGCTGACCCTTTGCACTTGAAATACTTGCCTTTCAGCTTTTTCACAGAGCCTTGAGGTCCCATTCCCTTCTTTGCTGAATTTTCTTATTTCTGAATATTATTCTTCTTCTTACCGTATTTCGGCTTAGAAGTAGAAGCATTTTCAGTTACATAAATATTACCATTTTTTCTAAAGAGAGCCTTAGCATCATGTAGTTCTTTTGCAAGTTCTACCAAACTATACAACCTTTTGTTCATGTTGTAGTTAAGGTAAAACGTGTCAAAACTTTTAGGTAGAGTCCCGAGAATGATATCGACGTGGGTTTTCCTATCGATTTTAGCTTCAATGATCTCCATCTCATTTCGATGATATCATCTTTAGAACATAATCCCTCACTGGCGTCCCTTCAGCCATGGTCATATTCATCTAACTCTTCATAAAAACATTTCTAGCTGCCCTACTCTGATGTCCAAAGAGTTCCTTGAGGTTGTATATTATGTCATAAACTATGGCCATGGCCTGATGTTGACGTTGCAGTACATTTGACATAAATGACAGAATGTAACACCGCATAATCTTATTTGTCTTGATCCAATTCTTATTAGCCTCTTTGACCTCTTCATCAGAATTAGCATCGGGCTTAGGAGGACAATCCTCATAGAGTACATATTGTACTCTTCAGTAGTTAAGACAATTTTTAAGTTATGTTTTCAGTCAATGTAATCAGGGCCAGTAAGTTTGTTTTCTTTAAGAATCACCATAAGTGGAATGCATTAACCCATCTTTGAAATCCTGAGAATCACATAAATAATAATTATATAAGGCAAAACCTTTTTGAACTAAATAAATATTAATTTCCTTAAAACAATAATAAAAAGTTCACCAATACCTTAAACACCATGAATTTAGTATGCCACGATAGTGTGGACGTAAACCAATTTAATATTTGTCCAAGAAGATTTTTTCTATTAATTTTACTATCATGTCAACCAAAACGGATTAAAATAACCCAGTCTCCCAGCCGAGATCTCATCAATAGCATATCATAACTAATGCCATATGGCAGCCTGACCGTGGCATGCGCCCACAGTTTCAGCCGTATCCTGCTAAGGATGATCATGCGGCAACCAAAAATGTGCATATAGCATGTGCGCACGCATAAGCCATCCAATGTTGATGGCTATAAATAGCTGTGATGCATTCTCACATACAGACAAAGAGGGACATACATGGAGACATAGAGAAAGCATACCCAGGAGCCCAGTTGCTGTCTTTCGTGCCAGTGAGCGAGAGACCTAGCAGTTTTCTTCATCGTCGGACCGTCAACGGAGTAAAATAGTCAGATGCAGTACACGATCTCCACCATCACACTCCCCAGAATCTTAATTGTACCAAGATTTATTGTTTAAGACTCTTTTTACTTTCTTTGTTTTTAATATACAAAACCAAGTTAGCACAACAAATATTTTGTATCAGAATAGAAGGGTGCCTAAAATCCATTGGTCTAGCTAGAAGACGTTGCCAAGGCCTACAATGGAAGGGGAAATTGGTATTTACAGTCTCAAAGAAGTTATGGAGGCTTTCTTTATCAAATAACGGTGGAAATTAATAATTCAAAATTTATTGTGGAGGTTACAGATGCCTAGTGACGTTTTCAAACGTCATTAAATAGAAAAACATGATGTCACTAGACGATAAAATACGATGCTGATTCTGTGGCAATATTCACCATCACAAATATATCATAATGTCAGTAACATTTTCTTTAACATTCTCATATATGTTGATATAACTATCCTGACTTTGAATTATGTTAATCCCTATTTTTTAACTTATATTCTAAAAAAAATTTAATTAAAAACAAAATTCTAATTCAATAAAATACTTTTCTAAATTAACTAAATCAATTTCCATTAAGGAAACCAAATAAAACCTAAATAAATCTTTTCCAAAATAAAACTTGAATTATTATGCAAATCTTAATTTCCATAGACAAATGTCTAATTGTAAAACTGATTTGCCCTATTGGGTCAACTGGATCAATTATCTGATTCTTGATTGATCTTACGGGTATAATTCTTTCTGACCTCGTAAATTTTTATTCGATTTCATCAACATTTAATAAGTTAATCTATATCTTGATACATGAAACTATATTTTTTACTATTTTAAAATGTTTTGAGGAGCCAACTTCATTATTATCCAATTTTAAATCACACTCTTCGTTCTTTTGATTGTTTAACCCTCTAACTTCATGTTAAATATTGTTCAATTTGTTATCATTTTATAGATCGTTCCTGACCCAAAAGATAGGTGTTTGAACATTTTTAAAATATCAAAAATTTGTGATATGAGTTTTAATTTATCAATCTGGTCCGTTCTATCGTGAACTGGTTGTATTGATAGTTAGGCCGTAACATTTTTGATATATGGGAATTTAAGGATTAAAATTTCGTCGACCAAGGAGGACAAATTTGGCCCATGTCAGTTATTTTTAAAAAAATTTATTACTTTTTGTGTACTCATCAGATTATGATAAACCGTAGTGTAAGTTACTTCTACCATCGATCGATTCACCTTTCTGTGAGCCCATAATTGTTGTAGGTGCACACATTTGCAATATAACCGTCGAATTTTATTTATGATAATACTAACGAGTTCATACCAATTTTCTAGCCTAGTTTTCCTTTTTTGAACCTCTCTTAATATGGTTATATTTTATGGTATCATATAAGCCCTATGTACCATATTTAGCTTTGAAACATCGATTTTTTGTACCTTATCAAAATTGGAATTATTTATATGTTTCCTTTGTTGTTGATGTTATCGGAGATTTATGATCACCTTTATCACGCCTAGTACCATAATACGGAGAATGGATGTACGACATGACCATCTACATATTACGATATACACATGTATCCCATAATACTGTAACGATAGTCCATAGAGGTATATACTACGATACAAGTCTCCTATTGCCTAATAGAACATGTTATGTCTAAATAAGTCAAGCAAGAAACAGAAACATAGAGTATATAAGATAAAGGAGTAAGGCATCACCAATTGTCACGCCCCAGTCCCAAAATACATGGAACCAGGCCTCGTGGCAATGGCCAGGTACGTATCCAAGTATACTCCAGTCCAATTATTTAAAATGAATAAGTTATCCTAGATTGTGCAACTAAGTCTATATCAACCTTATAACTCAATCCACATGACAAGAACATAATTAAGACAAAATATGAGTACCAGTCTATAGCCTAATAATTATATTTGTCTGATTAGACTCAAAATAAATAAATTAGTCTATAAATACTAGGCTATCAAGAAAATACGATAATGGAACAAAATATATAGAACAAGGGAGTAGATACCTGCAATGGAGGGATAATTATCAAATAATCCATCAAGAAAGCTCTGTATTACCAACTCAACCGCTTGGAAGAAAACTAAGTTCTCAGAGGGACGTAACAAGATACATAATATATATACCACTATGAAACAAAGTATAATGCAAAGTCCAGGGGTACTCAGTCGACTATGTGTAAATGCAATAAGAATAATGTTGGTACATATGGGGCTCTCTCTAATAGGGTACTTGTGCAACAACGCTCCCTTAGGGAGTCTATCACGCAATAATATCAAAGTGAACGTTATAGTTAGCCCACCGTATGCTGACTGTCCTCCCCTCCTTATGAACTACACGTGTTGACTCCTCAACAAGCCAAGTAATAATATATATATATATATATATATATATATATATATATATATATATATATATATATATATATATATATATCATAGATAAAAATTAATAGCATGTCATATACCGACACACGCCCCATCATACTAATGATCAGTCAGGGTACGGGAGTACGTATCCTATGTTGTTGTATTAGATCTCTGTGTCCAAAATATGTGTCAAGGTCTTGCAAGATATCATTGTATCTATTTTGCTGTTCAAGTGAAGTCTCCTAAAACGTATGTTGGAAAAGTAAAAAAAATTAATGTATCTCGTTGGTTGTACCCAGAGTCATGCTCGAATGCGCATATAAAAGACAAAAATAATATAGCAGAAACAGAAACTGTAGCTGAAAATAAAAAAAATGTAACATAGTGACAAGGTATACTTGCCGGGATCCAGAAGTCGAGAATGAGAATCTAGTCCAGAGTCCAAGTACAAATGGTCCAATGGCCTAAGGAATAAAGTTAATAATTAATTAATAGGTTTATAGCTACTTATTCAAGATATATATATATATATATATATATATATATATATATATATATATATATATAGGGTTCAAGATTAATTATATACATATATTATATGGTTACCAGTCAGTAAGCATTTACCCTTCCTAACACCTTATTCACACTGTCCTTATTAACCAAAGACCCACAAGGAAATCTAATGGCCAAATTGTATTGCCTGCTCCTCTAAATGGCTATATAGCATTACATACTCTAAGGGTCATGTACATAGTATATTTCTAATTCTGTAACAACTCTTGATGGTCATAATAACTCACACTGTGTGAATAAAAGAATGGACGTATATCTCAACTGTGTACAGATGGTTATAAGTTCTTTACATGGATAATAAGGATCCCCAAACAAACAGATTTCTCATAAGTATTTAGTCAATAACCCATTTCTAACTTCCAAGTCACACTTCACTTATCTTGCTTCGCATATCCCATATACCCATATATAAAAATAAAAATAATTCGCCTAACCAGCCACTACCCACAGTTCTACTTCCTTTTCTCAGTGCATCAAATTTTAAATACTATCCTTGTTTCATATTCAGTCCTTTGCATAAGAAATTAATATTCCATATAGTTTTATCCTCATCCCACACGTAGTTTAACAGCTACTTCAACCATTTCCCCACCAATAGATTGGAACCCCTAGTCTTATTCACCCAAAGGCACTCTCACATTGTACATAACTCCCCATAGTTCTACTTATATATATTCCTCTACTACTCACTCATTTACCCCTGACATGCCTACAGGTTATATACACTTCTCCTAGTTCATCACCATCGATAATAGTACACTAATCATGCTCTTAATACCTATTTACTATTGTCTAATAGAGAAACCCCACACTCATATATAGTCATCTTCCTATGTGTTACCTAAGCATCTACTGTATGTTATCAAACCTAACTATATTCATCATGAAGAACATTCACCATATTTTTATTGTCTTAAACTTTTCTATGTCAATTACCAAAGCCAATCATATTCATATCCATTCATGTTATTTATATATGTGGATATTCTAAGTATATACAACTTCAGGTTTTCCTCTTATCATTTATGTGTTCACAATCTAAATAAATCACTCCTCAATTCCATCATTTATTGTTATTCTCTTATACCGTTAATTAAATGAATCATCCATTTAAGCCACCATGAGACTATACTAAATAAAATATCAATTGATCACCTATTACATCCATTTTATAAGCATTAAATGGTTATTTATGCTATATTGATATGTGAGTAATATCATGATCTTTGTTCTTATCATGACTACCGAGAAGAGGATTCCTCACATATATAACCATTCAAGCATATCGTGTATATCATGCTCTTCATAAATCTTCCAACATCCTTGAAATTACCATACTTATAGTTTTTGCCTAACTATTTATATTCATCCCTATCCAAAAATCCATTCACCATTTGGACACTCATGGATGTTAGATGGGTTCTTTTTACAACGTACACAAACTTGTATTCACCACACACACTAGGAAAAAAAAATACCAACTTGTTCTCACTAACTAACACCCTTCATTAGACACAAACGCACACACATGTATTAGGAAGAACTGACAGAGATGACACTAGCTAGGATCTATTGTCCCATACCCAATATAAATTAACACACACTATCATGTAGAGATTCCTTTATTGATTTGGCTCCCCTCCAATCAGCAACACATATATATACACATCCATTTCACTTCCCTTCTCCTGCAGCCACAGACGTCTATGCTCATATTTAAAAGAACAGACATAATCATTATTATTTACTACTTCTATGAACATATTGCTGTTAACGGTGGACTGGAACTCAAAGTGTGGGCGTGTGGAGAATCCAACAACATAAAAGAACTTGATTTATATATAAAGCTCATAGAAACTACCAACCTGAAAGTTTAGACTTCCTTACGGGAATTTAAACAAATACTAGTTGCATAAGTAATAAATTTAGCAAGAAATGGTTAAGGACAGGGAGAGGAAAAGATACATAGGAAAATATGACAAGAGGTTTGAGTGAGGGGAGAACCAATAAGGTTTTGTTTATTGCCGGTATAGAGCAGACATCCTGCTCCTGTGGAATGCTGCAAACAGCCTCTAGATGGACTTGACTTGCTAGAAAAAGTTGGTTGATAAGGGGGTGTCAAGCATCGGAGAACAACTGAGGGTATAAGTCCTCATTGGCGGGGGAACAGATTGACGGGATGATATTATACTATGGTCGAGGAGGAGATCCGACATTGCGGATCAATGCCAACATGATCGCCATGTGTGGTGAATAGGGTTATTGATAGGGAAGAGAATTGAGAATAGGATGAATATATAGAGGGATAAGGAAGAAAAACTAGTCGAGGCCAAGTACATGTATGGCTGCACTCATTGCAGTACACAGATTGTACGCTCTGTGCAGCGACAGAAGTAAAAAAGGTGAGTTCCTTCCTCTCAACTTCGGGTTTGGGTTTGGGCCAAAGATAAAGAAAGGGGAAAACTAAAAGGAAGATAGTGGGCCTTCCTTAATTAATGAATTTTTAGGAAAATCCACCGCAGCTAAAAATTGGGGGAAAATGGTTGGGAGTAGTTTTGGGCCTGATTGGGTTGAGGGCTAGGAAAACAAATACAAAGAATTTAATAGGTTTAGGTTAAGATATGATTTGGGTTAAGAATATGAGTATGGATTATTATTTTATGCTATTAATTATTGTCTACACTCATGAAACCTTGACCTAAAATAATAATATTTACCATATGTATACATATACGTACGAGCTAAAGTCCAATATAATCAAATATATTCATATGGTTTAAAGCCCAAAGGTAATATAAGAACTAAAGACATAATCCATACAAATGAATGGATACATAAATATATACACATCTAAACATGTGCATAAGCACATACATATAATTGCATATATCATATGACTTTATCCATATACAAAGTTGTATTTATAAATATTATTTAATTAATATATATCTAATAATTCTAAATAAACTAACTTAAAATAACTAATACAATAATAAAAATATGATTTCTAAATTCCAAATAAATTTATCGACCGGGGTAAATAGGAAAAAAATTAAAAACTAGGGGGTTTATATTCTACTACCTTAGAATAATTTTGTCCTCGAAATTAAAAATTGACCAAAAAGCAAAACTGATAATACAGGATATATCTATACTCACTACAGTCAATATGAAATCCTTGATTCATTGTCCTTGAAATCACTACCATAATTCCTTATGGTAAACTCCGAATGCCCCCGTACACTTTATATGGTCATCATTCTACTAGCTCTTGTTTAACCTTTAAAACTCTATTTTTTATAAGCTTGCTTAATTATTCCCATTACATTACTTACTATTATCACGTTTGTTGCTTCATATTAGTATCACCGCTTATATTATTTAATCCTCGTAATCCCAACATATTTGTATTGAGCAACTCCTTGGTGCTTTTTTTTACTAAAAGGGGATACGTTCATCAGTCCATGCTCTTATTTGTCGAAGATCTGAATTCCTAATCCTAGAAAGTTTAAAGGTCACCCTTAATATTTCATTATCATTCCTACAATAATCATATCTTTATCATTCATTTCATACTTCTTCCTCAGGAGTCAACCTGTAGTCTAAAACTATGTAGTAATCCTCTAGAGATTATCAACAAGGCAATATGAAATCTAAATCCATATTACAATACTCAAATCTTGTATAACCTTAGTACTTAGTCATCAAATTATGTTCGTACTAAATCCTCAAATTTTCAAAAATAGTTAGAATTATGAACCCATCATAGCCTCTCTTGGTAATGGTTCTATTTCTCAAGTCATTTTTTTATTTCAGATTACGAGATCATAATGCCTTATCCTTTATTATCACTTCTCTAATTAAGCCCACATACTCCACAAGGATCTATACCTTAATTGGCCTTTATAATGAGTCTATCCAATCTTGGTCCAGTTTACTCGTCATCAAATACATCGTCTTTCCTCGAGTCTTGAGTGTTCTTCAAGGTTTACTTTACATAGTATTTTTCTTAAGTCTAATTACGATCAATCTCGGTAGAAATTCTAAATAAATTTGAGACAGTCTAGCTAGGCTAAAGCTTAGGTTATGTAGCATCCAAGAATATTACTCAGTCTTTGTATATGATCATAACAGTCACCAACCCATCACTTGTCTTAAATACTGGTTTATCAACCCAATTATCAATATTGAACTCCTCGAGTCCAACTATTTGTATTTATCACTGATAAACCCAATAGTCGTATGTCTAATCTAGATCCAAATTTATGCCCTTGGCTACCCAAGCAACAAACCACACAAAAAATCATATCTAGTAATCTATTTATTGGATCTATTTAGCTTAGTCATCCCTTTTGGAGAGTAGCAAGATTCTAGGGCTAAGCTGGCGAATCATGAGTGCCAATCAGTCTAGCCATCAAACAAGTATAATTCTAACCTCCTCGAAATTTATGAACAATCTTCCTAGTTGATTGAAACCTTCAATACTCCTATGTATCTGGAGATCACCACATTTCTTTCTAGGCCTAGTATTCCCAAACCAATTTAATACATGCATCAATTTTCTATTTAGGATTCATAACTAAACATATTCTTTACTTTACTCAAATCTTGAAGTATTCAGAATATTCTATCAAGCTATATTACATCACAATTTATTTTTTTGGAGTAAATTTTCCATCAATACTCCCTTCTCCTTTTATCATTTATAAAAAAATTGGTAGTCTAAATTATTTAAAATTTCTTAAACACATAATATATTTTAAACCACAAAATTTTTTCATATACCAATTATAGTCACTGTGTAACCGTAAAGTCGGTATCTTTCAAGTCCTAATTTTTTATCCATAAATTCTAACATCACTAATCCTTATGGTTATTTACGACTCTCCGAACTTATAAAGGCTTTTTGGAAATTTGTGATCTTTCTTGACTAAAATATTTCCAAATTCATCTTCTTACGAAAGTAAGCCTCTAAATCTATAGTTCTCATCATGACTCGAGTTTTACGCCTATCGTTCATCAACAAGTTTTGAGATATTTTTCCTTTATAATATCAAATTCTAAACTTGATAGCTTTCACTTAGTCATTCATGTTCCAGGATCCTTCTACCCAAAATTTACTCCTAGATAGAACTTACCATAACTATAAACAATCAAACCAATCATAGAAATTATATCATATCAAAACCACACCCCTTAACTACTAAAACCTCACAATCAACAAATAGTTCTATCTAATTAGGCTAGGCAATCTTCAATCTCTATTTTCCTGACTGACCTAGAAGAACCTTTAATACATTCAAATCGCTTCTAACTTGGCCAAGGGGTAGAGTTATTTGGTTCTAGGCACTTGTTGCTATGATTATTTCTCATACAAACATTAAACCGCCAAGCTTTTCTAGTTCAATAATCTAAGAAAGGCGTCTATTATAACCTTTCTAACTTATGGGTAACCATCTTCTTATACAACATTCCATAAAGTATGCCTTCATCGTCTTGACGAGAATATTCTTCTGGAGGGAATTATCGCGTAAGAGCATTCGTCTCTCCAAAATATGGGAAGACGAGAAACAAAGATGAGTTCAAGAAGGATATAATCTGATACAAATACGAGGTTCAAGGCGATATTAAAGATTAAAGGAAGTTTCAATAGAAATTATGAATTTGAGATTCTAATACAATTATCCTAATGTAGGCTCGCTCGGTACAACAACATAACTGAAACAATAAATCAGGACATGCATGGGCCACCACAAAAAATATGTCATGCCCCAGTTCCAAAATACATAGAACCAGGCCTCATGGCAATGGCCAGCTATATATCCAAGTGTACTCCAGTCAAACTATTTAATACGTATAAGCTATCATTGATTATGTAACTAAGTCTATATCAACCTTATAACTCAATCCGCATGACAAGAACATAAATAAGATGAAATATTAGTATCGGTCTGTAGCCTAATAATCATACTTGTTCGATTAGACTTGAAAGAAAGAAATTAGTCTATAAATACTAGGCTATCAAGCAGATACAATAACGGAATAAAATATATAGAATTGGGGAGTAGATACATGTAATGGAGGGATAATTATCAAATAATCTATCAAGAGAGCTCTGCAATACCAACTCAACCACTGCAAGGAAACCAGGTCCTCATAGGGATGTAACAAGATACATAATATACATTGTCACGCCCCAGTCCCAAATACGTAGGACTAGGAACACGTAAGCATGCCAGCCGCATGGATATGGCAACTCCAATATATGGAAACCATAACCCATACGTACGCTGTAATATGAATATAAACTCACATGTGGTATATACAATGTCACAAGTCACAGATATGCTAATCTCATCCACACAACAAGTCATAGAAAAGAAATACTAACTAGAATAAGGAGTCTGAAATATCCAGAAAATAATAGTCGGGTGGAGACAAATCCACTACCAAAGACTATATCCAAAACTAAAATGAGAGAGAAGTATAAAATCTCCAATATAAAATAATGTGAAGACAGAAGTGTATCAGCGAAAAGAATCCATCGCTAGATAATCAACGATGCTCAGAAGGTAAGACCTCCTCGGCAGAAAGGAATGCGTCAGGTCCAGGCCCGTACTCCTGCAAATACTCAAGAGCAAATACACCTGGCAGAGGACCAGGTCCTCAGAGGGACGTAACAAGATACAGAAAATACGAGCCAACTTGAACACAGTAAACATGCATATAATTTGAAAATAATTAAATACGCTGTACCAGACAATCTATATGAATGCAAATGAGGACAACTTTTCGACGTATGGGCAAGGGTAGGCTACTCGATCTACCTCACAACTCACACACACGTCAATGGACATCAGAAATCGACATACCGCGGGGGTAGCGACCAGCGAGACTCCAGAAATCGACATACCGCGGGGGTAGCGACCAGCGCGACACACGCCCGTAGTGCGAGCTATATACTACGGTTTACCAGAGTGGTTAGAAGCCCATACGCCTAATGATTGTCCTCTATGATACTAGGTGCCATGTATGTGTCAACATATCTAATACATAGTAATGACTGGAGAAAAACTACACATGTAAGAACTATACAGAAATGAAATAAATGAACAGAAATATAAATAGCATGCAAAGTACTGTAAACAATTTGGCAAGGTATCTTGCCGGGTAAGAAAGCTGCAAGGTGTACTGTCCAGAAGTCAAACGCACAGGACCAAAAGCTATGGCCGCAGAACAAATGTATCTGGATGCTGAAATAAACATCACCAACGTTCCCAGAATAAGCAAAATAGCTAAAAAGCATATCCCTTTCGTCCAATTTGGACACAGGGGCAAAACGGTAATTTTGGGCAAAAGTAGGGTCCACGTGTGGCCCACTTTGCACCGAAAAGCCTGCCGAGGGTAACAGTCTCTAAATGGGACAAACTATAGGTCAAACAACTCTAAATATCAATACGAACCCAACGGTATGTCCAAATGTGGATTCCGATGAGCCGCACACAATTTTGTCCAAAAAGTCAACTATGGGGCCCGCCAATTGGCGATCTGGTCAACCGTCTCAGAAATACATGAAAATTGGGTCACAGGACCAGCGCGTTACCACGAGTCCAGTGGCACAAGTTTCGTCGCAATCTGACAAGCGTGCACAAAATACGCGCGAGTTCCACAAAAGTTGCGATACGGTGTGTGTCCGCGGATACGGTCTGATTTCGGCGCGCACACGCGTCCGAATCAGTCTTCACGAATTTTTACGTATCCGGTTACGCTGCGTGCACCATTCGGTACACTTGGCACACGGCAGGGCGGTCCCGTTTGGCGGGGCGCGCTCTGTTTTCCAACTTTTGGAATTCTAGAAAAAGTGGGTGCGCACAGTTTTGTGACGAATATAATTCTGTCCACAGCAACTAATAGTATAGGGTTATTTAACAGAAAATGAACTAGGTCAAGTATTCTACAGGTATCAAAAAGAATCACCGATTTTGGATCTCTGTGGTGGGAGATACGAACTCGGCAATATGGGTGGTCATTCTAGAATTCTGCGATTTCAGGATTCTGTCTGCTCGCGCCGACTTGGGCGCTGTTTTCACCAAGGGGCACACATTTTCCGAGGTTGGCTATAAAACAAATATTGGAGAGGGTTAAGGGATGATCATACCTATAAAAATGGAACAGCGTTTGGATGAGCGAGTCGACGGAAAATCACGCCGGAACGAAGGTGCTTCGAGTGAGAATCTGCAGGGCGCGATGTCGGCGTCGACGGAATGGTTGGATGGCTTGGCGGGGCTTCTCTGGCTGCGGTGACGGCTCTAGATGGGAATAAAAGGTCTGGAGATTCTAGGTTAGGGTTTTGAGAGAGAAATATATATATATATATATATATATATTTATAAAATAATTTGGAGAGAGGATGGAGCGGATGGAGCGGATTGAAGGGGGTTCGGGTCCCTGGTGCTGAAGTGGACGGGTGAAAAAATGGCTTGCTGCTTGTTAGCAGTACTAAGGGCGGGTCAATTGCTGCAAGTTGGCGGTCAAATGCAAGTTGCTAACGTTTTGCAAGCGGCCACAGCAAGCAAGTTTGCTAGGAATGGATGTATACTAAGTAGTTATTATTATTACTATTATTATTATATTATTATACTTAGTTAGTTATTAATTAATAATTCTTTTCCTTTCTTCTCTTTATAAAATATATATATACATATATATATATTTGTATATACATATATATACTCATAAGAAAATTTATATATTAGGGTAATGCACACCGTTAGGCTAGCAACAGCTTAAGGGGTCTCCTACATGGAATAAATTTCGAAAAATTCCTGATGGTCCCATAGGTCATCTAAGTGCCCGAACACCTAACATAAAAATTATTAAAAATCTATTTCTCCTATTTAGCCACTAAATACTATATTTAAATTATTAATTAATAATAAAAAAATAATAAATATTGTTTTTAGAAATAGGGGTTTTACATTCTACCCAACTTACAAAAATTTCGTCCTCGAAATTGACACTAACCCCTATTCATAATGATAACTATAACTATTACACTACATTGGTATCTAGTAGGACTCCTAAAACTCATGGTCTGCCATTCTAACACTTTCCCATCTATTGTCTATCCACTATTTTATCATCCTCTAATTCGTCTACACTACCCAACTTATAAGAATTCTACTAGTGGTCACCTTCTTTGAAGCTATTGTCTAGATTGTAAGGCAATTATATTTATTGGGTCGAGAATCTTGGGATACCTGTCTGGAATCTCATAACTATGACTTTTCCCATAACCGTCAAGTATCATAGTCTAATACTGCCTCGCCACCTGGCCAGTATGGCTGCAAGTAATTCGACTACTCTACCATAATCATCTGGCGGCAACTGTCGCTACCTTGCCAGCGATTTGTCATAGTCACCAGTTCGTAACAAGTGCCTTCAACTCTTTCCTAGGCATAGTCTAAGTTTTAGGGAACACTTAAGGTCTTGACTAACTATTAGGGTTATGATCTATCTCAAATGATCTAACAATTTCTACTATGCTGCATGGTGCTACTTAAGGGTTAAACTAATAAGGAATACATATATTGCTATAGTGCATATACATATTAAGAACTCATCCTTAGTTATCAAGCATTACTAACACATTTATGTTTAACTAACAAAATAGGGTTGGGGTTGATATCAAACAATTCATAATGGCACGAAAGATATGACTATGATAGGAAGAGTTACGCACGAGATAAGGAATAAATATAAAAGGAGGAGATGAGTCACCCAAGAGGGCGAGGTAAGGATAGGGGAAGAATACTACTACTGCTACTCCCGTCATCCATTAGCATCGCGTGTATGCCATCTGGGTAGAATAGAAATATATCCTCATAACTGCTAGACTATCATATATATAATTCTATATCTATTTGTGCATCTAAGATCTTGTGTCACAATGGGGTTATGAGTATGCAAAGACATTTATAACTAAAAGGTCGTACCTGTATCTACGGCTTCCTGTGTCTGTTCTCCCATACTTGTCATAATGAGTGCTTGGCCTTGTCCTTGGTTATTCAACTGGGGTCTAGTCCCCTCCATTTATGCAGACTGTAGAAGCAGTGGTGGGTCCCTTTGGTCTTCTATACTTGAGGGTGTATGCGGTATTCCTGATTCTACTGCCATAGACCTCTGGTTCTGCTGAGGGCATCTTCGGATTTGATGGTGACTTGATCCACATATCGTGCACAGCCCCAATAGACGATGACAGTCTCTATGAATATGACCTACCTTACCACAAAAGTGACAAGTACGGGGGTCCTTGGTGGGATATGGTGCAGCACTATCTGATTGCTGGCGTGTCAAAGGGTGTCGAATGGGTCCTCCTTGCTGTATCCTTATTGGTCCTTGGTGACTTCTCTGTTGAATTCCGTTTCCCTTGCTGATGGCCTCCTGGATCTTGGCCTCTGTCAATAGCTCGACATAAGAGATCCGGGACTGGGAGCTAGTGTAGTGCTGGAGCTCCTGAGTCAGTCCGCGGTGAAACCTCTTAGCCTTCTCCAAGTCATTAGGTATTAGGACTGTGCCATACTTACTGAGACGGCTAAATTCTGCGTCATACTCATCAACCGTCTTGTCCCCTTGCTCTAGATGGAGGAACTGATCATACAATGCGTCCCTTACAGTATCCGGGAAGTACTTCCTCTCAAAGCATTCCAAGAATTATTCCCAAGTCTGACACGTACCCAACTGGAGCTCCATTGATTCCTACCAGTGATGCGCGTTGCCTTCTAACTGAGTCCTCACGCCTATCATCCATAGGTCAGTAGGTAGTTGTGATGCCTCTAACAACTTCTTGGTATTGGCAATCCAGTTCGTGGTCTCCTCTGGACTCTCATTGCCATTATATGGCTTAGGGCCCATCTGCACAAAGTCCTTGACTGAACCAACCCGAGCTTGTGGTACTGAAACTAGTGCCTGGGTTGGTGTAGGGGCTAGTGCAGCCATTCTCTCAAGCGCTACCAGAAATTCTAGCCTTTGCTCCGCTGCTTGCTGCCTCTGCTCGGCTGCCTGCTGCCTTTGTTCTTGTATTATCATCTGGAAGAATTGGAACAGCTGTGTCTGGCCATCCTGCGGTGCTAGTAGAGCTGGAAATGTCCCATTAGGTATCGTGGAAGGAGTTGATGTAATTTGATTGTTAGTCAGTCTATCCGGTCCAGGAAAAAGAGGTGTCGTTGAGGTCACTCCTAGTGGTTGGTCGTCGTCCCCTGGAGACGTGTTGTCCCCGGTGGCGGCATGCCCGTTATGCAAATTCATCTCTCTGCAAGAGATGGACGAAGGATTATACAAAAATGAAATAAATGAACAGAAATATAAATAGCATGCAAAGTACTGTAAACAATTTGGCAAGGTATCTTGCCTGGTAAGAAAGCTGCAAGGTGTACTGTCCAGAAGTCAAACGCACAGGACCAAAAGCTATGGCCGCAGAACAAATGTATCCGGATACTGAAATAAACATCACCAACGTTCCCAAAATAAGTAAAATAGCTAAAAAGCACATCCCTTTCGTCCAATTTAGACACAGGGGCAAAACGGTAATTTCGGGCAAAAGTGGGGTCCACGTGTGGCCCACTTTGCACTGAAAAGCGTGCCAAGGGTAACAGTCTCTAAATGGGACAAACTATGGGTCAAACAACTCTAAATGTCAATACGAACCCAACGGTATGTCCAAATGTGGATTCCGATGAGCCGCACACAATTTTGTCCAAAAAGTTAACTGTGGGGCCCGCCAATTGGCGATCTGGTCAACCATCTCAGAAATACGTGAAAATTGGGTCACAGGACCAGCGCGTTACCACGAGTCTAGTGGCACAAGTTTCGTCGTAATCTGACAAGCGTGCACAAAATATGTACGAGTTCCACAAAAGTTGCAACACGGTGTGTGTCCGCGGATACGGTCTGATTCCGGCGCGCACACGCGTCCGAATCAGTCCCCACAAATTTTTACGTGTCCGGTTATGCTGCGTGCACCATTCGGTACACTTGGCACACGGCGGGGCGGTCCCGTTTGGCGGGGCGCGCTCCGTTTTCTAACTTTTGGAATTCTGGAAAAAGTGGGTGCGCGCAGTTTTATGACGAATATAATTCTGTCCACAGCAACTAATAGTATAGGGTTATTTAACCGAAAATGAACTAGGTCAAGTATTCTACAGGTATCAAAAAGAATCACCGAATTCGGATCTCTGTGGTGGGAGATACGAACTCGGCAATATGGATGGTCATTCTAGAATTCTGCGATTTCAGGATTCTGTCTGCTCGCGCCGACTTGGGCGCTGTTTTCACCTAGGGGCACACGTTTTCCGAGGTTGGCTATAAAACAAATATTGGAGAGGATTAAGGGATGATCATACCTATGAAAACGGAACAGCATTTGGATGAGCGAGTCGACAGAAAATTACGCCGGAGCGAAGGTGCTTCGAGTGAGAATCTGCAGGGCGTGATGTCGGCGTCGACGGAATGGTTGGATGGCTTGGCGGGGCTTCTCTGGCTGCGGTGACGGCTCTAGATGGGAAGAGAAGGTCTGAAGATTCTAGGTTAGGGTTTTGAGAGAGAAATATATATATATATATTTATAAAATAATTTGGAGAGAGGATGGAGCGGATGGAGCGGGTTGAAGGGGGTTCGGGTCCCTGGTGCTGAAGTGGACGGGTGAAAAAATGGCTTGCTGCTTGTTAGCAGTACTAAGGGCGGGTCAATTGCTGCAAGTTGGCGGTCAAATGCAAGTTGCTAACGTTTTGCAAGCGGCCACAGCAAGCAAGTTTGCTAGGAATGGATGTATACTAAGTAGTTATTATTATTACTATTATTATTATATTATTATACTTAGTTAGTTATTAATTAATAATTATTTTCCTTTCTTCTCTTTATAAAATATATATATACATATATATATATTTGTATATACATATATATACTCATAAGAAAATTTATATATTAGGGTAATGCACACCGTTAGGCTAGCAACAGCTTAAGGGGTCTCCTACATGGAATAAATTCCGAAAAATTCCTGATGGTCCCATAGGTCATCTAAGTGCCCGAACACCTAACATAAAAATTATTAAAAATCTATTTCTCCTATTTAGACACTAAATACTATATTTAAATTATTAATTAATAATAAAAAAATAATAAATATTGTTTTTAGAAATAGGGGTTTTACATACATACCACTATGAAACAAAGCTATGCAAAGTCCAGGGGTACTCAATTGATTATGTGTAAATACAATGAGGACAACTTTCATACATATGGGGATCTCTATAATAGGGTACTCGTGTAGTGGCGCTCCCTCAGGTCGTCCGTCATACAACAATATCAAAGTGAATGCTACAATTAGCTCCATCGTATATTGACAGTCATCCCCTCCCAACGAACTACACGTGTTGACTCCTAAACACGCCAAGTCCTAATGAACCTAACTAGTATATATCATATATAAAAATTACTAGCATATCCTATGTCGACACACGTTCCATCATACTGATGATCAGTCGGGTACGAAGATATGTGTCATATGTTGTTGCATAATATCTTCGTGTTCAAAATCTGCGTCAGGGTTCTGCGAGATATCAGTGTATATGTTTTAAAGTGTAAGTGAAGTCTCCTAGAGTCTAGGTTGGAAAAGTAAAAAACTAATGCATCCCGTTGGTTATACCCAGAGTCATGCACGGAAGAGCAGATAAAAGATAGAAATAATATAGCAAAAATAGGAACTGTAGCTGAAAATAAAAAATAAAACATAGTGGCAAGGTATACTTTCCTGGATCTGAAAGTCGAGAATGAGAACTTGGTCCGAAGTCCAAGTACAAATGGTCCAATGGCCTAAGGAATAAAGTTAAAAATTAATTAATTAATTAATAGGTTTATAGCTACTTAGTCAAGCTATATATATATAGTCATCTTTCTAATATAGCTACTTAGACTTGTATATTTCTTCTTTCTCCTCATGTGATCAAGCTCTCACTATCACCCTCTCTCATCCATCTCTCCCGTCTGAGGTTATGTTCACAATTGTGCATAGCCATTGTACAAAAGAAGAGCGACGTGATCTTTGGGCCCACCTACTTCAAGTACAGACACGGTCTCAGCTCCCCGGGACAGTGGGGGAGACTTTAATGCAATTGCCATAGCAGAAGAAAAATGGGTGGGATCCACCCCACCTGCGGCCTCCAAGCAGGAATTTCTAAATTTTCAATTGGAGGTTGGCCTCACTGAAGTCCCCTTCTCAGGTAGCTGCTTCTCTTGGTTCAACAACCAAGCCGGTCCAGCTAGGCAAGGCTCTAGTCTGGATAGTATCCTATTCGATCACAAATGGATGGAGATGGCCCTGTTATCCACTTGTGAGAACCTTAACAGAATAGAATATGACCACTCTCTACTTTTTATTACTTTCTAAGGCAGCAAGCGGCAATGAGGAAACTATTGGATTTTAGGCTTGTTGGACCTCCCATGAAGACTTCCTGAAGGTAGTGGAGGTAACATGGCGATCGACAGACCACCTTAACGGTCTACTTAGGCTTGGGTTACGTTGGGAAGCCACTCGTAGGGTTCTCTCATGCTAGAGAAAAGACATTTTAGGTGACATATTCCAAGCTGTTAAACAACAGAAGACTAATTTTTACAGGCAGAGATTGCTTATGATACTGAAAACTCGTCGACAAATAGAAGGCAGCTGTCGGAGGCAATAGCTTATCTGAAAAACAAAATCCTAGTAGAGGAGACTTTCTGGAGGCATAAAGCGCGATTAAAGTGGGATCTTCAGGGTGATAGAACACTTTGTATTTCCATGCATGTGTTAATAATAAGAAGAGCAAGTTTTATATACACCAGGTCCAACCGGATGATGGGAGGGTCATCTCTGACCTAGAAGAAATAAAAAGGACTGCCAATGATCACTTTGCCAGATTATTCAATTAGGAACCCATAGTGGAGGATGAGGATTTCATGTTTGTTATTCCCTCTGTAGTTACAGAAGAGGACAATATGACTCTTATAGAGAAGCCTAGTAGGGAGGAGCTTTTTGATACTATTAAGGCATTAGACCCTAATAGTGCGTCATCGCCAGATGGTTTTACAGGCAAGTTCTTTGTGAAATATTGAGAGATTATTGTTGATGACAATATTGAAGCAGCGGGATTTTTCTTTAACGGGTGCTCCTTAACTAAATCCCTATCCAGCACCCTCCTTGCCCTTATCCCCAAGAAGAATAACCCGGAGAAGTTCACATACTAGGCTGATATCCCTATCCATCAGTCTTTGTACATTTGCAAATAAAATTTTATCCAAAATATTGTCCCGAAGGATTTCCTCTCTCCTTTCTAGGCTGATATCCCCCGAGCAAAGAGGATTTGTTAAGGGACGAGAAACAGTGGATAACATTCTATTGGCACAAGTGCTTGTTAGTCACTTGGACCATGACAACAGAGGAGGCAATAATGCTGTCAAGCTAGACATGGTGACGACATAAGATTATATTGAATGGGGATTTCTTCTTCGGGTTCTTAGGTGATTTGGCTTTTGTTAGAAATGGATTAACATAGTGCTTCATCTTATTAATAATGTCTGGTTTTCCACTTTTATCAATGGAGAGGCTTCAGGTTTCTTCCAAGCAATGCATGGAAATAGGCAGGGGCACCCATTATCGTCGGCTCTCTTCATTTTAGCTGCTGAAGTGTTAAGTCATAATCTGCAGAAGTATGGCCAAACCTGTGCTTATGGGAATTACTACTCTCCCAACGGTTGCCCAAAGGTTACCCATTTAGCATATGCGGATGATATCCTTCTTTTCATTGGGGGAGACAAACGTGCTCTTACATTATTGAAGTCAATTTTGGAGAGATATAAAGCAGCATCTTGGCAGCGCATCAGCACAGAGAAATTAGCAGCATACATTCCTGAAGGTTCATCAGAAGACTGAGAAAATGACATTAGATATTGCTTGCAATTTCAGGTAAGCCACCCCCCACTCACATATCTGGGTTGCCCTTTGATACTTGGTCGCAAGAATACAAGTATGTATGAATACTTAATCTGGAAAATCAGAGATCGAATTAATGGCTGGCATAATAAAATTCTCTCTCCTGGGGAAAGCTCGCTCTGATAAAGTCATTTCTGACTTCAATCCCTATTTATACACTAGCTGCCAGCAATCCTCCTGTTGGTATTCTGCGGTAACTCGAGGCAATGTTCTCCAAATTCTTTTCGGGATCTAAGGATTCTATTGGCAAGAGAACCTGGTTATCTTGGGAACACCTTGCTAAACCAAAACAAGAAGTGGGCTTGGGCATTAGAAGGCTGGAGGAAGTTTTGATGCGCTTACAGCTAAGATATGGTGGAAGTTGCACTCTCACGACACTCTCTGGGTTCGGTTCTTTAGAGCAACTTATCTCTCAAAAACTTATCCTAATGAGGTGGGTCAGACTTCCAGAGCATCTCAAACTTGGAAATGGCTTCTCAGAGGACAAAATTTGGCAGAAAGGCATATACGGCTCAGAGTTGGGCAAGGTTCGTCCTCTATGTTCTTTGAACGATGGCTACATACTAGGCATATAAATTAAACCCCAATAAATAGACACTGCAGCAGGATACGTGATTTGGCAACCAGAGCTCAGGTATAGGATGAACCTCGCATTGCTCTACTTTTTTGGTGAAGGTGTGATGGAGGCCATTAGACAAGAGGACATTCATCTTAATGATGGAGTTGATTCCTACATATGAGAGCTAACCAGGTCGGGCTGCTTCTCGGTGGAGTTGGCATGGCGTATTATTCATTAGCCTGGCATTTTGGATGGAAGATTCGCTCACATATGGAGTGCCTGTATTCTAGCCAAATGGTCGATACTCTACCAATGTCTCCCAACATATGACAAGGTCTAAACACTTGGATATAGTTTGGCATCTAGATGTCACTGTTGTAGTTCTCATAGCGATGAGACAATAGCACACGTGTTCTTCGAAGGAGGTTTAGCCCATAGCCTATGGCAAGCAATGGCTCGAACCATGCAGATTAGAGGACGGTCGAACCCCATCCAACACTGCTTCAACCTTTGGTGGAGAAGACGTAACCTATATCTCAAACAGGTGACAGTGGCTGCTACTTGCTGGGTTCTGTGGAAAACCCGCAACAAATAGGTTTATGCAGGACATTTATTCGATGAGGAAACATGCATGCAAATCCGTAAAGCTCTTCAGCGATGCTCCCACGTAAAAATTAGACCGACCAGCTTTTGTGATTAAAGCTTATTCTCATTTTTTTTCTTTTAATGTTGCAATTATAACCGAGTTTTGGAAGTTTGAATAAAAATCCCGTTGAGGCCAGTTAATATATATATATATATATATATATATATATATATATATATATATATATATATAAGGTTTCAATATTAATTATATACATATATTATGTGGTTACCATTCATCATGATACCTATCCTAATACCTTTTTTACTACTATCCCCATTAACCCGAGACCACACAAGGAAATCTAATGGCCAAACTATACTACCTGCTCCTCTAGATGGCTCTATACCCTTGCACACTCTAAGGGTCATGTAAATATTATATTTCAAATTTTATAATAACTCTTATTGGTCATAATAACTCACATTGTGTAGCAGAATGGACGTATATCTCAATTATATACAGTTTCTTATAAGTTATCTACATAGATTATAAGTATCCCCAACCAAACAGATTTTTCATACGTATTTAGTCAATAAACCATTTCTAACTTACAAGTCACACTTCAATTATCTCACTCCGTATATCCTATACACCTATATATAAAGAGAAAAAAATTTTGCCTAACCAAACATTACACATAGTTTTACTTCCTTTTCGCATTGCATACGAATTTCTAACACTTTCCTTGTTTCACATGTTGGCCCATCCGATCTCAGTCAACTTTATTTTGATAGTTAACTAAACCATGTATCGATATATCATAATCTGAAGACTCAACACTGCTGCTACAAATGCTGATTGTATTACTTCATTCAAATATAATATTTTATTTTATTTGAGCCTAGGACTTATGTACATCGAGTCGCAACGGTATAACCCAAAGTCCACTCAAATAAACCCTTCAACCTATCCACCAGATCAGCCTGAATTCAAATTCAAACCTTACAAGAATAGGCAACAGAACTCGGGCCAAATTTGTGCCGAACTCAGACCAAACTCGATCACCTATTTGGTATAAAATCAACCCAGTTATTGAACCCATGATTTCTTGCCCCAACGTTCAAAAATTTGACTAAAATTATACCCGAACTCTGGCTGAATTCGGTGTGCTAAAACCCTATAAATAGGATTAAAATTCCCACATTTCAAATCATCCAATCATTTCTACTTTCAATCCTTTAGTAAAGAAATACTATAGAGCCTCAACTTTTCCATCTTTAAGAGCAAATCCCTAGCCTTCTAAGTGCCAAATGCGATCTCAGTCAAAAAGTCTACAAGAGTTATAAAGATCTTAGCTTAATCAGTTTCTCTCTCTCTCTCTCTCTCTCTCTCTCTCTCTCTCTTGCTGTGAAGTTGCAAGAATTCGGATCAAATCTCCTGGTTGTAAAGAAGTGACAATCCTTTGGATCAAAGCTTGTGATTCACTATTGGTGATTATAGTGGATAAAACTCCGAGCAAGAGTTCTCGGGACTGTACTAGTCGTCTCAGAGAAAAACCAGTATACATTATGATGTTTGCGTTTGCTTTCTCTTACTCTTACTACTTTATGTTATTGTCTTGCATATATACTGTTAACTGCCTTCACTTTGGTTAATTTTTAATTGGGTAGATTATTTTGTTGCACTCTATTAACCCCCCTCTAGAGTTGTCTTACGGTCCCTCATCACATTCAGTCCTTTGCACAAGTAAATATTCCACATAGTTTTAACCTTATCCTACATATAGTTTAACAGCTACTTCAACCATTTCCATACCAATAGATTGAACCCCCCTACTCTCATTCACCCAAAGACACTCTCACATTGTACATAACTCACCACAGTTTTGCTTATATATATTCCTCTATTATAAACTTATTTACCCCTGATATGCCTACATGTTGTATACACTTCCCCCAGTTAATCACCATCGTTAGTAGTACACTAATCATGCTCTTAGTACCCATTCACTATTATCTAATAGAGAAACCCCACACTCATATATAGTCATCTTTCTATGTGTTACCTAGGCAACTCATGTGTGTTATCAATCCTAACTATATTCATCATGAAGAACATTCACCATGTTTTTATTATCTGAAACCTTTTCTATGTCAACAACCATAGCCAATCCTATCCATATCCATTCATGCTATTTATATATATGCATTACCTAAATACATATACATTCAGGTTTTCCTCTCACTATTTATGTGTTCACAATCTAAATAAATCATTCCTCAATGCCACCATTTATGGTTATTCTCTTATACCGTTAGTTAAATGAATCATTCATTTAGGCCACCATGATTACACTAAATTACATATCAATTATTCACCTATTCCATCCATTTCATATGCATTAAATGGTTATTTCTGCTAAACTGATAGTCGAGTAATATCATGATCTTTGTCCTTACCATGACTACCTAGAAGAGGATTCCTCACATATATAACCATTCAAGCATCTCCTGTATATCATGCTCTTCATAAAGCTTTCAGCATCCTTGTTGTCACCATACTTATAGTTTTCCCATAACCATTTCTATTCAATTATATCCAAAAATACATTCACCATCTTGACACACATGGATGTAATCCGGGTTCTCCTTACAGCGTACACAAACGTTTTATTCACCATACACACTAGGGCAAAAATACCAGCTCATTCTCACAAACTAACACCCTTCATTAGAGACACACGCACACACCTACATCAGGAAGAACTGACAGAGATGACACTAGACAGGGTCTATTGTCCCATACCCAATATAAATGAACACACACTATCATGTAGACATTCCTTTATTGATTTGGCTCCCCTCCAACAACACACATATCCATTTTACTTCCATTATCCTGCAGCCACAAACGACTATGCTTAGATTTAAAAGAACACATAGATTTATTGCTTCTATCAAAACATTGTTGCTAACAATGGACTGTAACTCAAAGTGTGGGATTGTGGAGAATCCAACAACATGATATAACTTTATTTACACATAAAGCTCATGAAAACTACCAACCTTAAAGCTTAGGCTTCCCTTATGGGAATTTAAACAAACACTAGTTACATAAGTAATAAATTTAGCAAGAAATGGGTAAGGAAAGGGAAGGGAAAAGATAACTAGGAAAAGAGAAGTATTTTGAGCAAGGGGGAGAACCTATAAGGTTTGTCACGTTGCTGCCAAGCCAACCTCCTACTTTGGTAGGATGTTGCACATGGCCTCTAGTTAGACTCTACTTGCTGGATGATGGTGGTTGATGAGGGGGTATTGAGCATCAAAGTGCAACTAAGGGTACGAGTCCGTACTGGCGACAGAACCGATGAACAAAACTACATCAAATCGCGGGTGAGGAGGAGTTCTGACATCGTAGATCAATGCCAACGTGATCAACATGGGTGGAGACTAGGGTTCTTGATGGGCAAGAGAATATAGAATAACATGAATATATAGAGGGAGAAGAAAGAAAACTGGTCGAGGCCAAGTAGATGCATGGCTGCAATCGTTATATAGCGTAGATTGTACGTTCTGTACGGCGACAGAGAAGGAGAAGGTAAGTTCCTTCTTAAATTTTGGGTTTGGGCCAAAGAGAAAGAGAGGAAAAAACTAATAGGAAGATAAGTGGGCCTTCCTTAATTTTTTGAATTTTTAGGAAAATCTACTGTAGCTGGAAATTGGAGAAGGGAAATTATTGGGAGTAGGTTTTGGACCTGATTGAGTTGAGGGCTGAGAAAATAAATATAAAGAATTTAATAGTTTTAGGTGAAGAGATTATTTGGGTTAAGAATATGAGTATGGCTTATTGTTTTATTCTATTAATTATTATCTACACTCATAGAATCTTGACCTAAAATAAATAATATTTGCCATATGTATACATATATGTATGAGCTTAAGTACTCCAATATAATCAAATATACTCATATGATTTAAGCCCAAAGGTCATATAAGGACTAAAGACATAATTCATACACATGAATGGATACATAAATATATACACATCTAAACATGTGCATAAGCATATACATATAATTACATATAACATATGACTCTATTCATATACATAGCCGAATTTATAAAAATTATTTAATAAATATCTATCTAATAATTCTAAATAAATTAATTTAAAATAACTAATATAAATGAATTCTAAATTCCAAAATAAAATTATCGACTGCAATAAATAGGAACAAAGTTAAAACCAGAGGGTTTATACCGATGCTCTATCAAAATAATCAAGAAACTAGCTATACAAAATAGAAAGATAACAATATTTCTAATAACAAATAATTATATTGTCAACTGCGGTCCAAATATATATAGAATCATGTAATAGAAATAATTTTTTAGAATATGCAAGCTAAACAGGTGTCTGGCAGCTAAACACCTCAAAGAATAAAAAGTGGTATAATGAGTGATGGAGAAGAAATCCACTTAAGCCCCTCGACGATTATCCCCTTAGTGAGCACTATCTGGCTGATACGACGATAGATCCTCTGGCTCTGCTACTTGATCTAACCAAACAAAACTAGAGGGATAATACTCCTACTAGCCATTATCATAAAAAATGAGTGAATAAAATAAAACCTAATTAATATCAGTACATAGGCATCTATGTCGTAGCTTAGGTCTATAGCCTATTATCATGTAGTAATTCAACCCTACACCAAACAAAGACAAGGGTTGAACCACTATGGTGAGATACTACGTCCCTAAAGCTACAAGTAGGCAATTAATATAGTATAAGTACAAGTGATTTAATAAAGTGACCAATTAATTCCTATGACTTGTTATATTAGTATATGGGTTATTCCAGGAATATAATATAAGGATTCGCCAATCATGTGATACCGAAGTGGGATTGGCCGAACCATAAAATATATGAGGATTTGCCAATCATGCGATGCCGAAGCGGGACTGGCCGAACCATAAAAACTATGTAAATTAGTAACAATCCACTGTGTCATCCCACAAAAGTTTACATGGTTGATAATAGGATAAATAAAAATCCTAGTACTCCTATAGGGCAGATACAGGGTCAGAATAATATGATAGCAGATACTACACTCTATCTAGGTGGATGATATATCACAGTATCAGATTGTTGGCCAACAAGATGCATAATATCGAGATCCTTTCCATTCCAATGATCTATAAGTTTTAATTTACTTAATTAACCATAGTAATTATGTAGTACCAGTGTCATAGGCAAATGACCATCTATCTTAGATGTCATACCACAGTACAGGTATGCTAGATGTGAATTTGCATTGGTTTCTAAGGGTTTCAACCAGCTAGATTCATTCTAAGCGCAATACAACAATCAATACAAAAATCCTACTCATGATCCACGATAAGACCATTATCCAACTACGGGAGTATCAATACAGGGAATAGTATAATACCACTAGAATGGTATATAACACCTCAATACACAGTGATTAGTTAATAGAACCATAATACACAGTAAAGAGTAGCACTCAGTGCAAAAATAGGGCTAGTACATAAAAGTAAAATCTAGAAGTAATAGTACAAATACATTATAGCTAGGTTAGGTAGAAGGAAAATCAGTCAGTCAATCAGTTACAGATATAATATCAATAATTCCTTGATCCATTATATATTTCATATATCAATCCATAAATAAGACCACTAGATACTATGCTACCTTATAATAAGGTTATAGGGCCTACATGTGCAAATATAATTCATTAATTAAATACTTGGTTTCTATAACTGCCCACTCTGCTCAACCCGGAGGGCTGATTCAAACGGCACAAGTGTAGCAAACTGACCTGCCTTGCTCAACGAGAAGACTCGTTCAATGCAAAGGCATTCAGACTTGGACCTTCAAATGGAGTTCAGACTTAGAATTTTCAGAGGCGCGCTCGAAGTCTCACTCGGTCGATGCGATTCATCGCTAAGGTGGGTGGCCCCGATGAACCTGTCTCTGCTTAGCTACACACTTAAGAAAATAAATGATACATGCTAGTTTCTAAGCGATAATCTTTGCATGCTAATAAAAAAAGATAAATGCACATAGCTAAAAGAATAATTCTGCTTCATTATTATAAATAGAATATAAAAACTCTACATTGTTAGTGCATAATATAGAAGCATGAAAAATACGCTGAGGAATTATACGCGTAAAATCCTCAACATGCAAGAAGTCCGCATAAAACAGAGCTCCAGCATTGGGTGTCGTAGCCATCGGCGTACAGCAGAGCTTCAACGCTATTCAGTGTAAAACATAGCTCCAGAACAGCCCGCGTAATGTAGTATTTCCAGACTGCTTCAACGTATAAAGGTCACTACATCGCCACTTTGGCATAAAACCTACCTGCTTTTAATGCAGCGGGAAGTTGTACGAGGAACTCTTCGTATTCCTCGAATGAACCTGTCAGATCAAGCAGTGAACCTGACTCCTGACAAAGAGTACTGCACGACTATCAAGAGGACGGTTGTAATGATGATTTTGCACAGAGCCCCAGACTATCATTTAGTGACAAATCCTTGGTATAAGATATCGTTTACACATTCAAGGAATACATTGCCTATTCTACACAGGCAAAGATGAGCTTTTACGCTCAGGAAGAGACGAAACCAACCGCCACGTCAAAAGCTGTTCTTCGTAAAGAACTCGAGGCACGTCTCTGCAGTTAATACGCGTTATGGGGGCAGATCTCTGCATTTAATGCATGAGATTTGGTTCTACTTTTAATGACTGGGTGAGCTATAATTAGGGCTAATACGTCCACATCACCATCCCCGATATTACGCCAACCAGGCTATTTTTAGCTATAAGAGCACGCTGTACGCTATCTCCTTGAAATACGCCGACCTGGCTATTTTTAACTATAGGAGTACGTCGTATGCTATCTACTCAAAATACGCCAACTCAGGCTATATTCGCAAAGGCGCGTGATAAAGCTATTTGGCCCAAAATATGTTTACGGCCTCAGTCAAGGAGGAATAACGGGCTATCTTTTACGCTGGCTACCTATCCATGCAGCATCAGGCTTCTACGCCAACTTGAAAGCTATCTGGCTTCTACGCCTACTTGGCTTTTATGCCAACATGACAGTTACTTGGCTTCTATGCCAACTTGACAACTATTCAGCTTCTACGCCTGTTTGGCTTTTATGCCAACGAGACAGTTATTTGGCTTCTATGCCAACCTTTTCTACGCGAGGGGCAGTTACCTACGTGTCTTGCATGTCGTGATCTTCGACGAGTAGTTATACGCATTACCTCATAATGGGACACGCGTCACACGCCGATTCAGAAGATCATTCATACGTGGGTGACAGTTATTATAACCGTCGAGTAAAAAGTGCAACTTTCTTCGCTGTTCAGTTTCTACGCTGACTGTGCCTGAACCCTATAAATAGAGACCTCCGGCCATAGAGGTCAAAGGTCAAAAAATTGGAGAAAAAAGGGTTGAAGACTTTTTAAAGTCAAGAGAGCACATATAGAGAGCTTTGGCAACGAGAGTTCAACCCCTCCTGCAGTCTTTGAAGCTTCTTTTTCGTCTTCTACAGCACTTCTTCGTCATCGTGTGGTCCAAGGGACAAAGTGATCGACCGCAGATCAGACTCCTATAGCAATATTTCTCCAGAATCAAATTTTTGTACTTAACATCCTCGTATAGGATTAATTGTACTTCTTCTTTTTTTGTAAACCAAATAAAGGGTTTTGTATAAACCTAGTTTCAATTTCTTTTGTTTATTATCAAACACAAGATGGCGACTCTGCTGGGGACTACTTTCTCATCTGACGAGAAAGATATTACTCAACACGATGTTGTATCCGTGGGATCAATGAAGAAGACCTTGGTCATCCAATTCGACCAATCAGCTTACGAAGACATACTTTAAGCTGGGGGTAGCTCTTATTCCCTCTCTGTCCAAGACAGCAGGAAATTATGTAAAGTATGGATGCCCCGAACATCCTCTACCATTCCTGTGGACTCTCTCATTCCGACCAACAAGGTTGTAGCATCGTAACCTGTGCGCCCCGCGCGTAAAACTTTATCTTCCGTCTGTGATGTGGCAGACAAAGCTTCTGGCAATGCCTCAATGCCAATCCAAAAGTCTACTCCGCGCCCCGCGTGTAAAACTTTATCTTCCGTCTGTGACATGGCAGACAAAGCTTCTGGCAATGCCCCAGTGCCAATCCAGAAGTCTACTCCGCGCCCTGCGCATAAAACTCCGTCTCCCGTCTGTGATATGACAGACAAAATTTCTGATAATGCCTCAGTGCCAATTCAGAAATTCCAAAAGCGCTCCATGCGTAAAAATACATCTTTCCTCTGTGAAAAGGCAGATAGTCCCTACAACCACCGCAAGGGAAAACAAGTAGCAAATTTCTCGACCTCTCGGCTTTTACGCCATCAAAAGAAGAATCTGCCCGCTCTTCAGATTACGCGGAATGCTGATGGCCGATTGAGGACTTCCTCAGTTTTACGCCTACCTGTGCAAAGTTTCAGATTACGTCAAGACAAGCCTCTCAGCGTAAAGAAGGCCCAGTTTATGGATAGATATGCTCTTCATGGATCATGTGCTACTCACATGGCTAAACTGCTGTATACATATGGTAGGGAGAGAGTTATGATTCCCAATATCCACATTCCAACTGATGTAAAAAGGCAGAATAAGCCTTCTTCTTCTTCTGTTAATCCTCCTGACTTGCGTAACCTCTTGACCCAGAAGCGCAAAGTTAAGGGATCTTCTAACATATCTATTACACCCCCTAGGGAGCATTATTGTAATAGTCACAAAGTTGTAGTTAACTATTGTTGTTCTAAGGCAAAACGGTCAATTTTTGACCGGTTGAACTACTTTTTGCCTTTACAGGAAGAAGAGCCTACATTCGCATCAGTGAATATGGCTTCATACGTTCTTAGAGGAAGGTCAAATTCAAGACGTCATCCCTCTAGAACTCCAAGCCAAAAGAGATTCGACAGACTCCTTGAGAACATTGAAGCTGGGGTGTTCCGAAATACTCGTTCGAGGTCAAGACAACCGACTTCGTATTCTTCTGATTCCGACACTGGGGGTCGCCAGTTTCCCGAATCAGATGCTGAAAGTATAGATTCGATCTCTACAGAGACCTATACTAACCCTTTAATGACATCCAGAGAAATGGGAGTCTATGCCATCGGAGATGAACGTGAAGAAGCTTTCCCATCAGGAAGTACTGAGCAACGCATCGCTGTATTGGAGACATCATTGAAAGAGATGCATTCCATAATAGAGAATATGCACCAGATGATGCTAACTCAACATACGGCTGCTGTAGCTCAAGCATCGGTCCCTCCGACTCAAATACGTGTGGGAGTGGACTTACCACCATCCAATGCGAACCAGGAGCCTGTTCTAAATTAAGAGTCAACAGCTCCTCCACTTCCTAACTCGAAGAATGTATTGCCTCCTGTTGGAGTTACAATACAACCAATTTTTTATCACTCTGCGGTTCTTTTACCAGCAGAAGATTCGATGCAAGCAGTACAGGAATTGAAAGCCCAATTTGATGCCTTGAAGCATAAGGATCAGCTCAAGAAGTTGGGAATCAACCAGCCTTACCCAGCTATCTGGGATGAGATCCATTTCCCTTCAAAATATAAACCACAGGCTATGGATTTGT